>LR738712.1:891315923-891402046 GCA_902687465.1 Secale cereale
CTAGGGTTTGGGCTGCGGTGGGGGTATCTCTTTTTTTTTCTGTAGATAGATGGATGGATGGATGTGGGATGGTGAGATGGATGGATGGATGGATGTGGGATGGTGAGATGGATGTGCGATGGTGAGATGGATGGATGGATGGATGGGCGCCATGTCATCGATCCGTGGGAAGAGTCCTGATTAGTTCGGAAAACCAATGATTTAAAAAAGTAACTAAGTACTAAAAATATATAAGGGATTTAGTGAAGTAGCTACCAAAAATATTTAGCAAAAAGGCACCATACAAATTTTCACTTGAGTTAGACCACATTTTATGGATAAGTACCAATTTGTATGCATTTCTGATCTTTCTAGCTATTTTTAATCATTTTCCAAGTGCCCAAAATGAGTTTTTTTGTGAAGGACCTACCATATATTTGTTGCAAAATTGTACCAAATCAATTTTCTAAAATACTAGGCCATATTTAATGCACAATTGACAAAATGGTTGGGTGTCAAATGTTTCGGCCCACCTCTCACTACTAGGAAAAGAGCTATAGATGGAATTGACACTAATGGCGCACCAGACATGCGGTGCGCCATTAGTAGTTGAACTCGGATTTACAAATATGAATTTTGACTTTATTTGCAAAATATCTCTGGAATTTAGTAAAACGGGTATAACTTTTGCATACGAACTCGGATTAAAAAGTTTTTTATATGAAAAATCATCTACTCGAAAAGTTACATCCGAATTTAACGGGGCAACCCTGTTAAAAATTTTCTAAATCCCCAAAAACCTAACAGAAAAAAAGTTACGGGGCTTTTAAGATCTACAGGCAAAAAAATTCAAAAAATTTCAAACTTACTAGTGGCGCACCGTTTGCTAGATGCGCCACTAGTAACAGAAAAAAAATATAAAATTTTCGAAAAAAAATTATAATTTTTTTTCAAAAATATGATACGTAATATGACCGGGAAGTTTGAAATATATTTTCAAAATTTCATCACACTCATGAACATTAACAAACTCCTAGACATCAAAAAGGGTTAATATGATTGATATGATAGATATATCAACAAGTGCGTGTGAAGTGAGCTGGTGCTGGGGTTGGATAGAACTACGAAGTTAAGCGTGCTCGGGCTGGAGTAGTGTGAGCCCAGATTCATGGGAAGTTTGACCACAGAGTGCAATTTGACTTGAGATTAAGCAATTGACCCCAGATTAAGCCATAATGATCTGAGATTAAGAAAAAAATAAAAAAATTTGAAAAAAAATACTAATGGCGCACTTCTACGTAGTGCGCCATTAGTGTGCGAGATACTAATGGCGCACCAGAGGTGCGCCATTAGTATCCAACTACTAATGGCGTGCTAGTAATGGCGCACCGGTAGTGCGCCATTAATGGGCAAAACCGGTGCGCCATTAGCAGCCCTTTTTGTAGTAGTGTCTGGTGAAAAAGACAAATTTCGGCCGATCCAAATGGAAGCGGGTCAAATTTGAATTGCAGCTGCCTTACAGTTTGCTCTTTATTTTTTCCAAAAATCATTTGTAGGTACATTAGTATCTATTTAATCAGAGAAACACCAAAAAATTTCCAAGATTCAACCACTAGTTAGGAACGGTCATTCCCGCCGTTTTGACAGCATTTTGAAACGGGCATAAAAAATTCAAAACAAATCAAAATATTGGAAAACCTTCGCATTGTGTCATTATATGTGACCAAGTTTCCAGGAGAAATAATAAACTTGTAATACGGAAATTATTTTTAAAAAGTGTTCTCAGAAATGAGCTATCATGCGTAAAAATTCATGGCTTTCAAGCCAAATGATCAATCTTATGGCCACATTCATGGCATAGTTTGTTCAAATGATCTCCTATTGTGCACAAGGGTGCATCTTGGAATGTCAAACAATGTTGCCTAAGGGAGTTCTCACTTTCTTTGGACGAAAAATTCATTTTCCATTTTTCGAGTGCCCAAAAGGAGGTTTTTTTGTGAAGGACCTCCCAAATAATTGTTGCAAAATTAGACCAAGTCATTTTTCTGAAATACTAGGCCATATTTAATGCACAATTGACCAAATGGTTGGGTGTCAAAAGTTTCGGCCCAATTCTGGTGAAAAAGACAAATTTCGTGTAATGCCCAGGATGGGACTATATCTCCTACGTGTCGAGGCACGACTTGGAGACATAACCCCATGCTGGAATGATCGCAAGTTTGGTATCTTTGCACAACTCATGTAAAAGATGGGGATGGAAACATAAAATAGTTGGCTTACACTCGCCACGTCACACAAATACATTACATGTCCAAATCATCATTCAATAAAACATCATAGCCCATCTAAGGGTAAAATCCAAATGTCAAGATACCAAACATAACTTAAATCCACAGGTCGGATCGAATCCTAGTAGAAGTTCGACTACTGATGATCGGGATAACGAACATAGTAACGGCTACGCTCCTCGTCGTACTCCCAGTCTAGCTCGGTGCCATCACCTGGATAGCTCACCATCGGACCTGCATCTGGTGTGGTGAAGTAACTGTGAGCCATAGAGGACTCAGCAATCCTGTTCCCGGGTAACATGACTATCTAAGCCTTGGGTGTGGACAAGGCTGAAGAAAGAATAAGAACAAGTGGTTGCAGCAGCACTAGCCTAGCTTACGCAAAAGAGAGCGAGAAGAGAAGGCGCCTCGGTCGAGAGGTGATCACGAAGTGATCCTAACTAAAGCCAGTCAAACATAACCCCACCGTGTTCATCTCCCGAAACCCTTTCGGAAAATGACAGTCACGGTACACACGCTGGTAGTGGATTAGAACAATGTGTCAAGTTTTCTACAACCGGATATTAACAAGCTCCCATCTGCCACATAACCGCGGGCACGGCTTTCGAAAGTTCATAACCCTGCAGGGGTGTTCCAACTTGGCCCATGACAAGCCCACGATCCGCGGAGTCGCAACTCCAAGGTGGGAAGACCCGAGTGTTCTCGGAATCCCGTGCTCAAGATACTCCGAACTAAGGTAAGGCTAATCCAGCAATTCCTCCCGGCCTGCCGACACCCTGACAATAGCCGCGCGTATCTAGTCTCAGGCCACGACCGGATGGGCGAGGCTACGGGTTTTTACCAAACCTCGAGTTTCCTCGTGGTGGCCCCGCAGGCTCCCCGTTTCGGACCAACACTCATGTGGAGCACTGGCCCGGGGTTGTTGATTAAGAAAGAGGGTTAATTACTCCCTATGCAAGTTTAATTAGTTATTAGGCAAATAGTACCAATGTTGGGACTTGCTGGAAAAGACTTAGCACTTAGTGGTTTATCGAGGGGGCCCCATAACCCCAACCGTGTGAGGAACGCATAATCAAGGAACATAACACCGGTTTATACGGTTCCTAGCGGCATGAGTGGAACAAAATACCAAGCAAAAGGCTTAGCCTTCCACCCATTGCTAATATATAGATGAGTTCATTTAAGCATTTATATAGAGTGATATAACCCAACAAACTTCAACATGAAGCAAGCATCTTCAAACTTCACCTGCAACTAGCAACGCTATAAGAGGGGCTGAGCGGAGCCTACATATAGCCAAACAATGGTTTGCATAGGTAGGGTGGTTAGACATGATCATGGTTACAAGTAGGAGGCTGACATGAAAGACATGGGCATCGAGGCAAAACTATAGATCGAGACTTCTAGCAATAGGCAAAAATAGTAATGGTATCCGGGTTCGGTCATCTTGCCTGAAGAGTTGTCGTTCGGATCGAAAGAGGGGTCCTCGTGCTCAACCTCGGTAGTAACCTCATGCTCGTACTCGTACTCGGTCTCAGCTTCCGGCTCTAAACAATACCATCACACAAGGCACAAATCAACAAGATGCAATGCGCACACAAAAAATGATGGATGCATGATGGATGCACTAAGAGAGCACACGGAGCACGGAAAAATAGCACTCAAGCAAAATACTTCAAAACATGAAAACTATAGGATATTATGAAACTACACAGAAAATCAATCAAGTTTCATATAAGACTTGCTGAAAACGGAGCTACGGGCTAAAAGTTGTGCCCGAAAGAAGAAACATGCAGAAGCTGAAAAATACAGCAACATAGCAACTTCGGAGCACTAGATAAATAAGCTACAGCACTCAAACATCATGGAAAAGAGCATGAACATAAACTAGACATATCCTACAGCAAATAAGTCCAAAGGTGCACCCCCAAAGGAGCCACGGATCAATAGCAACAAGCTTGGACATATTGAACTTGACAACAAAATCCTGACAGCAGTAATTTATTGCAACTTTGGAGCAAAAGTTAAATATGCTACAGCCACTGAAATAAGCATGTGAGAGCATTAATGGATAGCCAACAATATATACTACAAGGAATCATCAAGAGTCACCCCAGAACTATCATGGTTTGTCCTAGAACAACAAGCAAACATGGCATCTAGAAATTACAGATTCCAGACTTAGTGAAATTTCACTAAGTGTTAAAACAGCAGTTTCATCATGGCATGTTTGAGAGCAAGTTTAAGTCACCTCAAAACCAAACATGACAAGTGGTAAGCACCACATCAAAGTACACATGATGGTGATTCCGAAACATACAAGCATGCATCATGGAGATAAACACGACGATAGCAATGAGCTCAACAAGATGGCATCTCATAACAAATTAACAACTAAACAGCCACATAGCACTTTGCAACGAGGATAACATGGCAAGAATAAATCTATCATGCAACCTAACACAAACAACATGTAGAGCATGGCAAGACGAACACGTGGACATGTCATTTGCATCATTCGGATAAACGAGCAAAACGTTATCACTATGCAAAGATGGCATAAAACGCCACTAACAGCAGTTTATAACGGGATGCACTCTTGCAACAGAAAAATAAGAATCTAGATGATCTCAAACATGCATGGCACAAAGGAATGAAACGTAGTGCTAATCACCACGAACGTCTGGACATGTCATTTGCGCAAAACGGATCATCACACAAAAAGTTATCACAGTTTGAATATTGCATCAGACACAAACAAATCTGGGACTAGGTTTTTTTTCGAGGTCAACCTCAGATCTGAAGAAAAAATGGGCCACGGGCCTCGCGGCGGCGGATCTGGCCCGGGGAACGAAGACGGGCCGGCGGCTGGGGCGGCAGCCTGGACGGGCCTCGGTGGCTGGCGCTGCGGCTTGGGCCCGGTGGAGAAGAGCGGCCCAGGCGGGGCGGCTGGCCCGACGCGGGTGCCTGGCGCGACGGCGCTTGCTCGGCGATGCGGGCTGGGAGCGGAAGGAGCCCAGCGGCTGTTGGGCCACGCGGTGGAGGCGGCAGCCTGGCGAGGCGAGGAAGCCCGGTGGCGCCGCGCGTCGGCTGAGGGAGCAGGAGGCCGGGCGGAGTGGGCCTCGAGCCGGACCTGGCGTGGCGCTGATGCGGGACCCTAGGCGAAGAGAAGCCCAGGGGAATCGGCCTGCGCTGCCTGCGGGCTGTCGATCGGAGGGAAGGCGGCGGCCGATGTGGGAGATCGAGGACCCGGCTCGATCTGGCATTGACTGCCCGATCTGGATCAGGGAAAGCTTCCCCGACCGATCCCAGGCGCAGTGGCGGCCTGCGATGCTTCGGCCGGCGGCTGAGCGAAGGGAGGCCGGCTCGGGAACTGCGGGGAAGGGCCGGAGGCGGGAGGTGACTCGCGCGGTGAGGTGGAGGACGCCGGTGGTGAGGTGGGCTGAGGATTCCGGCGAGGTGGAGGGACTCCGGCGAGACTCCGGCGAAGCTCCGGCGAGGTGGTGGTGGCTGGAGGAAGGGGATGAAGTGGGGCTAGGGTTTCCTTGTTTTGGGGCAAAAATTGGGGGAGTGGACAAATATATAGGCACAAGGAGCTAGGGTTGTCCAAATGGAGTGCGGTTTTCGGCCACACGATCAGAATTGGATGGCCTAGATGAAGGGAGTGGTTTGGGTTGGTTTGGTGGGCTGTTGGAGGGGTGTCTTGGGCCTCAAAGTGGAGGCACTTTGAGCCCACGAGAATAACTGTTGGGGTAGCAAACGGACTCCAAACGCGACGAGATTTGACAGGCGGGTTACACACACCAAAACAACAACACACGACAAGTCTCGCGCCAAACCGGTAACGTTACACGGCCGAACACCAAAGTAGGCCTACGGGAGCTCCGGAACGCGAAACGGACAACGGGAAGGAACGCGTGGGACCGGATGCAAATGACAACACAATGCAATGCGATGCACATGACTACATGATATGAATGAATGCCACACACGCTCACAACAAAACGACGAAACCCAAAAGACGAAGAACCCGAAATGGAATTGATGAAGCCGGAGATATTATATATTGCCCAAAAGGGAAAGTATTACATCCGGGGCATTACATTTCGGCCGATCCAAATGGAAGCGGGTCAAATTTGAACTGCAGGTCCCTTATAGTTTGCTCTTTATTTTTTCCAAAAATCATTTCTATGTACATAATTATCTATTTAATCAGAAAAACACCAAAAATTTTCCAAGATTCAACCACTAGCTAGGAACGGTCATTCTCGCCGTTTTGACCGCATTTTGAAACGGGCATAAAAAATTCAAAAAAAAATCAAAAAATTGGAAAACCTTTGCATTGCGTCATTATATATGACCAAGTTTCCAGGAAAAATAATAAACTTGTAATACGACAATTCTTTTAAAAAAATGTTCTCAGAAATGAGCTATCATGCGTGAAGATTCATGGCTTTCAAGCCAAATGATCTATCCTATGGCCACATTCATGGCATAGTTTGTTCAAATGATCTCATATTGTGCACGAGGGTGCATCTTGGAATGGCAAACAATATTGCCTAAGGAAGTTTTCATTTTCTTTGGACGAAAAAATCATTTTCCATTTTTCGAGTGCCCAAAAGGATGTTTTTTTTTAAGGACCTCCCAAATAATTGTTGCAAAATTGGACCAAATGAATTTTCTAAAATACTAGGACATATTTAATGCACAATTGACCAAATGGTTGGGTGTAAAAAGTTTTGATCCACCTCTCGTTAAAAAGACAAATTTCGGCCGATTCAGCTGGAAGTGGGTCAAATTTAAACTGCAGCTGCCTTGTAGTTTGCTCTTTATTTAAAAAAAATCATTTCTATGTACATATGTATCTATTTAATCATAGAAACACCAAAAAATACCAAGATTCAACCACTAGCTAGGAACGGTCATTCCCGTCGTTTTGACCGCATTTTGAAACGGGCATAAAAAATTCAAAAAAATCAAAAACTTGGAAAACCTTCGCATTGTGTCATTATATATGACCAAGTTACCATGAAAAATAATAAACTTGTAATACAGAAATTCTTTTAAAAAAGTGTTCTCAGAAATGAGCTATCATGCGTGAAGATTCATGGCTTTCAAGCTAAATGATCAATCCAATGGCCACATTCATGGCATAGTTTGTTCAAATGATCTCATATTGTGCACGAGGGTGCATCTTGGAATGGCAAACAATATTGCCTAAGGAAGTTTTCATTTTCTTCGGACGAAAACATCATTTTCCATTTTTCGAGTGCCCAAAAGGAGGTTTATTTGTGAAGGACCTCCCAAATAATTGTTGCAAAATTGGACAAATTCAATTTTCTAAAAGACTAGGACATATTTAATGCACAATTGACAAAATGGTTGGGTGTAAAAAAATTTGATCCACCTCTCGTGAAAAAGACAAATATCCGCCGATTCAGTTGGAAGCGGGTCAAATTTGAACTGCAACTGTCTCATAGTTTGCTATTTATTTTTTGCAAAAATCATTTCTAGTTACATAAGTACCTATTTAATGATAAATACATGGTTTGGTGGCAATACGTCGAGGTTTGGGCGGTGGTCGAGGGCCCCAACTCTAGAGCGCGTAAACTCGCATGCCCGCCGCGTGGTCAGCGTGTGATTGTGGCGTTGCCATGTTTTCTGGGAGGCCTAGGCATGTCTAGTGGGTTGGGCACTGCCCAGGTAGGTGCTAGGAAGAAAATTACAACATAAGATTCTCACGAGGAAACCGATCGATGCTCAAACATGAATTACGAGCCAAGTGTTTGATTAGCGATACGGGAAATGCACATGGCAAATGGGCGTTAGTTTTGGTTGAGGATGATCAGTTACTAAGAAGACCGTCTTCACAAATTTTCAGCTCAAAAGGAGGAGTCTAGGTGGTACTTGCTTTGCAAAGTACCACACTGGACATAAATACGAATGTTGAAGCTGGGCTCAAAATAATGAATGGATTGAGCTGGCATTTGGTGGAGGATGTTTATTTGGGCATTGGAAAGCACTGTAAAAAATGGATACCATTTGGAGATGCAAAAGTGGTACTTCCTTCACAAAGTGTTTTTTTGAACAGAATATGAAAATGAATATTTTTTAATTATTTTTGAACTAGACAAGGAAGGTTTTTCACATATTTGACGAAGATATGACCCAAAGAATTTATGAGATTTTTTGGGGAATTTTGGGAATGACAGAAATATAGGTTGCTTCACAACCTAGGGCAAAAACTGCCACATGGACATGACACATAGGCAAAACTGATGAGGTGGCGCCTAGTTGTAGCAACCCACCACAATTTACAAGGTTATGACCATCTATATTGGTCATGATCAGCTAGAAATAAGGAAGTGCTATCTGCTTTATGACCATTTCGTGTAAGGAAATTACGACCTTTCTAACCAAAATGGTCGTTATAGTTTAGGGTTTGGAGCCTCCGGAACAGCTTTTGACCAATTGGTCTGAAATGGTCATAGATCTATGACCAATTATTCCAGGGTCACTAACAGAAGGTCACTAGTTGACATATTTCTTGTAGTGCATGCTAGCGCCACCGTGCGTCGTTCAAGGCTGTGCTCCCCAGCGCGCCTCTGCTTTACCGCCCCAGCCATCGTGGTCCTGCCCCAGATGCTGGCGGCTGGCCCCTGCATTCACCACGCTTAAGACTGATTGTGCCTCTAAAGCCAACAAATCAATGCACCACTGGATTTGGCTACTGATCACTAGGTAATTTCTTGGGCAAAGACATGCAGATGACATTAAAAGATGTATCTGAACTGACAGTTTGTATGTGTAGATATCTAAATAAATGTTGTATATGTTGAATTCTAAACTGATGCATTCAAAAATTGAACTGATATTGAATAGAAAAGGAACCGTGTGTAATCCATTGAACACAAACTGTAGCACTTTTCATTCCACTTTCATTTCATGTTGTAGAAAAACAAAATGAAGATATTTTTCAATCCTTATCCGTTATAGGAGTGTCTACACATATGTGAGATTCAGGCATAGATGGAGCTAACTACTGATTGGGTACTATTTTTTATCTCTGTATTACTGTTTGCATATTTATCATATTCTAGCTACTTTGTTCGATCATTGAGCGTTGAGTTTCAGTTCTACATACACTGTGCAATCGAGCTAATTTTTATATGCTTTCGCATGATGTATTTCTTGGGTTGTTATGATGTATTTTCTTGGGATAGTTCTCTAGTTGTACGATTTTATAATTTTAGGGCCACATTTTATATTTCGTCCCGGGGCCTCAAATTCCTGGAGACGGCCCTGGCTATATGTAGTAGTATTTTATATTCCTTTCCATGCATACTTTGTTAATGAAGAGTATAAAATAACTCTGTACATTTTAGTAGTGTCTTGTGAAAGCCAATTTGAACTTTGTTAATGCAAAGAATAATAAAAAGACAATTTTTTTGTTGCTATCGGGAATATTTGGTGTGCTAGTCTTTACCTGTGATGATGATGATGAGTCTAGCAAAGTAGCATTGAGTGCTTAGTTACAACAGCTAGCAAGAAAAATGGCAGTCTAGCTTGTTGCTTGCAAGGAGAAAGTGGAGTGTGTCAGCGACCCTAACCTGAAGGCTCCAGCTGCCAGCGGGTTGACTAGCTCGCAAGCCGCACAACGTCCCAGCATCCGAAGAATCCCAACCCACGAGTCCTTTGGCCGGCCTGGACCAAGTGACGAGAAGCCCAACTGTGCACCCCTACTTCTACCAAGGCGCACGAGATTATACACATCAAGAGGATCAGACGGCACGACATGGCTGTTTCCTAACACTCTCTCCTCTTCCATTTCCCATTCCACTAAATTGGCGTAATCCCGATTGCATGCTTGGATCCCGATTGCAATCTTCATGGGTTGGAAGCTTCAGACATTGCGGTTCCCTGGTGTCCGTCTGGCGATGTGGATGTTTGTGTGGCTTCTTGTCTGGCAACGATGGAGGCTTCGAGTGGAGTTGGCTTGCTGATGGGTCATCGTGCCTCTCTTTGAATTCTTGAAGTCGGAGCAGCTGAGGAGGGGCCCTTGCGGTGACGGTCACACAAGACGTGTGGTCGGCTCTGGCACTGGCTCGGCGCAAGCCCAACGCTTTTTTCCTGCAATGCTCATCAACGTAGTCGAAGTTGCCTAGTTGCCGGCACATGTGGCTAACTATTTGGCATCGACGGTCGACGATGGTGGAGTCGGAGTCACCCTCGTCGAAGATGCTGCCTTCGTCGATGATGTTACCTCGGTTGCCTCTACTACCTTTGTTGGCACTTCTGTCTTCATCGCCGCTTGGCATGAAATTGACCCCCGACCCCCACACACATACCCTTGTTGCTAGCTGCTTGTACATGTGGTGCTCCGGTGATTAGTCTCTTTTGTGATCTAGTAAAGGAGCCGGAAGGATTCTCACCTTTATCCTCCAGAGGTGACCCTGAGTTATCGTACCAAGATTTTGCATGAGTATTAATTTCAGCTTTTGACTAAATCAGAATCAAGTTGACACTAAAAAAACACTTATAATAAAAATAGGCATCATTATGAGGACTTATTCTTACAACCATATATTTGCGAACGTGATCATCATGATATTAATTTGCGCTCTGAAAGACATCCATCGAGATGTGCTTGCAGTAACGAAGTGCGATATGTGTCTTGACTGCCACGCGCCCTACATCAAGAGTCAGTGGTCGAACCGAAAGGCCCTATCTGTCGGCGGGGTTGCTGTAATTAAGATAGAAATCAGACAAGAACATTGGGCGTTTAATTACTACACCTCTTGTTTACCCAAGGATTGGATCCGTGTTAACCTTATTAAAACATTCTGTCACTAGTGTTCAAAACAACACTGCATGGTGTCCCTACCTTTAACCTCTTTGTGGCGTATTCTCCATGATCATGGGTACCTGCAGGGACGAAGAACACAGATGAGAAAACAGACAATTATCGAAGCAATTTTATGTTACACAAGTGGGATGTTAATTCAGAGTACTTCCATCAATCCCGCCAACAAATACATCAGGGTCTAGGTCTATGCGTCAACCCATGGTCTTACCGAATTACTCTTACATGTAGATCATATCACAATTAGAAACCATTGAACAACACATCATGAAGATTGATTGATTGATAATATGTCTTACAATAGTGGTCGCATGTGATACACGATTACAAAGTATGCCTAGTTAGCTGAGTGCTACGGTGGTGGAGATGGTGGCGGCTATGTTGATAGAGATGGGAAATGGCGGCGGCTAGTGTTGCAGATGATGACGAAGATGGGGGTTTCAATGATGTACTGTGACGTTTCTGGCATTGGCACCTTCAAGGTATTTGTTGGGTTGGACAAGGCGACGCCTCTGGCATCAATATGCCGTGCATACGAGCGTGTCCGGTCGTATGGACCGCCGTCTTTTGCTCTGGTCTTCTTGGTGTGCCTCTCAATTGGTTTCTTTTTCTCCTCTGTACTCATTTTCGTGTATTGGCTTTATTTCGTCCATAAATAGCCCACTTTCCATGGAAACAAAATAAGGACGGGATATTTTCAATCCTATGTTTTATGGTACATATTGCTTTTGTGTTTCTTACTCAGTATCTATAAACCACTCAGAATTATAGGAGTACCTCTAAGTGAACACATGGTCATTTTAAAGGATTAACTACTGCATACTAGAATGTCAATATCTTACTTATCCCTCATGTACTGAATTCAGAAATTGGGAAGTCAAAAGAAAAGAAAAGGAATATCACATGCGACCACTATTGTAAGACATATTATCAATCAATCAATCTTCATGATGTGTTGTTCAATGGTTTCTAATTGTGATATGATTTACATGTGAGAGTAATTCGGTAAGACCATGGGTTGACGCATAGACCTAGACCCTGATGTATTTGTAGGCTGGATCGATGGAAGTACACTGAATTAATTAACGTCCCACTTGTTTAACATAAAATTGCTTCGATAATTGTTTGTGGTCTCATCTGTGTTCTTCGTCCCTGCAGGTACCCATGATCATGGAGAATGCGCCACAGAGAGGTTAATTAAAGGTAGGGACACCATGCAGTGTTGTTTTGAACACTAGTGACAGAAAGTTTTAATAAGGTTAACACGGATCCAATCCTTGGGTATACAAGAGGTGTAGTCATTAATTGCCCAATGCTCTTGTCTGATTTATATCTTAATTACGGCAACCCCGCCGATGGATAGGGCCCTTTCGGTTCGACCGCTGACTCTCGATGTAGGGCGCATGGCAATCAAGACATAATTTGGACACATCCCCCACTTCGTTATTGCAAGCACATCTCGATGGATGTCTTTCAGAGCGCAAACTAATATCATGATGATCACATTCGCAAATATATGGTTGTAAGAATAAGTCCCCATACCAACGCCTATTTTTATTATAAATGTTTTTTTAGTGTCAACATGATTCCAATTTAGTCAAAATCTGAAATTAATACCCATGCAAAATCTTGGTACGATAAGTCAGGGTCACCTCTGGAGGAGAAAGGTGAGAATCATTCCTGCTCCTTTACTAGATCACAAAAGAGACTAATCACTGGAGCGCCACATGTACAAGCAGCTAGCAACAAGGGTGTGTGCGTGTGTGTGGGTGTCAAGCGGCGAATAAGACAGAAGTGCCAACAAAGGCAGTAGAGGCAACCGAGGTAACACCTTCGACGAAGGCAACATCTTCGACGAGGGTGACTCGGACTCCACCATCGTCGACCACCAAAAAAGCTCTCGCCCCAAACAACCATCGAGGCCTACGCCGGTCGATGCCAAATAGTTAGCCACATGTGCCGGCAACTAGGCAACTTTGACTCTGTTGATGAGCATTGCAGGGAAAAAAAGCGTTGGGCTTGCACCGAGCCAGTGCCAGAGTCGACCACGCGTCATGTGTGATCATCACCGCATGGGCCCCTCCTCAGCTGCTCCGACTTCAAGAATTCAAAGAGAGGCACGATGACCCATCAGCAAGCCAACTCCACTCGAAGCCACCATCGTTGCCAGACAAGAAAGCCACACAAACATCCACATCGCCAGACGAACACCAGCCAACCGCAATGTCCGAAGCGCCCAACCCAAGAAGATTGCAATCGGGATCGAAGCATGCAATCGGGATTACGCGAATTTTGTGGAAGGGGAAATGGAAGAGGAGAGAGTGTTTGGAAGCAGCCATGCCGTGCCGTCTGATCCTCTGGATGTGTATAATCTCGTGCGCCTTGGTAGAAGTAGGGGTGCATAGTTGGGCTTCGCATCACATGGTCCAGGCCGGCCAAAGGACTCGTGGGTTGGGATTCTTCAGTCGCTGGGGACGCTGTGCGGCCTGGGAGCTAGGCAACCCGCTGGCAGCTGGAGCCTTCAGGTTAGGGTCGCTGACACACTCCACTTTCTCCTTGCAAGCAACAAGCTACACTGCCATTTTTCTTGCTAGCTGTTGTAACTAAGCACTCAATGCTACTTTGCTAGACTCATCATCATCATCACAGGTAAAGAGCTAGCACACTTTCAAATTGGCTTTCACAGGACAAAAAAATTGTCTTTTTATTATTCTTTGCATTAACAAAGTTCAAATTGGCTTTCACAGGACACTACTAAAATGTGCAGAGTTATTTTATACTCTGCATTAACAAAGTATGCATGGAAAGGAATATAAAATACTACTACAGATAGCCTTAGCAAAATAAGTGAAACCATAATCGAAAGAAGGTTCCAGTTTCAACAGGTCGTTAGTAAACGGACTGTCACACATCCATGCACTAACATGCAACTTGCTTCAGATTGAAGTACTCAGGGGAAACAATTCACAGAAATGTATACTTAGAGCATAAATGTGTTGAAAATTATACAGCATGGGTAGAGAATAATCCCCGTATATTAACAAATGACGATTGCATTATTAAGAAATAACCTACCAATAATGGTCACTTCCTGGTTCCATAAGCCCATTTCTTGGTGATTCAAGACTAGAATTACTTTTGCTAGAAGTACTTGATAAGATCAATGAATTATTTTCTTCAGTTCATTCAGCAAGATATAAAAGAAAAGCAAATGCTATTAATTAAATAACTTACTTCGCAAATTTTTTGAAACGAAAACAATATGATGGCTCAGTAGCCAGTACAAATTTAATTGATGAGACCACATAATACCAAATACATGACTTGCAAACATTAACATTTTAAATAATATTCGGTAGCTAGCCATGTGCCACCCAAAATGTTATATCTATCCTGTTCAATGCATTTGCATCTTCTCCAGCCCTAATAGTAATTGTTTTGCCTAGGAAAAGATTTTCATGCCTTGTAACCTCTCAGACAAGTCAACCTCAAATAGCAAGGAGGGGTTCAGGTGTTGCCTACGTATTTCCTTGGTCTCCAAGTCAAGGACAACGAGCGCACAGCGTTGGCCATGTATCTGCAACATGACCGCGCCGTTCCTCTCCCCTGAACGCTTGAACTGCATCGCCATACTGCCAAGAGCGACGTTGGGTTCAAATAACTGCAGCTTCTCCTCAATATCGATCACGGCCTCCCGCTCCCAACCATGGCCACCAGGTAACTGTATCCACATGGTAATCATGAACACGTCAGCCACGAGGAACCGTAGCCTCCGGTCCGGCGACATCCTGAGGTGGCGCTGGGCTGGTTTATTGTTGATGGGCATGACCGGGAGCTCCACCGTG
The DNA here is from genome assembly GCA_902687465.1 of Secale cereale. NCBI lineage: Eukaryota > Viridiplantae > Streptophyta > Magnoliopsida > Poales > Poaceae > Secale > Secale cereale. The sequence continues at coordinate 891,330,899 of LR738712.1, forward strand.
CCGAGCTTCCTCGTCGACACTTCACACGTGAGGATCTGGCGGCCATGTTGCAGCCAGTGGATGACGCCGCCAGGGAGTACAACTGCGTCATCGTGCTCATCATGGTGATTCCCTAACGGGGCGCCAAAGTGTTCAGTGACAGGACTCCAGCTGACATTGCCGTTGTTGGAGAGTGCGGCCGTCTGGATTCTCATGGAGTTTGTGCCCTTGTAGTGGCACCAGGCCCGGTGGGCGAAGAATAGCAGGAAGGAGGAGCCGCTTATGCCATCTGCAGTAGTGAGTAGAACGCACGGGTGACACCAGTATCCAATACAAGACCTGTCAAAGGAGATGCCCGGCGGTTTGGAGAGGAAGACGCAGTCACCGGTCATGGGGTCGTACACGCACAGATCAGAGTTTCTGTGCTCGTAGACATAGTGGCGTCGGACGAGGACGATGAGGCCGCCGCGCGACGTCACGGGGTTGTACCGTCCAAGGAGGTCGTTGGCGGCGCTGCGTGCGACGAAGGGTGCGAGGTGCTTGTCGGCGAAGCGCAAGGCGGCGTAGCCGGGTGGACCAGAGAGACCAAAGGCTTCCGGCGGTGGTTCCGACGCCTGTGCCGACGGCTGTAGGCGAGGAGGATCCGCGCCGGCACGACGCCCGTGGCAGTTTGTCGGATGAATGAAGGGTCCGCGATTTCGCGGCGGAGGGACTTGCTGGTGGCGGCGCAGCGTACGATGGTTCTGGCGTCGGAGCGCGCGGCGATCGCCAGCAGGAGGTCCGCCGGTAGCATCCGCGACGGCGGCGGCGCGCGAGGGTTGTTTTTCCGTTGGCGTTTTCGTGGTGCCATTGGGGCTGTGGTCCGTGGATGTGCAGCATGCGTCGAGACGAGCGATCTGCCTGCCCTATATACTCCTACTACTTTGACGCTATTTATTCAGTTGAGGGAATGAAAAGATTGTGGATTAGTTCGTTTGCTCACGATCGCAACTAACGCAATGCAAGCTTATCTCCTTTATTTCTTTATATATATGCAACGAAAAGATTGCAAATTATGGTTTCAACGGAAACTTAGATCAGGAGATGAGGCCCTAAAATATCTCTTGGGAGACGTTATAATATGCAACCTACTTCATCATTTCCAATCCGGCCAACAGACATCGCATAATTATACTCCAGAGAAGATCGTGGGATTCGTACAATGCAGTTGACACTACGTGGTTGGGTCCACTGTAAGTGAGATAGTCCTTTTTTTGCGACTAAAGTGAGATAGTCCTTGGTTGAAGAAATTTTCAAATAAACCGAAGATGCAGGAGTAATAATTACGGAAAATATAGGTGTATGGCCTGACGCCAACTGCGTGGTATATTATCACCGGTTGTAGCAGAAAGTTGTTAGAGACACGATAGACAAACTAAACGACGAAGACTGAAATCAAGGGGAGAACCGGGTGTAGGCGCCGAGCAGGGCGTCGAGGTGCGGGCCGGGGACAGGTCGTCAGGGGAGGAGGGCTCAGCAAGAGGAGCGCTGCTCGCCGTGGGGCCTCACAGGAGTGGTCGCTGCCCCGCCGTCTTCTGACCCATCCGCTGCCGCCATCTCTATTCTTGCCCCATCATTCCTCGGGTGCCGACTGGTGGGCAGGTGATTTGGGCGATAGGAGGGGAGGGGAGGAGGGAGGGCCTCCATCAACATCAAACACCCGTCGCTTTCCATAACCCTATACACGGCATCCACAAGATCAGTGTCTTCAACAACCCATACACACCGCACTACATTAAAATGCAAGAGAGAATGCTGCCAAGTAGGGCTAGACACGAGCCGAGCCGAGTCGAGTTAGGTCTGAGCCACGTCTTAGCTCGCTCTGGGGCGGCTCGGCTCGGGAAACCAACGAGCTGCATATGGTTGGCTCGACTCGTTTTTGCACTGATTCGGTCCAGCCCGAGCGGCTCGTGAGTGGACAAAGTCTTGGTACATGATGTATTGCTGTGTGCGTGAATGGCCAGTGGCGAGCCAGAGCAGAGCATGGTGTGTGCGTGACGGGACGGCAAGCGACGTGGGCAGTGTGGCGGCATGGAAGTGGCGGCGCGGCTTTGAGGATAAGGCGGGAACGCAACGGCCGACGTTGGGGAGGACAAGGAGTAGAGAAGGACGTGGGTGGGTAGCGCGCGAGCACCGGCGTGCGTACTTGTGCTCGGCGGCGATGTCATACCTGCGTGCGTGCACGCCGACGACGGCATGCGTGGGTGCGGCGACCAACGGAGTCGCATTGTCCTGCCCCTGCGGCATGTTGCCCAGCGCCGCCGCAACGTCACCCACTCCTCATCTTGCTTGGAAAGAGAACGGTAGATCGATGAATGGCGTTGGGAAGAAGAGGAGATTGTAAGGAGGGAAGTTGGAGCGACCGATGTGTGCGGCGGCGGCGGCGGGGATGGTGCTGGATGTGGATCGACGCTTTATGTGTGTTGCTCGTGCCCTAATAGATGTGGATCGACGTTATTGCGATGGACAGTGAAATTGGGCTGGGCCACAAACGAGTCACGGAGCTGGACCGGCCGAAACTCGGCTCGGCTCGGTTGTGAAACAGGCCTGTTTTCAGACCTCGGCCCGCTCGATTATCCTATCGAGCCGAGCTGTAATGGGCCAAGCTGGAGCGAGCTTCGGGCCGAGCCGAAAAGCTCGCTCGTACGTCCAGCCCTACTGCCAAGTGTCCTCATTATAACACGGTCCACACGATGTCACCAAAGACATATTCCGATAGTGGAGAAGAGCCGTTGTTGAGATAGATTTTTCGGCTAACCGCCATGAAGAAATTTTAATCTTGAGGGGAACATCTATCTTCCATAGTTTAGACGACGACTTCTGCTCAACTTCAGTGTTTGAAGAAATATATATTTTTGTGAGATCAAGTTTGAAGAAATTATTATTTTTGTGAGGGAAGTTTGAAGAAATTAATTGGGAAAGGAGAATAGTATAGATGAATTGGGCCGGTTTGTTTTTGTGTTTACACTCGTGCATGGGCTGATTTTTCCAAATTCAGTAGTCTTCGCGTGAGAGACGGCGACGTACGAAGCGGAGGTTTATCTCGTGTGGGCCCGAGGCATCCATCCCCGGCTTTCCCCAGATCCGGCGACAATCTCGGCGCACGCCATGATCTCCTCCTACCAGCCGCCCGCCACGACGCTGGATGCGCCGGCGCCGGTACCCCAGGTGAAGGCAGCAGCGGTGGTGGCCCGAAACCCTAGCTCCCCCAGCGGCCCGCCATCGCCGGAGATGGAGGCCACGGCGGAGGCGCTCACGCGGGAGGAGGTGCTGCGCCGTAGGCGCCGCCGCGCCGCTCGGCTCCTTGCCGCGTACCGCCGGCTGTACTGGGCCATGGCAGAGGAGGTGCGCGCCCGGCACCGGCAGTACGTCTGGGAGCTCGGCTGCAGCCCGCTCGAGGCCGAGCAGCTGCTTTCGGAGGCGAAGCCTGGGCCGGCGGCGGCGCCGAGGAGGAAGAAGTGCGGGGTGACGGGGTGCAAGGTGCGGGCGATGGCCATGGCCAAGTACTGCCACTACCACATCCTCTCCGATCCCAATCAGGTACTCTACAAGGGCTGCGGCCACATCATGATCAAGAGTGGTGCGCAGACTGGGAAGAGTACTCACAACACGCCTATCCTGAAAGCATCAGTTCCCTCCCTCTGCAACTTTCACTTGCAAAAATCACAGAAGAACATATCACAGGCTTACAAGAAAGTTGGCTTTAATCCACCATCCACTGGCCAGATCTCCCCGGATTTTAGTGTCTTGGTTGCCGAATCTGTTCGTCAGATCCAGGCTAAAAGGAGAGAGTTCCGAAGTGCCGCAGCAGGGAAGAAATACCCAAAAGATGGGAAAGTTAACTGAGCTATTCCTTGGTATCTCCTTTCTTACATAAATTGTGGTACAAAAATGCCATGCATCCCGAGGTTTATCTCGTAGTGTATTAGTTAGAATGGTGTGTAATGTAATTAGATCAATTATTTTTTCCTTTGAAGCGATTATTAATCTCTTTTTGAATGTTCATATATGTATTCTCTGAAACAAAAAGAACCAGGAGCATCCTCCAAAAACTTCAGGCCATATGGTACACTGTTCATTTAATCAGAGCTTTTTGGTCCTCTCAATGGAATTGTGTGCAGCTAAATCAGACAATTAAGAATGAGATTTTTTTTATGTAGAGATAGAAATGAAGAATAAGATGACCTACAGATTCTACTGTAATGGAGAGACACATCCTTTTGCTTGGCAAGTGATCTGCTGTGGCATGTACCATTATTGTCTCTCTTGTTTTCACTTTGGCTGAAATTAATTGACCAGATGACAATATATAACCGCATCTCTATTTTCTCATGCTATATCATGAGCGCACATTATGAACTAGCCAGGCTTAACTGTACGCTTTCCTTCTGTATGAGACTGCCAGTACAACTTTGCAATTTCATCTCTATATAAATATTAGATGTGCTGATTTCTGCTGTGTTTTCAGTGAGCCAAAGTTGAAATCTTGTACTGGATCGATCAGGTCGTTATGTAACAGGGAATCAGGTGCTCCCATGTATGATATTCTTGGTTTTTACGGCATCTTATTTTATTTGTGTGTGTTTGTTTGGGAAACTAAAACATGTATGTTTGTAGACTCGGAGTTACCAATGGTTTTGTTTTTTTGCATATGTAGATCGATTGAGAACCAGGGAATCAGGGAATCAGGAGGCAGTCACAAGTATTAGTATGGCTATCTAGCAATATAGCTGGAAGTGGCTACCTTTTTCATTTGATCAAAGCCTTGTAGTCCTCAACGAAATTAGATTAATTGTGCAGCTAAAGTAACTTGCGCACTCTTGCTAGCAAGCCGCGGCGGTGGAATATATGCTTCCGACGAAATGAGTATCATACAGTACAGTCTTCCCAGACATCTGAGATTCTATTCCAAATTTCTAAACGATTCTAATGTATCTCAACTGAAAGATCCAGTGGTAGCAGCAAGGAACCTATGTCTCGTCTGATCCGGCATCAACTACACGGTCAAATTGATTGTTTTTTTAGAGAACCACACATTATATTATATATCAAATAAAAAGAGTACATCATGTGGAACGTACAGAAAAACCAGGACTGACAGGAAACTTTGCAAAAAGAACCTCAAATATAAGAATATTACAATTAAGTCTTTTGGGGTCCCTGCAGACAAACCGATCTCAAACCGTCGTCGTTCGCCGGCGCCACCGAGATGCACACCAGAGAAGCCGACGGAGAATCAACAAGCCGAAATCCAGGCCAGCGCCATAGCCATCAAGGCGTTGTAAACCGAAGAACAGGCACTTGATGCTGTGGCGAGTCGGCCAAGGACATTCCCCAAACTGACCTAGATCCAAATCCAGCGAATCCCGCGACTATTTCCGGGGAAGAACACCAAATTTCCCACCGCCGGACCACCAACCTTGTTCCAGCACCAAACAAAGAGCCCACCGCTGCGAAGGAATGGCGAGCAGATGAGGCCATCGGCTCAACGGTGTCGCCAGGACGGACGCCGCCGTGGTAAGGGAGAAACCGAGACCACCTTATTCGACGAAGGACCAGCCCCACCAAACTGCTGCTACTAGACGAAGACGAGACCCTAAACCTATAAACCTATGGTTATATTGATTGTTGCGAGCATCCATGGAGACACCTTGTCCCTGCTCTTTGATAATGACAACATTTGCCACGTGACTTGATCTCCGTCGAATGTTGCATCAACTTTGAGTCTAACAATACCTGAATGTCATGTTTGGCAAGTGATGCAATTCATATTTTTCATCCATCAGAAATATTTGCTTTTGCCTTCAACTTTTAACTTCGACACTCTAGCTGCTGCTAGCATGTTGCTGCAATGGAATATATCCTTCCGACGAAATTGAGTGTTATACAGTCTTGTAGCTATCTGAGGTTCTATTCCATGTGAGTGTCACATGGTATGTGGTTCCCTTTGGGTCTTCAATGTTTTTGGAGGAAATCCTCGCTGCTAAATACCTACCTACTTTCTCCTTTGATATCATGGAGGATATCTCAGTCTCATTATTCCGACATGAACCATGTTTAACACTAGGGCATCTACACCAAATGTAATCCTGTAGAAACCTGAAGTTAAGTACTTAACCTCTAAGGCCCAGCCCGTCATATAATGCCTGTGCATTTGGAATTACTGTTGGTGTTCCCAAATTATTTCCTCATTAGCAACATTTCTCTATAGAGGTTGACAATCTATTTGAGTCTATGAGTATCCTGGTGAGTGTACCAGCAAAATCTTTCTACGAGAGGGTCAATTTCAGGGTTGTTAAACCCCACCATGGCATAGCTTTTTGGTCTATTACTGTCCTCCCTAAGATCCATGTTTTCCTATCGCTTGATGCACACAACAAATGGCTCACTCTAATGCAGTAGAAAATGTTTAACACACTTACTCTTATCGTATTGCGGGCTTGTGGCTAGACTCGCTTGGCAATGGGTACCTTGGCCCTGTACCTTCCTGTTTCAATTAATGGCGGACTATATCATAAAAGATATGCTACTCGTAACACTCTGAGTGCCTCATTTTTATTGCCTATTTGGACCTTAAGAAATAGTGAGAACCCAATTGGAGTATTTCCACGTAATGCTAAGATAACAACTTTGGCAATGAAACTGTTAAAAGTAAACTATTTTTCTCAATAAAGTTGTGCACAAATGCTTTCATAACATCGAAGTATGGAGTTCATTAAGTTGAAAATAGAAACTAAAACGGATGAATCACAAAGTGCTACTGAATGTCGGAACCCAAGCCGCCAAATTCATCTCATAGGGCATATTCTCGGTCGCATACTCGACCCCACGATCTGAGAACCATCTCACGATCTTCATGGATTGCAGGTTGAGCCAGAAATATCCGACAATTGACATGTTGATGAGCACCTTAATGAGCACAGTGCCACTCCTCTCGGCGAACCACAGTAGTTCCATATCATGCTTGACTTCCCACCGGCTCGGCGGCGGCCTGCTTGCGCCCGCCTCATCTAGAAACCGCAAGATTGTCTCTATCTCGATCACCACCCGTGATCGTCGCTGCCACTTGCCCGTTTGCTTTGATTGCGCCCACGCAGATATCAGTCCCTCTCCTCTCCTCTCCACTCAACTCTCCGCTCCACTCATTCGCCACCGCTTGCACACTCGCCTACAACCGGCACATCGCCGCACACGTCGCCGAGCCCGCAACCACCATGACTCCGCCCGGCGACCACCGCACCAGTGTCGGGGGAAACTGTCCGCCACGAACACCTATGGGACCGGAGCCCCTTGTCTGTGCGGTACGAGGGCGGAGGGAGCACGAAGAGCAGATCGTGGCGAGCACGCGGGCAGCTTTACCCAGGTTCGGGCCGCGGTAGACGCGTAAAACCCTACTCCTGCTTGGTTGTGTATTAAGTTTGGAGGGCTCGGGAGCTTGAAGAAGCAGCTACACCGAGCGTATGAGTGATCTAGGTTCCGAACCCCCTCCACGTTGTGCATGGGCCTCCTTTTATAGTGCAAGGGGTCACCGACAGGTGTCAACGTAGGAGAAAGGGGTAAAAACGTAAAAGAGGTGGTAGTTGTAACAGTGCGGGAACAGTGGAGCTACAGTGCAGAACAGTGGTCGCTACCTACTTTGACAGTGGGGGACAAGGGCATTTAATGCCCGTCGCCGTCGACCCCAAAAGCTCCCGCCATTGCGTCTCCGTCTGCCACGGCGATGGATCCACCACCGGGGAGTGCCACCGTGTCCCCCAGGCTGCACAGCCATCCGCCACGCGTCCCTGGATAGGCCCCAGGGCGACGCGTGGGCCGATGAGCTGGAGCGCGGGCACACAGCGCGGCCTTCCCGGCAAGCACCTTGCCGGGGCCTTGATCTTGCCGGGCCCGGGAGCTTGCCGCTCCCCGGGCCCTTGCTGGGGCGCATATAGCGCCGAGGCGTGTCTTCCTATCTTCCTGGCAAGCTCCTCTTGCCAGGGCCTTGTGCTAGTGGGGCAGCCTTGAGCCTGGTATGGCCTTCCCGGCAAGCTCCTCTTGCCGGGGTCTCGATCTTCTGTCTTGTATACTTTGTTTTTGAATGGCTTAATAAGGGGCAGAAAGGTCTCCGGCGAGCACGCGGTAAACCCTGCCGCGGGAGGCTGCAACTGCCCGTGCACAAGTTGGGGTACTGAGGTACCCCTACCTTAGTACACCGACAGGAGCCCCCGGGCCTGGGCCACACACGGTGCCGAGCGCTGTTGGGCCAGGTCCAAAACAGTGCACGGGCACACGCGGCCCGCGGCGCGCCGAATCCACTTCCGTATCCGCCGCATCCCCCTGTAACGGCACGCGTCGATTGCGGCGTCGTGGGATGGGACGTGCCCACGATCTCTTAATGGAAAGGGCGAAACGCCCCCCACTTCCCCATAAAAGCAGAGGAAGCAGGAGCGGTTCCCCTCCTTGCGCTTTCATTGCATCTTCTCCTTCCTCCAGAGATCCCTCTTGCGCTCCGCCTCCACACCTCCGCAGCCGTCGCCTGCAACTCCGGCGTCGCCAGGCTCTTCGTCCCCCTCCTTCCGCCGCGTCCGCCATGGCCCCGAAGACCGACAAGGCGAAGGCGGAGAAGGCCAAGAGGGAGAAGTCGGAGCAATCGGCGAAGCTCGCCGCGTATCGGAAGCAGCATCTCGTCTTCCCGCCGAGGCTCGGCGCGCGGGAGCTCTGGAACAAGTACTACTTGTTCTGGGCCAAGGAAACCAAGGCGCACCCCCGCACGCGAGCATATCCGGCTGTCGCCAAGGACAGCTACCCCGGCGGGTACTACTTCTTCGCAGCTTTCTTTCACTGCGGTCTTTGCCCTCCTTTCTCAAATTTCTTCTGCGATGTCATGCACACCTACGGCCTCCACCTCCTTGACTTCACCCCCAACGCCATCCTCACCATGGCGGTTTTCGCACACATGTGTGAAAACTTCATAGGGATACAGCCCAACGTAGCGTTGTTTAGGCACTTTTTCACTCCTAGAGCAGAGGCCGACGCCCCCCTCTCCGGAGGAATTTCTTGGGTTTTCCGTCTGAACAAGAAAGGGTCTTACTTGCCGGGGGAGCTCCGCGGCAAGTGGGAGGAGTGGCGTGCGGAGTGGTGCTGGATTGTTGAGGACGCGCCGCAGTCCTTCACCGCGCCGCGCACAACACCCATCGTGCGCGGCAGGGATTGGAGCGAGCTGGACTCGGACGACATCAAGCTCGACGCCGCCCTCGTCCGGATTCTTCGTCTTCGGACCGCCAAGCTGTCCGTTGCAGAGGTGGGCGCAGACTTCCTACGCCGCCGCATCGCCCCTCTCCAAGACAGGAAGAGGCCGGCCTGGGAGTACGGCGGCCCGGCGGATATAATGAGGCTGCGCCCCGGGCTCAACTTCAACTTCACGACGCTGGAGCTGAAGGGGATGGTCCGGGAACTCTTCAAGTATGACCCGGCACACCCTGAGTGGTTCCGAGCTCCCCGGGGAGTGGTGCCGCTCTGCAACAGCACAGTCCGGGACCGTCTCCTTGCCATGATGCCCGCATGCGATTCGCACGGCGTGGACCGCACGTGGATCGCGCCCAAGCCCATCGACGTCCTCACCTTCTTCGACAACCTCGTGGAGGTGGCGAAGAACAAGGACGACATCAAGGAGCACACGCGGGACACCACCGAACAGGAGCTTGCTTACATAGCTTCTCGGGCTGAAGAGGCCGCTGCGGCTGCAGCGGCAGGAGATTTTGGATACACGCCTGCTGAGGCGGAGGCTGCGGATGCGTCCAGCCAGGCGGAGGAGGCGGAGATCCGCAGACTGCTGCAGCTCCCTCCCGACGCGCTCGCCGGGGTCCCCTCTCTGAGGCACTCCGGGATCCACGGAATCGTGGCCGAGGCCGCGGCAATGGAGGGTGCCGCCGGAGGGAACAGAGGCGCCGCGAGGAGCGGAGGCGCCAAGGGAAAAGAGGCCGCAGCGCAGGGCGCTGGGCCCAGTGAGCCGGCCGGGGAAGAGGAGGAGGAGGAGGCCGAGGACTCCGGCGGATCTACGGAGCTCTACGCCGACGACCTCTCCTCGTCGGAGAGCTTCCCGCCCCCGGCAAGCCCAAGGCAGTCTCCACCGAAGCGTCTCCGCAAGACGGCGACGGGAGAGAGGGCGCAAGCGCCCCGGCAACAACCAGCTCGCCGGGCAGCTCCCCGGGGGAGCCAAGCCGCGCCAACGGCGACCGGCGCACCAGCCACAGCAGAGGCGGCCCGCGCGCGGGCCACGACGGAGGCGCCTCGCAGGCCGGCACCGAGCCGACAGGGGTCTTCTCGGAGCGGAGCAGCGGCTCCGCCCGCTCCCCGGGCTCCGGCTACCACAGGGGCTGGGTCTTCGCAGCCCCCAGCCCCTGGGATCGCCAAGCGCCCGAGGGAATCTTCATCTTCCGCTCCTCGCGCCGACGCGCCCCCGGTGGAGTACGACTTCTCCGCCTTGAGCGAGGACGACGAGGAGGATCAGGAGTAAGGATCCAGGATCTTACACCTTCTCGAGTCTTGTCTTGATTATTGTTGATGCTGACTTTGTTTGTTGCTTTGATTTCAGGACCTTGGTTCAGCGCGTGGCGAAGAAAGCCAAGGCGCCTGTGGTCGAGGTCGCGGAAGGTTCGGCCACCGCGGCAACAGGGGGTGTGCCGGAGCCAATCCTGCCGGACCCAAGCGCTGCTCCGAGGAGCAGCCCCCAGCGCAGCCCCCAGCGTAAGTCTGGGATCCATCCTTCCGCTTGTCGGGATGCGCTTAGGGATTTTGTCTTCTTTCATCATCTTGATGTTTCTTGTCTTGATTTGTGCAGAGGTGGAGCCACAGCGGGAAGAGCGCCCGGAGACCGTCATCGAGGAGCCGCAGGCCCCGCCGTCCCCGCCAAGGCCGAACTCTCCGGCAAGGGAGAGTGTTCCGCCAAGGGCGGGTACTCCGCCAAGGCAGAGTACCCCGCCAAGGGCGAGCAGCCCGGCGAGGGCGGCCACTCCGCCAAGGCAAAGCTCCCCGGCGAGGGAGCCCGCCGCTGAGGACGTCCGCCAAGGTATGTCTTGTAGTCTATCTTCTTGGCTTTGTCTCTTTTTGGATATTTGCTTGAACTTCTTTTTCTTCTTTTTCTTTTCAGATCCTCCTCCTCCCGAGCCGATGGAGACGGAAGTCATTAACATCGAGGACGAGGAGGGCGTGCATGGCGGCGACGGCGACGTCCCTGTCGTCGAGGATGCGGCGAGAGCCGCCGAGCCGGTCGCGCAGGAGACCGCTCCGGCTGCGGACGCAGCGGCCGGGGAGGGGGACGGCGACCGCACCGCCGACCCGGAGGCGGCGAGAGCATCGAGTGTTGCGCCGGCCGCCGACCCCTCCGCCGGCAAGGAGCAGGGCTACTACCTTGAGGCCCCCAACGGCGTCTTCATCCAGATGCCCTGGGGGTCTTCATCGCGAGCTCCCGCGGAGGGCGAGGCGTTTGACGGAGAAGTCCTCGCCTCCGCGGGCCTGAAGATTGTCGAGGCGCCCGGCGGGAGTGAAGGGCCCGAGGAGGAGAAGCTACTTCACCAGCTCCTGGCCCTTTACCGGGCCAGGCAGGCGAAGCTCGCTTCCCGGGAAGCCCTTGCCGCCAAGGCCGCCGCGGAGATGGAGAAGCGCGCGGCGGAGCTCAGCGCCGCCAACCAGGCGGCCCTCCGCGAGGTGGCGGAGGAGCGTGAGCGGCTCGCCGGCGAATACCAAGAATGGGTGCTGGAGAAGGCCGAAGCTGAGGAACAGCAGCGGCTCGCCGGGGTGGAGCTGTCCCGGCGAGAAGGAGAACTCGCGCAGCGGAAGGTCCAGCTCGACTCCCATGAGGAGGACCTTGCCGCTCGCGAGGCGGCCCTTGGCGGGGAATTGAAGGAGGCGAAAGCCGCCGCGGTTGCCGCGGAGACCGCCAAGAAGGAGCTTGCCGCCAAGGTCGCACAGCTGGAGAAGTCGCTGAAGGTGAGCGCGGAGAAGGTCGCCGCGCTCATCACGGAGCGCGAGAAGGACGCCCACACAAATTCAGAGCTCCAGGTGCGTCTTTCTAAGAGGGGCGACGAGTTGAAGGCCGCCAATGACTCCATCAAGGACATGGAGTTGAAGGTCACTACACTGAAGGATTCACTCGACGCTGCCCGGGCTCGGGAGACCAAGCTGAAGGAGGATCTCCGCAAGGAGCGGACCTTGGTGGACAGCGTCAACAAAGCGTCCGAGCTCTTCCGCCATACCATTGAGGTATGGACCGAAGACTTGGTATCTTCTGCGTCCAACATCGACCAGGAGCTGCTGGCGCTGAAAGTTGAACATCTCATCTACTCCCCGGATCCGGATCTCCCGCACAGCGCCAAGCTCAGCCTCTTCTTCAGAGGGATCGCGCCGGCCCTTGCAGGTCTCCGGAATCAAATCCCCGCGCAGCTGGCCGAGGAGTCGCGCCTGCTCTGCGCGGGAACTCTGGAGCGCGTGCTGACGAAGATCGTGTACCGCAATCCGGGCATCAACCTCACTAACGTTCTTCGCAGCTTGCCGGCCGATGCGAACACGGAGGCCCTGAAGGAGCAGGTCGCCCACATCATCGCCAAGGTGGCTAAGATCTCTAGGAAGGAGGGCGACCGCGTAGATTAGGCCTCCATTATCTTTATCTTTTTGTTGCTGCATATGACGTCATGAACTCATTAGTCCATTGTGACAAGTTATCCTTTGTAAGATATTTACCTTATTTTGATCAATCAGTGCAATGTTATCTTCCTTGTCTTAATCTTTGACTTTGTATGTTTTTCACCCTACGCTCCCGGGGAGCTTGCCGGCAAGGGACCTTTGCCGCGAGCGCTGAGTGCTGGACTCTGAGCAGCCCGCTGGCCAAGGTCTTACCGGCAAGCCACCTCGCCGCGGCTAGTCGCAACGCACTTAGCTTGCTGAGCGTACTCGGAAACGAAGCAAGGGCGCGACACTTGTCGCAGCTCACTTAAATCGTTGAGCGAACTCCAAAACAAGATAAGGGTGCGGCAAGCTACAGGTAGGTTCCTCCGCGCACAGGTTTTCCATACAAAGTGTGATTGTTCAAGGAAGACAACTAAAATTTAAAATTTGAACTGGTCAAATTCTAATAACTTAGCTTTCATATGTTGCTTGCTTCCCGGTAAGGTTTCTCTTTCTTGAACAGCACTTGGTTCCTCCTCGATCTCCTTCCCCCCCGGCAAACTTGTGCGCGAGGAACGTTCCTTCTGCTTAAGAGGAAAGAAAAAGAAGAGGGAAACAAGTATATGGCCTTTCGGCATGCTAATGGTTACCGGTTACTCGAGTGTTGCAGCAAATGCCAAACAAAACATGCAAATAGCAAAGAAAAGCATGCAAAAGGCAATCAGCGCAAAACACGAAAACTTTACTGATGCACGGGGTCTGCGCCCGGCTTTGTACAAAGGGTTACATGCAACAGCGGCAAAGCTTGTACAAAAGGTGGTTGCCGGAGCGGATCACGGCAACCGCGCCTTATGGGTGAAACTTGCGAAGATGCTCTATGTTCCAGGAGTTGCTCACCGGTAAGCCTTCTTCGGTCTCGAGGCGGACAGCGCCGGGCCTCGTAACTTGTCTCACCCGATAAGGGCCTTCCCACTTCGGCGTCAACTTGTTAGAATTCTTGGCGGACTGAACACGCCGAAGAACAAGGTCGCCTTCCTCGAGACTACTGGCCTTGACCTTGCGGCTATGGTAGCGACGCAAGGCTTGCTGGTATCGAGCAGCTCGTACAGCAGCCTGGAGACGTCCCTCCTCAAGGAGCAGTGCATCATCTTGTCGCAGCTGCTCTTGCTCGAGCTCATCATAAGCGAGCACTCGAGGAGATCCGTATACGAGTTCCATGGGGAGAACTGCCTCTGCTCCATAGACTAGAGCAAAGGGTGTCTGTCCGGTGGCTCGACTCGGTGTCGTTCTGATTGACCAAAGAGCCGCCGGTAGCTCCTCTATCCAATTTCTTCCGCACTTGCGCAGCCTGTCAAAGGTCCTCGTCTTGAGTCCGCGCAGCACTTCAGCATTTGCCCTCTCCGCTTGACCGTTGCTCCTCGGGTGAGCAACAGAAGCGAAACAGACCTTGGCGCCAAGGTCTTGGACGTACTGCATGAAGGTGCGACTAGTGAATTGCGTACCGTTGTCGGTGATGATCCTGTTAGGGATCCCGAAACGGCAAACAATCGACCTGAAGAACCTGACTGCTGACTGTGCTGTCACCTTTCTCACTGGCTCCACTTCTGGCCACTTTGTGAACTTGTCGATTGCAACGTACAAGTACTCAAAGCCCCCGACAGCACGAGGGAAAGGGCCGAGGATATCGAGCCCCCAGACCGAGAAGGGCCAGGACAAAGGGATTGTTTGGAGAGCTTGAGCTGGCTGATGAATCTGCTTTGCATGGAACTGGCACGCTTCACACTTGGTTACTAGTGCAGTTGCATCTTGGAGGGCTTCTTGCCAAAAGAACCCTTGCCGGAAAGCTTTCCCGGCAAGCGCCCTTGCGCCAATATGGTGGCCGCATATGCCTCCGTGTATTTCCGCCAACAGCTTCTGTCCATCTTCCCTGGAGATGCATTTCAACCTGACACCATTGAGTCTTCTTCTGTACAGCTCGTTATCCACGAACTGGTACATACTTGACTGCCTGGTTATCTTCTCTATTTCTTCTGGGTCGTCGGGAAGTTCTCCAGTTTGAAGGAAACGGACGATTCGCTGTGCCCATGCCGGAGCCCGGGGCCCGGCGGCAAGGACTAAAGGCTCGAGGGCCGCTGCGGGAACCTCAGCTTCTACGGCGAGGACCTCTGGTCCTGCCGGAGCTGATGGTCCCCCGGCAAGCTCGCCGGGGCGAGGCTTGTCGGGAATGCTTGCTTCAACTGTACAGACCCGAGGATCTGCAGGAGCAAACTGTTCCTCAGCGTTGTGGTTGTTGATCTTGGGGACCTTGGCGGCGGTTTCTGGAAGATCCGCCGGCAAGTAGTCACCGGAGACCAACTTTCTCTTCTTGGACTGCCCAATTGACGGTGTAACGGATGGTTGAGTCAGCTTGAGCAAGAAGGTCCCTGGTTCCACAGGTAGCTTCATCGCAGCACACTTTGAAAGGCCATCTGCAATTTCATTCTGAGCTCTCGGGACGTGCTCCATCTGCAGACCTTCAAAGTGCTCTTCAAGCTTTCTCACTTCATCGACATAAGCTTCCATCAAAGGGCTCTGATAGCTCTTGTTGACTTGCCGGACCACCAACTGAGAGTCTCCCCGCACAATCAGCTTCCTGATCCCTAGTTCGGCCGCAATCCTGAGGCCGGCGAGCAAGCCTTCATATTCTGCGGTGTTGTTTGTCGCTTGCTCCCTGGGAAAGTGCATCTGGATAACATATTTGAGGTGCTCTCCGGTGGGCGCGATGAGTACTACGCCAGCACCGGCGCCTTGTAGCGAGAAGGCACCATCAAAATACATTACCCATCCACTTGTCGCTTCTTGTACGGGTGCGCTTGTTTCTTGGAGTTCTTCATCGGGCGTTGGGGTCCATTCAGCTATGAATTCTGCCAAAGCTCGGCTCTGTATGGTTGAAGTACTTTCAAATTTGAGCCCAAAGCTTGACAGCTCCAGTGCCCACTCAACGATCCTGCCTGTTGCTTCTGGGTTGTGCAATATCCTCTTCAGCGGAAAGCGAGTGACCACTGTTATCTCATGGGCTTGGAAGTAATGGCGCAGCTTTCTCGAGGCCATGAGGAGGCCGAAAAGCAACTTTTGCACACCAGAGTACCTTGATCTAGCCCCCTGGAGAAGGGAACTCACAAAATACACTGGGCGCTGCACCATTTTCTTCCGCACCTCATCCTGTTCCTGCGCAGAGTTATCCTTGTCGGGGCCAGAGCTTGCCAGAGCAGCCCCCTGCTTGTCGCTGGATTCGCTTGCCGGTGGTGCTGACTCCTCGTCGGACTCCCTCTCCGCTACCAACGCAGCACTAACCACCTGGTTGGTTGCCGCTAGGTATAGCAACAACTTTTCCTGTGGTTTAGGTGCGACAAGTACTGGAGTGGAGGACAGGTACCGTTTCAAATCCTGCAGCGCCGCCTCCGCTTCCGGAGTCCACTTCATGGGACCTGCCTTCTTCAAGATTTTGAAGAAAGGTAGGGCGCGTTCTGCAGACTTTGAAATGAACCTACTGAGGGCAGCTACGCAACCTGCAAGTCTCCTGACATCCTTGACGCGCTTTGGGGCCTCTATCTGCTCAATGGCTTTAATCTTGTCGGGGTTGGCTTCAATCCCCCTCTGTGATACAAAGAACCCGAGAAGCTTGCCGGAGGGGACTCCAAAGACGCACTTCTCGGGGTTCAACTTGAGCTGTATCCTGCGCAGGTTCTGAAATGTCTCTTCTAAATCTTGGATCAGGGTATCCTTGCTCTTGCTCTTCACCACGATGTCATCCATGTAAGCCTCTACATTTCTGTGGATCTGTGGCTCAAAAGCGGTGTATACTACCCTTGCAAAGGTGGAGCCTGCATTCTTCAATCCAAATGGCATGCGTATGAAGCAATAAGTGCCACATGGAGTGATAAATGCAGTCTTCTCTTCATCCTCTTTGGCCATGAAAATCTGATGATAGCCTGAGTATGCATCAAGAAAACAGAGTAGCTCACATCCGGCAGTGGAGTCAACGATCTGGTAAATGCGCGGCGAAGGGAATGGATCCTTGGGACATGCTTTATTCACATCGGTGAAGTCTATACACAGTCTCCACTTCCCATTGGCCTTGCGCACGACGACTGGATTTGCCAACCACGTCGGATGGATCACACCTCTAACTAGGCCTGCTGCTTCTAGCTTCTTGATTTCTTCGTTGATGAACTCTTGGCGCTCCACGGCTTGCTTCCTCACTTTCTGCTTGATGGGCCGCGCATGAGGACAGACAGCAAGCTTGTGCTCAATCACCCTCCTGGGAACACCGGGGATGTCAGATGGTTGCCAGGCAAACACATCGACATTCGCCCGCAGGAAGGCAACGAGCGCGCTTTCCTATTTGCTGTCAAGTGTGGCACTGATGGTGAAGGTACCACCAGTGCCGTCCTCCTTGGCGGACACCTTCTTGGTTGCCGGAGGAGCGGCCATTCCTTTCTTACTCTTGCCGGTGGAGCTCGATGGAACGTCCTCGACGGCAGCGCAGCACTCCGAGGAGGTGCGGTTGCCGGAGTGGGTCCCAGAGCACTTGCCGGACTTGGTCTTCGTCTTCTTCCCCCCGGGAGCTTCAGCGGCAAGAGTATCCTTCTCGGCTGCAGCTGCCGCATCCCGGTAGATCTTGTCGGCGCAGACAAGCGCATCCTTCTTGTCGCCGTGGACAGTGATGACGCTTATCGGCCCCGGCATCTTGAGTACGTTGTAAGCATAATGGGAAGCTGCCATGAACTTGGCGAGGGCAGGACGGCCAAGTATTCCATTGTAGGGCAATGGAATATCGGCGACGTCGAAAGTGATGCGCTCAGTTCTGAAGTTGAGCTCCCCGCCAAAGGTCACCGGCAGAGTGATCTTTCCCTTGGGCTTGCTCCTCCCCGGGTTGATTCCTTGGAAAGAACCGGTTTCTTCGAGCTCGCCATCTGGAATCTGGAGTTTCTTGATCACAGCAGAGGAGATCAAGTTCAGCCCGGCCCCGCCGTCAACCAACATTTTGGTGACCTTGAGGTTGCGGATGGTGGGTGAGACCAGCATCGGCAAGCACCCGACCGCAGTGGTACGGTTAGGGTGATCCTCAAGATCAAAAACGATGGGCGTGCTGGACCATTTGAGGAGCCTGCGTGACTCCACGGGCGGCTCTGCTGCATTCACCTCACGCACCCACTGTTTGAGTTGGCGGTGGGAGGTATGCAGAGAGGCGCCACCGTCGACGCACAGGACCTCCAGGCTTTCTGGAACTCCTGCTCGCTGTTATCCTCGTCCTCCATGTCTTCGTCGTCATCTTCTTCGTCCTTGTCGCGGCCCCGGGGAGGTCGATCTCCTTGCCGCTGCTTGGCCTTGCCGCGGCGTCCTCCCCGGCCATTGAATGGCCGCTTCTTGCTTGGCTCTTCCCCGCCACCTTGGGCCTTCTCCTTGTCGCGCCTCTCGTACTCAGCTTTCTGCTGCTCGACGAGGTACTCGACGCGCTTGCAGTTGGAGAGGTCGTGACCCTTGGTGCGGTGGATTTTACAGTATTGCTTGTCGGAGTTGCCCGGCTTGTCGGCCGCCGCTACAGGGGCAGGCTCCTTGCCGGAGCCGCCGGCCTGTGTTTGCTTGGCGGGGGCCTCCTTGTCGGACTTCTCGACGGCAAGCACCTCTTTCTTGCCCTTCCTTCTGTTATTCCGCCGCCGGCTCTTCTTTGCCGGGGCGGCGTCGTCGCTGTCGCTTCCTCCTGCGCCAGTATCCTCTCCGGGGAGTCTTCTCCCCTCTTCTGCGCGTGCGCACTTGTCAGCAAGAGCATAGAGCTCGCTGACATCCCGAATCTTGGTCATCGCCATTTCTTCACGCATGCGGCGGTTACGCACGTTCTGATGGAACGCGCTGATAACCGCGGCAGGGTGGACGTCAGGGATGTTGTGCTGCACACGGCTGAAGCGTTGGATGTACTTGCGCAGGGTTTCGCCTTCCTTCTGGGCCAAAATGTGGAGATCGCTCTCCTGGCCGTGAGGTTTGTGGCCGCCGGTGAAGGCGCCAACAAACTGGTGGCAAAGGTCGGCCCAAGAAGAGATTGAACCTTCCGGCAAGTGCATAAGCCACGAACGGACGTTCGGCTTAAGCACGAGCGGGAAGTAGTTTGCTAAGATCTTCTCGTCGCGCCCCCCGGCAGCTTGCACTGCGATGGTGTAGACGCTGAGGAATTCCGAGGGGTGCGTCTTGCCGTCGTACTTCTCCGGTACGTCGGGCTTAAAATTCTTCATGCTGGGCCACTAGACGCGCCGCAGCTCGCGGGTGAACGCAGGGCAGCCTGCCGCGTACGGCAAGTCGCCTGGTTCGCCGGGCGCGCGCGCGTCGACAGCGTCCTCAGCCCTCTGGTCTGATTGTCGCCGAGCTTCTCGGCGGCGCTCGATTCTTGTCCGAGCGTCTTCCTGTTGCCGGTCGTCGAGGACCTGGCGCTGGTCCCGACGGGCCCGCGGGTCCGACGAGGCTGTGGAGCCGTCGTCGGCGTTGTTCCGGCGGGGCGGCGTCTTTTGCTTTCGCTGCGGGGAGTGCGCGCTTGTCGCACCCCCGGCGGTCTTGTCGCCGTCGGCCTTCGTCTTCTCAGCTTGCCGCGGCCGCGAGGCCGACGGCTGCTGTGGAGAATCGTTGTTGGCGAAGGCGATCAGGCTCTGGATGGTGGCCCTCCAGTCCTCGGCCTTGTCCGCCGCTGGAGGGAAGTCGAGGAGCAGTTGCGCCCTTGCGAGCGCTTCTGCTGGAGTGGAGGGGAACGCGGGCGAGCGGTGCGAGGAGCGGGATACGCTCGGACTTCTAACGACGTTAGAAGGAGCGGGGTCCCGCGCCGGCGCCTTCGCTTTGCTTGTGCCCGGACGGGGGTCCGGGGCGTCCCGCGAGCCTCCGGTTTGGCCTTGGCCCAACAAGCGGATACCACCTCCTGTGGTATGGCGCTGCTGGGTTGTCGTGTGCTGGGATGGACGTGGCGCGTCCACGGAGACCGAGGTTCGGTCGTCCGTCCTGTTCTTGGATCTGGTGGCGCCGTGAGTGTCCTCGCCGGCGACCACCCTTCCGACGGCGTCTCCCCCGCCCACCGTTGGCTCTGGTGGCGGCGGATGAGACGCAGACGGGCCTCCGACCTCCGAAGCCTTCTTCTTCGGGGCCATGGAGCTGTCGCTGATGAAGTTGACGAATTCGGAGAGGTTGATGAAGAATGCGCCCGCGCGAACGCCGGATCAGGTTCGCACAACCTCGACGCCCCCTACCTGGCGCGCCAAAGATGTCGGGGGAAACTGTCCGCCACGAACACCTATGGGACCGGAGCCCCTTGTCTGTGCGGTACGAGGGCGGAGGGAGCACGAAGAGCAGATCGTGGCGAGCACGCGGGCAGTTTTACCCAGGTTCGGGCCGCGGTAGACGCGTAAAACCCTACTCCTGCTTGGTTGTGTATTAAGTTTGGAGGGCTCGGGAGCATGAAGAAGCAGCTACACCGAGCGTATGAGTGATCTAGGTTCCGAACCCCCTCCACGTTGTGCATGGGCCTCCTTTTATAGTGCAAGGGGTCACCGACAGGTGTCAACGTAGGAGAAAGGGGTAAAAACGTAAAAGAGGTGGTAGTTGTAACAGTGCGGGAACAGTGGAGCTACAGTGCAGAACAGTGGTCGCTACCTACTTTGACAGTGGGGGACAAGGGCATTTAATGCCCGTCGCCGTCGACCCCAAAAGCTCCCGCCATTGCGTCTCCGTCTGCCACGGCGATGGATCCACCACCGGGGAGTGCCACCGTGTCCCCCAGGCTGCACAGCCATCCGCCACGCGTCCCTGGATAGGCCCCAGGGCGACGCGTGGGCCGATGAGCTGGAGCGCGGGCACACAGCGCGGCCTTCCCGGCAAGCACCTTGCCGGGGCCTTGATCTTGCCGGGCCCGGGAGCTTGCCGCTCCCCGGGCCCTTGCCGGGGCGCATATAGCGCCGAGGCGTGTCTTCCTGTCTTCCTGGCAAGCTCCTCTTGCCAGGGCCTTGTGCTAGTGGGGCAGCCTTGAGCCTGGTATGGCCTTCCCGGCAAGCTCCTCTTGCCGGGGTCTCGATCTTCTGTCTTGTATGCTTTGTTTTTGAATGGCTTAATAAGGGGCAGAAAGGTCTCCGGCGAGCACACGGTAAACCCTGCCGCGGGAGGCTGCAACTGCCCGTGCACAAGTTGGGGTACTGAGGTACCCCTACCTTAGTACACCGACAACCAGACTCCGGCGAGCCGTGTGCGGCTGATGGGGACGCACGGATCGACCTTCATCGTCTAGGTGTGGGTGCTGGATCCGGTGGCGTTCCGTTCAGATCCGAGGTGTTGCTGGTGTCCGGCGAGTTCGAAGGTGGAACGGAAGCGGCGTGCCTCGATCTGCAACACCAGAAGCTCTGGTACGCCGATCCGTTCCGTTCAGATCTGAGGCGTTGCTTGTCTCCGGCGAGTTTGAAGGTGGATCCGAACCAGGGTGCCTCGATCTGCAACACCAGAAGCTCCGGTACGCCGATCCGAACACTTTCCTCCTCTACTTCTTCCATTTGTTGCTTCCCTGACCTGATCTCCTCCTCACTGATGTATCGAGGTGCCGTGAGACGGCCTCATAGGCAGGATCAGGAAGAAGATGGCCCCCCGACGGCCAAGACACGGCCACGGTGCTGTAGCCTGTGGTCTACATCGCCGGCAAGAAGCACCACCACGAGGTCGGGCCACGGTGGTGCAGGCTGTCGTCTACATCGTCTACCATTCCGCCGTCTTCCGCAACCCCCACCACTCTCGCGGCAAGGTGAGACAAACGGCCCCTCGCCCCTCCCCCGAACCCTACAATCGATGGTCGGTGGCATGACATCCATCTTCATATTGCGCCAGATATGTGGCAAGCAGTTTGCTTTACCTGTTTGTTGATTTGTGCTCCGGTCTGGTCGATCTTTCTGCACTTTCTCACTGTTCTGACGGTGGTTGCCCTGACCAAGCTTCCCACCTTCCAGAAGGCAATGGAAAATCACGATGGATTCACTTTATTTTATTGATGCTTTCCAACTGATACAACTGAAAGTATTAGTGTTGGAAAAGTTTAGCATCACTATAAAGCTTTAAACTGTGATGGTCCTCTGTCATAAATTTTCCGATATGTCAACATTGTGTCATTTTGATTCCATGTTTTGGATTGGATTGGGAGCCTCTTTCGGAGAGAAATGCATCATAGTGCATCCTACATGGCTGGCTAGATGAATTATGGTACAACTTCAGGGTTCGTTTCACCTAGCTGCTAGATGAACTGCTTAGACAGACAGATAGATAGCATTAATTTTTACATATTCATTCCTCGTGTACTCTTTGATCATATTTTTCTTTGCTAACACTGAGTGCGTTTGTTTGTGCTATCAGCGTAGTTAATCATATTTGTGCTATCAGCTTGATTGTTCGGTCTTTTGCTACCAGCTTTGGCTAATTCACCTAGACAGTTTTACATGTCCATACCCACAAAAATTCAATTCACATATACGAGTATGCTGGCAATTTTGAAACCTTACCGTAGGTAAAAGTATTTTGGCAGGAAAAGTGATATGCTAGCAGTGGACTTTATATGATCAGCTATTTTTTGTAGAGGGGTCCAAGCAGTACACTTTGTAGTACCATTTTTCTTTTTGGGATACACTAACTTCCTAATCAAATGCGATGGGTTTATAACTTTATATACTTGCAAAAATTTGATTTCTACATGTGTAGCTATGTTGGCATTCAGGTTGGCCGTACCTATCTAACCTTTCGCGGCAAGGTGAGACAAACGGGCCCTCCCCCCTCCCCCGTCCCCTAGAATGGCCAGAGGTCCGCGGTTTGCTGTAATTTTGGGCTAGCTACGTGAGCGTGTACTGCTACTATTATAATTAGGAGAACAGAGAGGGAGAGCGTCAGGGGCAGAAAGCTATGTGCTAGCTATGTGAGCAGACCGAGAAAAATGAAGGATCAATATGACTGGCCATCAGGACTTGCTTAGAAATTACTGTTCTTTACTGACATCAATAGCAATATGCTAGATCCAATGGTTTATAAATCTATTATATGTCAACTTGCCGGTTTGTTTCTCTTTCTTGTGACTTACTTTTTTTCATTATGTCATTACTCGCACACTTGTGTGCTAAGTCTGATTTTGTTGAGTTTTTGAATAGAAGTCTTGATGGTATGCATGAATAAGAATATTTAAAAAGTGTAGGGGTGTAAATCAGAATTTAGTGTCTCTTTGACTCTGTCACATGCTCATTTTGTACGGCAAGCTCTGAACTATTGGAAGTTTCCCAACACGTGAAGACATCAAGTGAAGTTAAAGCTTCCATCTAATAAGCCAAAGCCAGGAGGAAAGCATGTACTAAGTTTCAGAGGCATCTATATGTTGGAATTTACTAGTATTTACTAGTCCAAATAAATTCAGAAATTCTCATTGACACATTATTATTTTGTTAATTGGGAAAATTAATGAGTCATTGATTAATTAGTAACGGTCGCGTTTATTGGGGCTGTTTCTATTTCATTAACAGACGCGGTTATTACGACCGTTTCTGACTCATTAACAAACGCGTTTATTGTTACTGTTTCTATTTCATAAATGGACGTGTTAAGTACGGCAGTTTCTAAATCATAAACGGACGCGTTTATGGCGGCTGCTTTGACTCCCAACATACACTATATAAACCCGTACCAAGCCAGCCTTGGGGGTAGGTTGTTTTCGTATGGTTTCTCACCGTTCAAAAATATTGCGCCGCCACTCAAGCCTTCTCCATCCCTCCTTCCGGCGTGCACCAGAAGAAGGGACAGCAGGCCTCCGGAACCCCGCCTCTTGCGATCCTGTACGGGAGAGGGGCGATCAGGTTTTTGGGGAGAGCTCTCGCTCGACTGCTGACAGCGATCACTTCCCCAACGACGACTTCTTCCCCGACATCGGCAACCTCCTCCTCGACGACGACATGGCCCAGACCGAGGACAACACAGCCGCTACTACAGCTGCTGCAACGTATGCATCTCTCTCTCATCTGTATCAGATCTCGCTACAATTTCTATCTCTAGTACTTGTCGTAGATTGGATCTGTTTCCCCATTGTACTAGATATTTGCATGCTCGCTTTAGTTGCTTCTGTCATGATTAATTTTATGATATTTCGGATTAAACCATATGATGAATTGCTAATATATTCAACAATCCAAAAACCTGATTATAGGCAATTTACTACACCTGCTTTTCTTACGTCGACAAAGCCCGATCGGTTCAAGGGTGTGAACTATAAGAGGTGGCGCACGAGAGCAGTGTTGTGGTTTCAATCCATGAACTGCTATGCGGCCACCAAGGGCATGCCTGAGGGCGATCTTGAACCTGCACAGCGGGAAGCCTTTGAAAGGGTTGATATTATGTTTAAGACAGCCCTCCTCGGTATTATTGATGATTCCATTGTGGATCCTTATATGTCGTTTGATAATGGCAAGGACATGTGGGCCACGCTCGAGGCCAAGTTTGGGGTCTCGGGCGCTGGTAGCAAGTTGTACGTCATGGAGCAATTCTATGACTACAAGATGACTGATGAGCGTTCTGTTGTTCAACAGGCTCATGAGATACAGTCACTCGCTAAGGAACTTGAGCACTTTAAGTGTAATTTACCAGACAAATTTGTGGCCGGTGGCATCATTGCCAAGCTTCCACCTTCGTGGGGCACCTTTGCTACTTCTCTGAAACACAAGAGACAGGAGTTTTCCGTTTTGGACCTCATCGGATCTCTTGATGTGGAAGAGAAGGCGAGAGCAAAGGATACACGTGCTCGGGTTGCTGAGATAGGTTCTGCTGCGCACATGGTGCAGAAGAAAAACTACCAGCCCAACAAGCCTAAATATAACAAGAAGAAATACGAGGGTAAAGACAAGGCTGACAACAAGTTTAAGCCATCGTCCTCTACCAATTTTAAGAAGAAGAAGGGATCATGCCACGTTTGTGGCGACCTGAGCCATTGGGCTCCGAGATGCCCCAAACGGCATGAGCTGCAGCAGCTGGAGAATAGCGGCAAGACCGCTAATGTTGTCATGGCTGACACCGAGATGAAGGATATTGGGTACGGTATAATTCCTACCATTCTTTCAATTTGTCATTCTCCTGATTGGTTGATTGACACAGGTGCCAATGTACATGTTTGTGCTGATGCCTCCATGTTCTCTTCTTACCAGGTCACAGGGACTTCCCCCGTGCTGATGGGGAACGGGTCACATGCCACTATTCGTGGTGTTGGTACGGTCGATCTGAAGTTTACTTCGGGGAAGATCGTGCGACTGAAGTACGTGCATCATGTGCCCTCCATCAATAAGAATCTCGTCAGCGGTTCGCGTTTATGTCGAGATGGTTATAAGTTGGTTTTCGAGTCCAATAAAGTTGTAATTTCCAAGTATGGACAATTTGTTGGTAAAGGCTATGAGTGCGGAGGCTTGTTCCGCCTATCTTTGTCAGACTTATGCACTAAAGTTATTAATCATGTTTGCCACGATAATGAATCTGATATTTGGCATTCACGACTTTGTCATATTAACTTTGGTTGCATGACGCGGTTAGCAAATATGAGCTTAATTCCGAAATTTACTACTGTGAAAGGTTCCAAATGTCAAGTGTGTGTTCAAGCTAAGCAACCTCGCAAGTCCCATAAAACTGCGGAGGTAAGAAATTTAGCACCACTGGAGCTTATACATTCTGATCTTTGTGAGATGAATGGCGTGTTGACAAAGGGTGGAAAGAAATACTTTATGACACTCATTGATGACTCCACTAGATATTGTTATGTGTATCTTCTGAAAACAAAAGATGAGGCTTTAACTTATTTCAAAAACTATAAGGCCGAAGCAGAGAACCAACTTGATCCTAAAATTAAACGGCTTAGGTCTGATCGTGGTGGAGAGTATTTTTCAAATGAATTCAATTCGTTTTGTGCGGAACATGGTATTATCCATGAGAGGACGCCTCCCTATTCACCTCAGTCAAATGGGGTGGCTGAAAGAAAGAACCGAACTCTGTCTGATTTGGTTAACGCCATGTTAGACACTTCGGGTCTCTCCAAGGCATGGTGGGGGGAGGCGCTAATGACTGCATGTCATGTCCTAAACCGAGTTCCCACAAAGAATAAAACCATTACTCCATTTGAGGAATGGGAAAGGAAAAGATTGAAACTCTCTTACTTACGTACTTGGGGTTGTTTGGCGAAAGTCAATATACCAATTCCCAAGAAGCGCAAGCTTGGACCTAAAACCGTAGATTGTGTTCTTCTGGGCTATGCTTTTAATAGCATCGGTTATAGATTTTTGGTAGTAAAATCTGAGGTATCTGACATGCATGTCGGTACGATTATGGAGTCGAATGATGCGACTTTCTTTGAGAACATATTTCCTATGAAGGATATGGCTAGCTCATCAAATCAGGAAATACCTATTTTATCGAGTCAGGAAATAACTGAGATTCCTGAACCCACCATTCCAATAGAACACGTTGAGAATCCCTTGGAGGATGACAATAAAGTTCCTGTTAGGAGCAAGAGACAGAGGATTGCAAAGTCCTTTGGTAATGATTTCATTGTGTACCTCGTGGATGACACACCTAGGACTATTTCAGAAGCCTATGCATCTCTTGATGCTGACTACTGGAAAGAGGCTGTCCGTTGCGAGATGGATTCCATCCTGGCTAACGGAACCTGGGAGATCACCGATCGTCCCTATGGGTGTAAACCTGTAGGGTGTAAGTGGGTGTTCAAGAAAAAGCTTAGGCCTGATGGTACAATTGAAAAGTACAAGGCAAGACTTGTGGCCAAGGGTTATACTCAGAAAGAAGATGAAGACTTCTTTGATACTTACTCACCTGTGGCTAGATTGACCACTATCCGAGTGCTACTGTCTTTGGCTGCCTCGCATGGTCTTCTCGTTCATCAAATGGACGTTAAGACAGCTTTCCTTAATGGAGAGTTGGATGAGGAAATTTATATGGAGCAGCCAGACGGTTTCGTAGTGCCCGGCCAGGAAGGAAAAGTGTGTAAGTTATTGAAGTCATTATATGGCCTCAAGCAAGCTCCTAAGCAATGGCACGAGAAGTTTGAAAGGACTTTGACTTCTGAAGGCTTTGTTGTAAACGAAGCTGACAAATGTGTGTACTATCGCCATGGTGGGGGCGAGGGAGTTATTCTTTGTCTATATGTCGACGACATACTGATATTTGGAACCAATCTTGATTTAATTAAGGAAGTTGAGGATTTCTTATCTCGTTGTTTTGAGATGAAGGATCTAGGAGTGGCTGATGTTATCTTGAACATCAAGCTGCTGAGAGATGATAATGGTGGGATTACACTGCTTCAATCTCACTATGTGGAAAAGGTCTTGAGTCGCTTCGGGTATAGCGACTGTAAGCCTTCTCCAACTCCATATGATCCTAGTGTGTTGCTTCGAAAGAATCGACGGATTGCTAGAGATCAACTGAGATATTCTCAGATTATAGGCTCGCTTATGTATTTGGCGAGTGCCACGAGGCCTGACATCTCTTTTGCTGTGAGCAAATTGAGCCGGTTTGTTTCCAATCCGGGAGATGATCATTGGCGTGCGCTTGAGAGAGTTATGCGCTATTTAAAAGGCACAGCGAGCTATGGAATTCACTATACCGAAAACCCGAGGGTTCTGGAAGGCTATAGTGATTCTAATTGGATATCTGATGCTGATGAGATTAAGGCCACTAGTGGTTATTTATTTACACTTGGTGGTGGCGCTGTTTCTTGAAAGTCTTGCAAGCAGACCATCTTAATGAGGTCAACTATGGAAGCAGAACTCGCAGCATTAGATACAGCCACTGTTGAAGCAGAGTGGCTTCGTGAGCTTTTGATGGACTTGCCTGTGGTTGAAAAACCAATACCCGCGATCCTAATGAACTGTGATAATCAAACCGTGATCATCAAAGTGAACAGTTCTAAGAATAATATGAAGTCATCAAGGCATGTGAAGAGGAGATTGAAATCTGTCAGGAAACTGAAAAACTCCAGAGTTATTACAGTGGATGATATCCAAACGACTATGAACTTGGCAGATCCCTTCACAAAGGGTTTATCACGTAATGTGATAGATAATGCATCGAGGGAGATGGGTTTGAGACCCACGGTATGAGTTGTCCACAGTGGTAACCTACTCTATGTGATCGGAGATCCCGTGAATTAGAAGTAAGAGACAAGCTGTTGGTCAGCTGAGAGGAGAGTATTCTTATATTTTATCCCACTCCGTGAAGATGCAATATTCTCCTAATCTGTATGGTAGGTTGACATTTGTCTTAATGTGTTCCAAGTGGTTTACTTACATAAGCGGAGATGTGTCCTACAGAGCATCTCTTGAGGACCTCACCTATATGTGCTTGATTGTTGAACGTCGCAATCTGTGAGAATTGGGTGTTCTCTAATAAACTCATGAAAGGCCTTCGAAGTATGACGCATAAGCTCCAACCGCGGGGAAGCCTTGCGGCAGCCTAGTATCGGTCTAGACGTTGTGTGAAACTGGTATCACAGCAAACTTGTAGTTCAAGGCATAGTCCACTATCCAAGTTGTGAATTAGTGTAACATAACATTCTAGGTGGAAGTTCAACTTAACAGTCTCCACTAAGTATCGGTATATAAACAATGCTTTGGAACTTAAAAATGAGGAGATGTGTCTATGAGATTTTGTGGGGGATTGTTGGAATTTACTAGTATTTACTAGTCCAAATAAATTCAGAAATTCTCATTGACACATTATTATTTTGTTAATTGGGAAAATTAATG
Source organism: Secale cereale (assembly GCA_902687465.1). Lineage (NCBI taxonomy): Eukaryota > Viridiplantae > Streptophyta > Magnoliopsida > Poales > Poaceae > Secale > Secale cereale. The sequence goes on from LR738712.1 coordinate 891,359,377, forward strand.
AGTCATTGATTAATTAGTAACGGTCGCGTTTATTGGGGCTGTTTCTATTTCATTAACAGACGCGGTTATTACGACCGTTTCTGACTCATTAACAAACGCGTTTATTGTTACTGTTTCTATTTCATAAACGGACGTGTTAAGTACGGCAGTTTCTAAATCATAAACGGACGCGTTTATGGCGGCTGCTTTGACTCCCAACATACACTATATAAACCCGTACCAAGCCAGCCTTGGGGGTAGGTTGTTTTTGTATGGTTTCTCACCGTTCCAAAATATTGCGCCGCCACTCAAGCCTTCTCCATCCCTCCTTTCGGCGTGCACCAGAAGAAGGGACAGCAGGCCTCCGGAACCCCGCCTCTTGCGATCCTCTACGGGAGAGGGGCGATCAAGTTTTTGGCGAGAGCTCTCGCTCGACTGCTGACAGCGATCACTTCCCCAACGACGACTTCTTCCCCGACATCGGCAACCTCCTCCTCGACGACGACATGGCCCAGACCGGGGACAACACAGCCGCTACTACAGCTGCTACAACGTATGCATCTCTCTCTCATCTGTATCAGATCTCGCTACAATTTCTATCTCTAGTACTTGCCGTAGATTGGATCTGTTTCCCCATTGTACTAGATATTTGCATGCTCGCTTTAGTTGCTTCTGTCATGATTAATTTTATGATATTTCGGATTAAACCATATGATGAATTGCTAATATATTCAACACTATATGCATCTGAAACTTTGTATATGCCTTTCTGAAGGTTGTGTCTTGTAACATGGTAAAGCAGTACAGTACAGTGGTAACCTGCTAGTCAACACTACGTACGTCGTAGGAGCTACAAGGCTACAAGGAACATCAGTAATGTAAGCATGAATGGGGACTCGAGGACCTCCCTACACGTACGTCCTCTTCGCGCTTAACTACCCAGAGCAACCAGTCGATCTCTGGCCTGGTGGGCACGTGCTGTGTCGGCACAACTTGACGATTCGGCTCTGCGGCTGGTGGCTGAACCTACGCGCCCGTCCCCGGTGCTCCTCCCCGGTTTACCTCTGGATGGTTACTGGTTTGTGACGCCCGAAGACCGTCGTCCCAGAAGATTCCAGATGTTCCGGGTTCTCCCGTGTGTTTCAGTTGTGCTTGCTCTATTTATTTATTTTGCATTGCATCATATCATCATGCCATCATGACTTTAATTCTTGGCATCTCAACTAAATAAATTTCATAGATCTTTTGATCTATTTAAATCGAGGGAAGGATGACTTCTCTTTATAACATATATATATCCTCCTAATATTTATGGAGCTATTATAAAAATATTCCATAGCCTTGGAATTTACCACAACACACTTGCATGTTAAATCCTTTGACCTTTCCTTCTTCCAGTTTCGACTCTCAAACATTGTCGATATTTCTTTTGACCCTTGGCCAAGCTCCACCAACAATCCGAACATTTTTGGGCACTTCCTAAACCATGTCCTAGTTCAAACCATTTGAATTAAATTCAAATGGGTTTGAATTTATATCTTTTGATCTTGCCACTTCTTATTTTCTGGGATCAGACTCATTTTTGCGAGTCCCGAGAAATTACCCTTAGGCCCAAATTCTTTCCCTAAGTGCCCTTTCTTTTTCCTCTCTTTTTCTTCTCTTTTTATTTTATTTTAGTGAGAGAGAGGCAGAGAGCCCAGCTTGGGCCTCCTAGCCGTGGCCTCCTTTTGGCCCAAGGCCATCCCTCCCGCGCCTCTGGGCCCTGGCCGTTTTCCTATCGCCGCCGGACAGGCCCATCGGCCTCCCTAGGCCAGGCCCATCTCGAGCAGCCCGTTTCCCTCCTTAACCCTAAGTCCCCGAGCCATCCTTCCCGCAGCTCTCCCCCTCGTCCTCCCGAGCGCCGCCTGTCGCTCGCCTCCATCCCTCTTCCCCGATCCCCATCGTCTCCACCACGCGCCCCCTCTCGCTTGCTGGAGCACCGCGCCGCCACCATCCCTCGCCCCTCTCCCTCACGCTCCCTCGCTAGCGCGCGCCCCTCACCTCTCCTCCATCGCGCTGCCCTACAGTGCTCGCCGCCGGGTCCCCCGTGCCTCTCCGCGGCCAGCCTCGTCGCCAGGAGCAGCCGCGCCGCCCTTTCCTTCCCGACGTCGCCGCCCGACCGGTTCTCCTCCTCGTGCCCTCCGAGTCGCCAGGGCCTGAAGCCGCCGAGGCACTGCCTCCTCTGCTCCTCGTCGAAGCCCCGCGAGCCTCATGCTCGCCAGGCCGAGCGTCGCCGCGTCGTTCGCCATCGCCGACGCGCCATGGCCTCTGCTCCAGCCCCATCATCGCCGAGCCCGCCATGGTCGCCGCCTGGACCCCGCCTTGCTGTTGTTGCTGCTCTGTCCACTAGGACCCCCATCTCAAGGACAGGGATGCCCTGCCTGCTGCGCACCATGGCTCCTGGAGCTCCACACAAGACGAGCATCATCTCCATCGTATCCTCCCTGGATGTATACACCAAGTACCCCTGGACCGCGAAGATCGTGCACCATTGCGCTCTGTTTCATCTCTCTCAAGGCCGTGAGGACGTCAAGTACCCATCACGTTCGTCGACCCGCCAAGTACCTCGACGCCCGGTGCCTAGACCGACTACACTTGGTGGATGCGACAAGTACCACGACGACCTCGTGTACGACTACAAGATGATGCGTCAAGTTCCTCGCCGTGTGCATCTACCGTCGCCAAGACCCGAGACCCCAAGTACCACGACGACCTTTGCGCCAAGTTCAACTACGTCCGACGACATGTACATCTTCAAAACGAGAACGGCGACACGTCAAGTACCACTACCGTCGCCGAAGAACCGTGAACGAAAACGCCAACGTGTACGACTACCGTCGCCCCGGAAACGATGGATTCGTCAAGTACCTCTCCGAACAGAACGACTACTTCCCTCTACGAACGTGTACCACGATCCGCGAGTACCACTACTTCCTCTACGACCTCGAACCGCCCCGAAATGAACGTTCCGAAGGTATAACCCCGAGACGATGACCCGTGGACGAATGCTTGTGGTTGTATGAGATGTTTCCCTTATGTGCACCGTGCCGATTCGTCTTTTGTCATGCTCCTCGGTTGCCTAGTCGCCAACCCGTGGGAACCCGGTGACGGGATCACCCCACCTTTCATCTTGTTCGACTCGTTCACGCCGCCTTTTCTTTTGCACCGGTCTCTCAACGAGTTACCGAAACCGAGATGTTGCCGTTGCATCATTTTCGGATCGTTGCCGTGGCACCCTTTCCTTCCACCACGGTGGCAATACTTCATATCTCTTCATGTTAACGTTTACTAAATTGCATAAAACTTGATCATGTCATCCGCATCATGTTAACAACATTAAAATGTGTGAATTGGTGTTTGCTTAAAATCGCTAAACATGCATATGGGGATTTTCCGGAATTGTTGATGTGGTTTCCGGCCTCATTTAAACATGTTGCTTGTGTTGTTTTTCTGTGCTTCCTACCTTGCCATGTAATGCTTCCTGTATAGACTTGTCATGCATCATACCTTGCCATGTATTGCATCATATAGACTTGTGTTGTTTTCTGTGCTTCCTACCTTGCCATGTTTTGCTTCCTGTATAGACTTGTTGTGCATCATGTGTAGACTTGTGTTGCATCATACTTCTTTGAGCACATTGTCATGTCTCGTGTGGTGTGTTTACCGTGTTGCTTGTTTCTTTCCGGTTTGCTTCCCTCGTTATCTTCGGGTTCGCTCCGGAGTTGTGAGGTTTGTTCGACTACTTCATGGATCCGTTCTTCTTCCTAGCGGGATCTAAGGCAAGATGACCATACCCTTGGATACCTTTACTACCATTGCCATGCTTAGTCGTCTCGATGCTATCGTTACATGTCGCGCCACCCATCTTTATTGTCAGCCTCTCCTTGTTGCCATGAAACCTCTAACCTTTTGACACCTTCCTAGCAAAACCACTGTTTGGCTATGTTACCCGCTTGCTCAGCCCCTCTTATAGCGTTGTTAGTTGCAGGTGAAGATGAAGATTGTTCCAGGAGGGAACTTGTTGTTGGAATATCACAATATTTATTATTATTATAAACACACCTATATACTGGGCATGGGTGGAAGGCTTGGCCTTTTGCTCGGTGTTTTGTTCCACTCATGCTACCTTAGGCGCCGATAAACCGGCATTATGTTCCTTGATTTTGCGTTCCTTACACGATGGGTATATGGGGACCCCTTGACACTTCGTCTTTGAATAAAACTCCTCCAGCAAGGCCCAACATTGGTTTTAATTTGCCTCATAATAATAACTTAATTAATCAATTAAATTGCATAAGGGGGACGCTCCTTGGAGATTCTTTTCTACATAGCAAGGGAGGGCCAGTGCTGATGGTGTTGGTCCCAAATGGGGGGACTGCGGGGCCACCACGGGGAAACTCGAGGTTTGGCACCCGTAGGCTCACCTATCCGGTTGTGGCCTGAGACGAGATACGCGCGGCTATTATCAGGGTGTCGGCACGCCGGGAGGTCTTGCTGGACTTGTTTTACCATTGTCGAAATGTCTTGTGCACCGGGATGCCGAGCCTGATCGGATTTCCCTAAGATAAGGGGTGATGATATTATATTTATCACTTCAGCTGATCGTGAGAGCTTGTGATGGGCTAAGTTGGGACACCCCTGCAGGGTTATAATCTTTCGAAAGTCGTGCCCGCGATTATGTGGCAGATTGGAATTTGTTAATGTCCGGTTGTAGAAAACTTGACAGATGATCCGAAGTAAAACACACAACTGTGTGAGTAACCATGACTGTCTCTTTTCACTTTGAGAAGAGAACACGGTGGGGTTATGTTTGACTCGTAGGTAGTTTAGGATCTTTAGCGATCACTACTAGTTTGCGACCGTTTGCGTAGATGCTCATCTTATTCTTGTACTCGTAAGCTAGCCACCATATTATGCTTAGTCGCTGCTGCAACCTCACCACTTTACCTCTTCCTACCCATAAAGCTTTGCTAGTCTTGATACCCATGGTTATGGGATTGCTGAGTCCTCGTGGCTCACAGATACTACAACACCAGATGCAGGTTCAGCCGAGAATGATGCAGAAGATGGATTAGTACTTCACTGGGAGCTCGATGAAGAGAGTGGCCGTATGCTTGTGACGTGTTTCGACGATCAGTAGTGGTTTCTACTAGGGGCAATTCGGTCCTGTGGCTTTATGTATTTGGTATCTTTCTTTTGGATCTTCGCCCGTAGTCAGGTTGTGTTGTTTTGGATGATGATTTGCTTATGTAATGTATTGTGTGACGTGGCGAGTGTAAGCCAACTATCCTTTTGTAATTTCATCCCTATTTTTACATGAGTCGTGCAAAGATACCAAACTTGAGATCATTCCAGAATGGGCTTATACCTTTAAGTCGTGCCTCGACACGTAGGAGGTATAGTCCCATCCTGGGCATTACAAGTTGGTATCAGAGCCTTCTCCGACCTAGAAGCCCCCACTGATTGATCGCATCGTTGACGGTTGAGTCTAGGAACACACTTAAAATGTTTTGAGTCCTATATACATATCGGAGAGTAGGATTTCTTTTGCTCCTCATCTCTTTTCACTCTGGTGAGGACTCCTGACGATTACTCTTGTCTCTTCTACTCTCAAAAATTCACTAAATTATTTTTAGGATCACGCGAGTATTGTTTGGATTGTTCCGATGTCTTTGTGATGAGAACATTGTTCTCGATGCCTCCTGTCATTAGGGGTTGTGGCAGTGTCCCGGGGAGTTGAGCTCCGAGGTGTTGTCGTCACAAATATATCGCATCAGTTCTGGAATACTTAAGACGGCCAACATCGAAAACTCTCCTATGCGGTTAGTGGCAAGATAACCCCGACATCACCCAGTACTGGGGAGGTAGTTCGGGAGTATTGCCATAGCTTGTATAGTAGATGCGTTTCGAAGGTCCGAGCTAAACGGTTTCCGGAAATAACTGGTTATGTGTTGAAGGATGGATACAGCTGGATGTAGGATTAGAGTTGAGTGCGCGATTGATGGCTTCTCACCCCTCGTTGGTTACCCCAAGTGGAAGGTTTGAGATGTAGCGTAGCGGTAGTTTTCCCTTGGCAAAGATACCAAGGATCGAATCCCGTGAGACTCCGAGGGTCGACAAGAAGGTGTCAATAGCGTCAGAGACTTTTGCTTGACAGGACTGCACACAGATACAAATAACTTTGCTCCCAACGAGTACAGAGAGGTTGTCAATCCCTCCGGCCTTGTCGTTTACAAAGGATCAAACGCAAGAGATAATAGTGATAGGTATGACTGCAACTAGTAAATAAGAACAGGAAGTAAATAGCGGGTGTGATCAGTGATGGTAATATGGACCGGGGTCCCATGATGTTCACTAGTGATGTCTCTCTCCCAAAAGACGATAAAACAGCTAAGCGAGGTAAACAAATTACAGCTGGGCAATTGACAGGATTATGTGCGCAAACCAATGCTAACTATGCTGCAAAGAAAGGTAGAGGCTCAAAAGCATGGGCGGTACGCCAAGGCAAGTAGACCGAAATCCATCTGCATCTACTACTAATCATCCACCTTGAGATATCTATCCAGAACATCTCGCTGGTATTAAGTTGCGAGTCCCACCCATAGTGTAAACTCAAAGCAACAGACAACTGCATTAAATGAACTTTGCGTAAAGTAAACAATCCTTGCACCCGCGAGTACAAGCACCGTTGTTTTCCCCCTTGTGGCAACAGCACATCCCCTAGACTCATGTTTCTGTCACTCAAGCTAGTCATCGAGGGGCATGAACCCACAATCAAGCATAACATTCCCTCTTTGAGTTACTACCTACTACTCGGCCAAAGCAATAAATAGCAACGGAGAACATGCAAGAATTACTCAAGAACATAAATATAAAAGAGGTGAATCAAATATATTACTCACACACAATCTGAACATAATCTCATAATCCATCTGATCCCAACAAACTCAGCATAGCAACAGCATAAAGATTACATATGTGCCTCGATCATGTAGGGCAGCTCACGAGGTCTAATCGGTGAAGATCAAAGAGGGGAGGAGAACATCACATAGCTACTGGTCATGGACCCATGGTCCAAGGGGGACTACTCACAACTCATCCGGGAAGCGTCCATGGTGGTGGAGAAGCTCCCGGTGGTGGTTCTCCCCTCCGGCAGGGTGCCGGGAAGAGTTCTCCTGGTGCTCCCAATCTTGGAAGCGCGGCGGCGGCGGAACAGAGATGAGATCGCGAAAAAGGGTTCTGTCCTCGAGGGTTTCGGGACGCGGTGTAAATATATGCCAAAGGGGGTCACCAGAGGAGGTAAGGGGGGCCCAGGCGCGGCCAGGAGGGGGGCCGCGTGGGCAGGCTGCCTGGGCTGCCCCTGGCTCCCCTCTGACCCCACTTCTGGCGCGTGGAAGCTTCCGGAACGCTGATTTTTTATATATTTTTCCCGGAATTTTTCTGGCAATTTAAGTAATGGGAAAACCTGAAATAGAAAAACAGCAGAAAACAGAAACTGGCACTGGGGTGCACTGAGTTAATAGGTTAGTCCAAATATGATCAAAAGTGTATGGAAGTGCATAAATATCATAGGAATATCACACAAAAGAGGCATGGAGCAAGCAGAAATTATAGATACGTTTTGGACGTATCAACATCCCCAAGCTTAATTCCTGCTCGTCCTTGAGTAGGTAAATGATAACAAGCATAATTTCTGTGGTGACATGCTATCAAACATATAAGAACTTTTAAGTAAAGTAATCAAGGTATGTAATCCAATTCAAGTCATAACAAGCAAGAGTCTATATTAGCATTGTAACAAGTAACATAAGAACATAAAGGTGCAAGAGCTCTCGCTGTCCGTGACTCGAATGTCTCCAAATGGTGTTTGCGTGCAAGAAAGGGGATAGGGATATATGAGAGAGTAAAACATAGTTTTCGTATTGTTGAGAACTTAATCTACTAAAGTTTCACACTTGGTCTTCTTTGGAATCTTATCTTGACTCATCCCCAGACCGTCAGCCAGGTACAAGTCAAAATGATCCACTCCCTTTCGATATTTTGAGCACTCATGCAATGGATGAGCGTAAGCAAGAAAGTCGACACTTAGGATGGAAAATAGAGAAGGATGATAGAGGGGGAAGACAAAAAGGTGTGAAAGGCTCACATCAATAAGGACAATCATCGGCGAGAGAAAGCCAAATGATAGATATGATGCGAGGAGTAGGGATTGCCATGCAACGGATGCACATATGAGTTAAGGTAAGCTCTCCAATGGAACTAGTGCGGGTGCATCCAACTTGCTTGCTCAAGAAGACCTAGAGCTCTTTTGAGGAGGCTCATCATTGGAATATACAAGCTAAGTTCTATAGTGTAAAGGTCCCCACATAGCTATATGCGTAAATGATAATCTCTATGGAGTACAAGGTATAAGATGGAGTACGAGTATGGATCTCTCAAAAGAAATAGTAGTGTGCCCCCTTCTCTCTTTTTATTTCTTTTTATCTTTTTCTATATATTTTTTTTAATATTTTTTGGCCTCAATGGCTCTTTCTATTTATCTCTCATTTGTCCTCTTTGGGATCTTTTAATTTTGTCCTCTTTGGGATCTTTTGATTTGTCCTCTTTGGGATCTTTTCCTCACTTAGGGGCAACACTCTATGTATTACAAGAAGTATAGAAGATCTTTCACACTTTACAAAAGTACTCAACATAAAGAAAATGAAATTATCATGATGTATGCAAATGTATGCCTCTGCCAGTGTAGCAGGATATGCAATGATACTAGCGCGTCATGTAGCAATGATTAGGGCTAGACCCAACTAGCATGCGGCTCATCGATCAAGCAAAAAGCATGTATGACATGAAGATCAAGTCATGAGAGGATGGATGTTGCATGGCAATGTATCTCGGAAAGGCTATGGAAATGCCTTAATAGGTAGGTATGGTGGCTGTTTTGAGGAAGGATATAATGGGGCTTATGATGACAGAGCGTATCGTGCCAAGGATTTGGATGCACCGGCGAAGTATGCGCCAACTCTCGAAGTGAGAAAGGGCAATGCACGGTACCGAAGAGGCTAGAAAAATATGGATAGGTGGAAGTGTCAACCTTCGAATACTCACATTAGTCCGAAGAACTCATGCACTTATTATCGGTAACTCTCAATCTAATTAGGAGGTTCACAAAGAGACAAGTACCCCGAGGAGGTGTGTATGGGGGTTTGGTTACCCTTGCTCATCCTCGACCCATGGTACGTGAGTGTACTCTAATATTCGATCCCTCCAAAGATTAGTGATCCATTTAGTAGCTAAAGTTCTCAACTATTTTGTAGGTTTTCGAAAATAAACACGGATTGCCCAAAATACGACATCTATCACTAATAGGCTAAAGCTCTTAACACCAAAAGTTCAGACATTACTCATGGCAATACCTCAAAACTATTGCAAGTTACTACTAAAATTAAATAGCAACCTCAATTACCTACTTTAAGTTAAGACACACAACTCAGTGCAACAGACAAACTCTCTTAACAAGATAAACATGAACACTCAAGAGAGTTCAGCAACCAACTAAACAAAAGCTCTTTAAAAAAATAAAAGCATGAAAACTAAGAGCTAAACATGACAGTAGCTATCGAAAGACAAAGAAAATACACAGCAAAGATAAGCATGAAAATCCTATGTTGTGTTCTAGGTTGAACTGGAGCGTGTTTCTCTCCCACACAAAGAAAGCTGGGTTCTAACTCGTTATGAACAGCAAGCAAAGCTAAAGAAAACTAAAAAGGAAACTAAAAGCAAGACGCTCCAAGCATAGCACATAACACATGAAGTGATTAAAATATAGTGGAACGAAAGACGAACTGATAATTGTTGATGGAGAAGGGGATGCACGGGGGCATCCCCAAGCTTAGACGCTTGAGTCTTCTTGAATATTTCTTGGGGGTGCACGGGGGCATCCCCAAGCTTGAGCGTTTGACCCTCCTGAATCTTTTTATCATCTTCCCTCGCACACTTGAAAACTCCCTTCATACATAACTCATCATAATCTGATTAGCGAGGTTAGTACCCATAATAAAATAATTTTTCCTTGCTGGAAATAAGGATAATCTTGAAGGGCTACTGTTTCTCAAGATTGCCAAAAGGTTTTTGCAAAGAAAAAGCAAGCTCAAGGTTTGCAAAACGAAGGAAAGGCAAAACAGGACAGAATCTGTGAAAAACAGATCAGCAGGTAGTAAATAATTTTTTCGGGGCACTTCTGCAACTCAAATAAAAAAACTCAGAACAGACGCCCGAAAGCCTATTGTATAGAGCACGCTGTCAAAAAATTCAGACCAAAAAGATTATCTGGTGATTTTATACGAATTTGTCTGTCCAAGGACAGAATCTGTTTCCTGGACAGCACGTCACAACTTTTGAACTTTCTTGCAATCGGAGGCTAAACTTGGCACAAAGCTAAAAAGTAAAGATACAATGATGATGCTACTGTAGTAACAAACATCAAGACACAACCAAAGCAAAATAAAATTTTATCATTGTGGGCTGCCCCCCAAAAGCGCTTTCTTTTATGCCTTTAAGCTAGGCATGATGCAAAGAGGAATCAATAATCATCATAATAATCAGAGTTATAAATTGCTTCAAATGGTTCCTCAACAAGTTCACTCTTATTCCTTCTAGGAAAGGGGTACATACCTTTTGCCTTCCCGCGTAAGTGGATTTGTCCCTTACCTATATCGATGAAGCCTTTTACGGCTCGGAGGAAGTCCCTTGCAAGCACTATATTTCCTTGGTTTGGCTTCATGATGAAGAAATCAACCATTGCAATCCCTTTAAGGAAGGTAACTGGCACATCTTTTATTCTTCCCTGGATCTCAGAAATGTCTCCATTAGCATGTTCATGATAGGATGATAATCTGTCCATGTTAAATTTTAAAGAATCATGAACAATTTTTGGCATAGTAGAAACCATAGATCCAATATCACAATAAGCAAGGAAGTCTTGATTAGAGATGTTAATCCTAACAAAAGGCTCCCAATCATTGTCTATTTCCAAAATATCTCTCTTATTGGGTTTGGGTTTCTCTACCTTCATCAAGTCTAGAGCATCCATTCTCTTCTCAATAGTAGCAAGTCTATCTATGACAGTATCAAAATTATGATCATAAACAAAGTAATTAGATAGACCATGTACAATTCCAAGAGCTCTAGCTTCATCACACTCTAGGAAATCTCCTTCAGCTATAATATCAAGAGAGTGTTTACACCATTTAAAAAGACCATGGTAAAAATTTCTAAGCACAATTTTTATAGGTATCCAAGGCATAATTCTCCTATGTGCGTCAGAAATTCTGTCACATGCCTTTTTCATATTTTCTCCATCCCTTTGATGGAAATCTAGAACTTCTGATTCCCTCAAAGCACCGAATCCCAACATGCTTGACTAAACAGAAAGGACTACTAACAGAAAAGTAAATAAAATTTTTGTGATTTTTGGTGGAAGACACTAAAGCAAAAACTGAAAGGTAAACTAACAAGACTAATAAGCAAAGATAAAAGATAGCGTGCAACTCCCCTATCTTGAAGAGTGGAGTCCCCGGCAACGGCGCCAGAAAACTTTGCTTGATAGCTTCTCGCCCCTCGTTGGTTACCCCAAGTGGAAGGTTTGAGATGTAGCATAGCGGTAGTTTTCCCTTGGCAAAGATACCAAGGATCGAATCCCGTGAGACTCCGAGGGTCGACAAGAAGGTGTCAATAGCATCAGATACTTTTGCTTGACAGGACCTGCACACAGATACAAATAACTTTGCTCCCAACGAGTACAGAGAGGTTGTCAATCCCTCTGGCCTTGTCGTTTACAAAGGATCAAACGCAAGAGATAATAGTGATAGGTATGACTGCAACTAGTAAATAAGAACAGGAAGTAAATAGTGGGTGTGATCAGTGATGGTAATATGGACCGGGGTCCCATGATGTTCACTAGTGATGTCTCTCTCCCAAAAGACGATAAAACAGCTAAGCGAGGTAAACAAATTACAGCTGGGCAATTGACAGGATTATGTGCGCAAACCAATGCTAACTATGCTGCAAAGAAAGGTAGAGGCCCAAAAGCATGGGCGGTATGCCAAGGCAAGTAGACCGAAATCCATCTGCATCTACTACTAATCATCCACCTTGAGATATCTATCCAGAACATCTCGCTGGTATTAAGTTGCGAGTCCCACCCATAGTGTAAACTCAAAGCAACAGACAACTGCATTAAAAGAACTTTGCGTAAAGTAAACAATCCTTGCACCCGCGAGTACAAGCACCGTTGTTTTCCCCCTTGTGGCAACAGCACATCCCCTAGACTCATGTTTCTGTCACTCAAGCTAGTCATCGAGGGGCATGAACCCACAATCAAGCATAACGTTCCCTCTTGGAGTTACTACCTACTACTCGGCCAAAGCAATAAATAGCAACGGAGAACATGCAAGAATTACTCAAGAACATAAATATAAAAGAGGTGAATCAAATATATTACTCACACACAATCTGAACATAATCTCATAATCCATCGGATCCCAACAAACTCGGCATAGCAACAGCATAAAGATTACATATGTGCCTCGATCATGTAGGGCAGCTCACGAGGTCTAATCGGTGAAGATCAAAGAGGGGAGGAGAACATCACATAGCTACTGGTCATGGACCCATGGTCCAAGGGGGACTACTCACAACTCATCCGGGAAGCGTCCATGGTGGTGGAGAAGCTCCCGGTGGTGGTTCTCCCCTCCGGCAGGGTGCCGGGAAGAGTTCTCCTGGTGCTCCCGGTCTGGGAAGCGCGGCAGCGGCGGAACAGAGATGAGATCGCAAAAAAGGGTTCCGTCCTCGAGGGTTTCGGGACGCGGTGTAAATATATGCCAAAGGGGGTCACCAGAGGAGGTAAGGGGGGCCCAGGCGCGGCCAGGAGGGGAGCCGCGTGGGCAGGCCGCCTGGGCTGCCCCTGGCTCTCCTCTGGCCCCACTTCTGGCGCGTGGAAGCTTCCGGAACGCTGATTTTTTATATATTTTTCCCGGAATTTTTCTAGCAATTTAAGTAATGGGAAAACCTGAAATAGAAGAACAGCAGAAAACAGAAATTGGCACTGGGGTGCACTGAGTTAATAGGTTAGTCCAAATATGATCAAAAGTGTATGGAAGTGCATAAATATCATAGCAATATCACACAAAAGAGGCATGGAGCAAGCAGAAATTATAGATACGTTTTGGACGTATCAGCGATGCTTCCCCTGTATCCCCAACACCTGATTGCATAACTAGAAACTTTCGGAAATTAATAGGTGGGTTCATCTAGTAGTTCTAGGCATTCTTCCAACGAGTGCATGATATGGAGTTCGGGGTTCTACATTGAGTGAAGTGGTTTTATGGGCGTTGTTCCAATCGGGAGTTGCATCTTAAAGGGTCCTTGGCTATGCTGATCCGGGGATTGCAAAACCCTTTTGTAACACGTTCCATGAGCTTTCAGCATGAATAGTGGAATGAAGGTTCTATCTTGTATTTGTTCTATCTGCTCCTTGTTGTTTTTTATTTACCTTTTGTTCTCCAAGTGGCTTCTCGACAAGTTGATGTACCTGCGGAATTCATTCGTTCAATTCTCTGTTCGGATAATATTGTGAAGATTATGTTGCAACATATCTATCCGTTGTTTTTGTTTTGATTCTGGTATTCGAGTTGCTTCGATGTCAAGTGTTGATTCCATACCTTCCTAATCAGTGTTCTCATATTTCCATGGGAGTGCTAATTCTTCTTGACCATCGAGAGTTTCATGTTAATCCTTTTCAACCGGTGTGCCTTCTCTTCAAGTTATTCCATACGGACGCCGTTGAGAAATCTGACGATTTGTCTGTTTCATTCATCCCAAGTTGTCTTTGTTTCCCCACCCTCCCGCCCTTCTTCTTCTCGGAGTCAGAATTCTTAATCAAGTATCCATGTTATTCATGTGAGGTTTCTTCATTCTTTTCCTTCAATGTTCTTATCCGGTGCTTTATCGTGAAGATGCTCAAGAGTTTCAAGTTCATCATTCTCCGTTCTCGTTTCTTCTCCGGTGGAATAAATTCAAGCTTCGGTGTTGATCATATCTCTTCCTTTTGTTTCACATGTTTTCTCATGTTGTAATTTCTTATCCGAAGGCTCTCTTATTCATTCAACTCTCCTATCCATATCCGGTGTGTACAAGGTATCTCAGATGATCCGCGTTTCCATGCATGATCCGTTCAAGGCATTTTGAGATTGTCATCTTATTCAAGCCATTTAATTCAACCGGTGCAATATCTCTTAAGCAATCTTTTTCAACGGTGATTTCTTTAGTGGGCCCTAACCCACAGGTCTTTTCCAGGATCTTACCTGACTCTTCTATTTTCCGGAGTTATTCTGAAATTCTTTTCAAAGTGTGACGTGGGAATGATTTCCATCAGTCACATGCCTTCTCCAAGACCGCATTCAAATTCCTTTCAACCTCAGGTCAACCTTCCTCTTGTATTCTTCCAGAGCATTTCATGAATTCTTTTCTTTGTGATCCTCCGAAGGCCATCATTTCAGAATATTTCTTCGTTCTCAGCTTTCAACTTTGTCCTCCAAATATTCTTCATTGTTGCCTCTTCGTTCGTCTCCATAATTCTTACGGTGGTTCATTCAAGATTACTCTTCCGTTGTTATCGTATTAATTCATTTGTTCTTTTCAAAATCCTACCGGTGGTTCATTGAAGATTTACCCAAGCTTGTGTGAGATCTCTCTTAATTCTTTCCAATGAGATAAGTAGTATGCCAAATCCTTTGGTTGTCATCAATTTAAATTGGTGAAGGAGATGCTAGACATAATTCTTATTCTTATTCCTTCAAGGTGATTTAATTCTTTTGTCTGGAGCTTGTTCATCATATCATATTCTCGGTTCTAAGTTGTTCATCTTGTTTTCCGGAGTTCCAAGTTATTTCGATTATATCATTTCAAACCTCCATCTAATTCATCGCAGGCCTTGAATCTTATTCTTTTCATCTTTCACTTCTCATGCTTTCATTACCGGAGTTTTCATGGTGGTTCATCAAGATTTAATTCATCCTCGAAGTCTTCATCAAGATTCTTGTTGGAGCTCAAGCATTCTTCATCATGCTTTCCAAGTGCAATTCTTTCTACCTTATTGTTTGAGAGGGTGGTATGCCATTTTTGACAATTTCCCTTCATGTTTCATGATTCACAAGTTGTCAGGAATGAGATATTTAAAACCATCATTTTCCTTGTTCAGGAGATGTTTTCAACCCTTCAATTATTCGTTAGAGTTATCTTGGGTTATAATTCACCTAAAAGCTTTCCCTGAGAATTGTTGCTATTATGGTGCTTATAAATGACCCAAGTTCTTCATTTATCATTTCGGTGAAATAAGTTTATCGTCTCCTTGTTGATCTCAATCCAATCAAATGTTCTCGTAAGCGGCTGGTTATCACCTCTTAATTTTGCGATGTTTTCCATTAGTGCACAACGAGCTTATTCTTTTCGTTGTTGATTTTCCAACAACTTCGTTCATCCCTTCTTCGTAAGGATGCTCTTTCAAATTCAATTTTGAGAGAAGTTGTCATATCTTTCTCCGTTCATTTATTCATTGATCTATACTATATTCTTTCATTCCGGAGGCATTGTGATATTGATCTATTTAACCATCATCTCGTTTTATCGAGATCATGTTCTTTCCTTGTTTATCTATTTATCCGTAGCGTTGTATTCTCCATTCTAATTCTCTCATCTCATCAAGTTTTGCCTCTCTTTTCAACCGGAGTGATGTCTGAATCCTTCTTACCCCTTGTGCCATTCTTTCAATTGTTTCAGAGGCTGTGTGTTGTTGTTTTCATAAAGTATCACTCCATCTCCTCAAGCTCATGTTAACTCCTTCCATTTTCAGTCGGAGTGCTGTCCAAATTATGTGATTCTTATTCCTTGGCTATACCATTGCGGTTTCATATTCTTTTGGTTCGTAAGTTCTTGTTTCATGTCTTTCAACCTACAAGGTTCTCGTGGTGTTCCTTGTTACTTATTTTACCGGAGTGCTCTTAACTTCGTTCATCTCCGTTGTATTCTTTATTTCAAGATTGGTCAACCTCTCAGGTTCAAGGTTTCACTCGATTGTCGAAGAAGCAACTTTGTTTTACCTCTTCCTCTTCCGTTTTATCCGGTGCCATCTCTAGGATCTCGGGTCGAGATCCTCTGTTAGTGTGGGAGAGTTGTGACGCCCGAAGACCGTCGTCCCAGAAGATTCCAGATGTTCCGGGTTCTCCCGTGTGTTTCAGTTGTGCTTGCTCTATTTATTTTTTTGCATGGCATCATATCATCATGTCATCATGACTTTAATTCTTGGCATCTCAACTAAATAAATTGCATAGATCTTTTGATCTATTTAAATCGAGGGAAGGATGACTTCTCTTTATACATATATATCCTCCTAATATTTATGGAGCTATTATAAAAATATTCCATAGCCTTGGAATTTACCACAACACACTTGCATGTTAAATCCTTTGACCTTTCCTTCTTCCAGTTTTGACTCTCAAACGTTGTCGATATTTCTTTTGACCCTTGGCCAAGCTCCACCAACAATCCGAACATTTTTGGGCACTTCCTAAACCATGTCCTAGTTCAAACCATTAGAATTAAATTCAAATGGGTTTGAATTTATATCTTTTGATCTTGCCACTTATTATTTTCTGGTATCAGACTCATTTTTGCGAGTCCTGAGAAATTACCCTCAGTCCCAAATTCTTTCCCTAAGTGCCCTTTCTTTTTCCTCTCTTTTTCTTCTCTTTTTATTTTATTTTAGTGAGAGAGAGGCAGAGAGCCCAGCTTGGGCCTCCTAGCCGCGGCCTCCTTTTGGCCCAAGGCCATCCCTCCCGCGCCTCTGGGCCCTGGCCGTTTTCCTATTGCCGCCGGACTGGCCCATCGGCCTCCCTAGGCCAGGCCCATCTCGAGCAGCCCGTTTCCCTCCTTAATTCTAAGTCCCCGAGCCATCCTTCCCGCAGCTCTCCCCCTCGTCCTCCCGAGCACCGCCAGTCGCTAGCCTCCATCCCTCTTCCCCGATCCCCGTTGTCTCCACCACGCGCCCCCTCTCGCTTGCTGGAGCACTGCGCCGCCACCATCCCTCGCCCCTCTCCCTCACGGTCCCTCGCTAGCGCGCGCCCCTCACCTCTCCTCCGTTGCGCTGCCCTGCAGTGCTCGCCGCCGGGTCCCCCGCGCCTCTCCGCGGCCAGCCTCGCTGCCAGGAGCAGCAGCGCCACCCTTTCCTTCCCGACGCCGCCGCCCGACCGGTTCTCCTCCTCGTGCCCTCCGAGTCTCCAGGGCCTGAAGCCGCTGAGGCACTGCCTCCTCTGCTCCTCCTCGAGGCCCCGCGAGCCTCATGCTCGCTAGGCCGAGCGTCGCCACGCCGTTCGCCTTCGCCGACGCGCTATGGCCTCTGCTCCGGCCCCATCATCGCCGTGCCCGCCATGGTCTCCGCCTGGACACCGCCTTGCTTCTGTTGCTGCTCTGTCCACTACGACGCCCATCTCAAGGACAGGGATGCCCTGCCTGCTGCGCACCATGGCTCCTGGAGCTCCACACAAGACGAGCATCATCTCCATCGTATCCTCCCTGGATGTATACACCAAGTACCCTGGACCGCGAAGATCGTGCACCGTTGCGCTCTATTTCATATCTCTCAAGGCCGTGAGGACGCCAGGTACTAGGACGTCAAGTACCCATCACGTTAGTCGACCCGCTAAGTACCTCGACGCCCGGTGCCTAGAACGACTACACTTGGTGGATGCGACAAGTACCACGACGACCTCGTGTACGACTACAAGATGATTGATACGTCCAAAACGTATCTATAATTCCTGCTTGCTCCATGCCTCTTTTGGGTGAAGTTGCTATGATATTTATACACTTCCATACACTTTTGATCATATTTGGACTAACCTATTAACTCAGTACACCCCAGTGCCAGTTTCTGTTTTCGGCTGTTTTTGTATTTCAGGTTTTCACGTTACGGGAACTCCCAGGAAAAATCCAGAAAAATTATATAAAAAATCAGCATTCCAGAACATACCTTACGCCCGAAGTACAGCCGGGGGGGCCACCAGGGCTCCAGGAGCCCTGGCGGCGCCCCCCCCCCTGGGCCGCGCCGGGGGGCGCCTGGGCCCCCCGAGGCTCCCCCGATGCCCCCCTTTGGCATATATTTAAAGCGTCTCCCGAAACCCTCGAAACAGGAACTCTTTTCGCGATCCCATCTCTGTTCCGTCGCCGCTGCCGCTTCCAAGATCGGGAGCACCAGGAGAACTCTTCCCGGCACCCTGCCGGAGGGGAGGACCACCACCGGGAGCTTCTCCACCACCATGGACACCTCCCGGATGAGTTGTGAACCATGGGTCCATGACCAGTAGCTATGTGATGTTCTCCTCCCGTTCTTGTGCTTCACTAATTAGTCCTCGTGAGCTGCCCTACATGATCGAGGCACATATGTAATCCTTATGCTGTTGCTATGATGAGTTTGCTGGGATCCGATGGATTATGAGATTATGTTCAGATTGTGCTTGAGTAATATATTTGATTCACCTCTTTTATGTTTATGTTCGTAAGTAATTCTTGCATGTTCTCCGTTGTTATTTATTGCTTTGGCCAAGTAGTAGGTAGTGACTCCAAGAGGGAACATTATGCTTGATTGTGGGTTCATGCCCCTCGATGACTAGTTTGAGTGACAGAAACATGAGTCTAGGGGATGTGCTGTTGCCACAAGGGGGAAAACAACGGTGCTTGTGCCCGCGGGTGCAAGGATTGTTTACTTTACGCAAAGTTCTTTTAATGCAGTTGTCTGTTGCATTGAGTTTACACTATGGGTGGGGCTCGCAACTTAATACCAGCGAGATGTTCTGGATAGATATCTCAAGGTGGATGATTAGTAGTAGATATTGATGGATTTCGGTCTACTTACTTTGGCGTACCGCCCATGCTTTGAACCTCAACCTTTCTTGCAATGTAGTCAGCATTGGTTTGCGCACATGGTCCTGTCAATTGCCCAGCTGTAATTCGTTTACCTCACGTAGTTGTTTTATCGTCTTTTGGGAGAGAGACATCACTAGTGAACATCATGAGACTTCGGTCCATATTACCATCATTGATCACATCCGCTATTTACTTTTCCGCTATTTACTTACTATTGCAATTATACCTATCACTATTATCACTTGCGTTTGATCCTTTGTAAACTACAAGGCCGGAGGGATTGACAACCTCTATGTACTCGTTGGGAGCAAAGTTATTTGTATCTGTGTGCAGGTCCACGTTGATTGCTAATATCCGGCGCCGTTAGCAGTTGACACCTTCTTGTTGAAACTGGGAGTCTCTGGGAAATCGATCCTTGGTATTACCAAGGGAAAACTTCTGCTACACTGCATCTCAAACCTTCCACTTGGGGTAACCAACGAGGGGTGAGAAGCCACCTAGCAAAGCAATTTCTGGCGCCGTTGCCGGGGAGTCCACTCTTCAGGATAGGGGAGTTGCACGCTATCTTTTACCTTTGCTTTTAGTCTTGTTAGTTTACCTTTCAGTTTTTGTTTTAGTATATTTTATCAAAAATCACAAAAAAAAATTATTTACCTTTCTGTTAGTAGTCCTTTCTGTTTAGCCAAACATGTCAGGATTTGGTGCTTTGAGGGAATCAGAAGTTCTAGATTTCCATCAAAGGGATGGAGAAAATATGAAGAAGGCATGGGACAGAATTTCTGATGCACATAGGAGAATTATGCCTTGGATACCTATAAAAATTGTGCTTAGAAATTTTTACCATGGTCTTTTTAAATGGTGTAAACAGTCTCTTGACATTATAGCCGAGGGAGATTTCCTAGAATGTGATGAAGCTAGAGCTCTTGAAATTATACATGGTCTATCTAGTTACTTTGTTTATGATCATAATTTTGATACTATCATAGATAGACTTGTGACTATTGAAAAGAGAATGGATGCTCTAGACTTAATGAAAGTAGAGAAACCCAAACCCAATAAGAGAGATATTTTGGAAATAGATAATGATTGGGAGCCTCTTGTTAGGATTGGTATCTCTAATCAAGACTTCCTTGCTTATTGTGATATTGGATCTATGGTTTCTACTATGCCAAAAATTGTTCATGATTCTTTAAAATTTAACATGGATAGATTACCATCTTATCATGAACACACTAATGGCGATATTTCTGAAATCCAGGGAAGAATAAAAGACGTGCCAGTTAAATTCCTTAAAGGGATTGCAATGATTGATTTCTTCATCATGGAGCCAAACCAAGGAAATATAGTGCTTGGAAGGGACTTCCTCCGAGCAGTTAAAGGCTTCATTGATATAGGTAAGGGACAAATCCTCTTGCGCGGAAAGGCAAAAGGTGTGTACCCCTTTCTTAGAAGGAACAAGAATGAACTTGTTGAGGAACCATTTGAAGCAATTTATAGCTCCGATTATTACGATGGTTATTGATTCCTCTATGCATCATGCCTAGCTTAAAGGCATAAAAGAAAGCGCTTTTGGGAGGCAGCCCACATGAATAAATTTATTTTGCTTTTGTTGTGTCTTGATGTTGTTACTGCTATAGCATCATCATTGTATCTTTGCTTTTCAAATTTTGTGCCAAGTGTAGCCTCTGATTGCTAGAAAGTTCAAAAGTTGTGAGGTGCTGTCCAGGAAACAGATTCTGTCCTTGGATAGAAAACTTTGTATAAAATCACCACATCATCTTTTTGGTCTGAATTTTTTCGACAGCATTCTCTATATAATTGTCTTTCGTGCGTCTGTTCTGAGTTTTTTATTAAAGTTGCAGAAGTGCCCCGAACAAATCAATTACTACCTGATGTTCTGTTTTTCACAGATTCTGTCCTGTTTTGCTTTTCCTTCATTTTGCAAACCAAGAGCTTGCTTTTTCTTTGCAAAAACCTTTTGGCAATCTTGAGAAACAGTAGACCTTCAAGAATATATTTATTTCCAGCAAGGTATAATTATTTTATTATTGGTACTAACCTCGCTAATCAGATTATGATGAGTTATGTATGAAGGGAGTTTTCAAGTGTGCGAGGGAAGATGATAAAAAAGATTCAGGAGTGTCAAGCGCTCAAGCTTGGGGATGCCCCCATGCACCCCCAAGAAATATTCAAGGAGACTCAAGCGTCTAAGCTTGGGGATGCCCTCGTGCATCCCCTTCTCCATCAACATTATCAGTT
The DNA here is from genome assembly GCA_902687465.1 of Secale cereale. Taxonomy (NCBI): domain Eukaryota; kingdom Viridiplantae; phylum Streptophyta; class Magnoliopsida; order Poales; family Poaceae; genus Secale; species Secale cereale. The sequence goes on from LR738712.1 coordinate 891,380,626, forward strand.
CGTCTTTCGTTCCACTATATTTTAATCACTTCATGTGTTATGTGCTATGCTTGGAGCGTCTTGCTTTTAGTTTTCTTTAGTTTTTCATAACGAGTCGGAACTCAGCGTTCTCTATGTGGGAGAGATACACGCTCCACTTCTACCTAGAACATAACATAGAATTTTCATGTCTATCTTTGCTGTGTGTGTTCTTCGTCTTTTAATAGCTACTATCATGCTCTGCTCTTAGTATTCATGCTTATCGTTTCAAAGAGCTTCTGTTTAGTTGGTTGCTTGAACTCTCTTTAATTATCATGCTTATCTTATTAAGAGAGTTTGCTTCTGTTGCATTGGTTAATATGTCTATGATAAAGATGCTACGTGCATAATGGCGCTTAGTAGTTCAGGTTTTCTTGTGGTTAGTCTCAAATAGCTGGAGGGTTCCCAATGTGTTATTGGAGTACCAACATGATTTGTTTGCCAATGATGTGGTATGGTTTAGTAATATCTTCCCTCAAGAATTTATTTTGATTGACTTGGCGTATGCTCACGCATATTTAAGACTGTAAAGAAAGTCTGTCAAGCCTTGATGACCTTTTGTTTCTGAGTAGCGATATAACTACCATTCCTGATTCAACGTTGCTTTGTCGCTCTGCATGATTATGACCGTCATTGCTCTCTTAGTTGGTCGCTCCCAGTCTTTTGCTAACCTCCACCTATACTAAGCGGACTGACTGCTTGTGCATCCACATCCTTTTAAACCAGTTATGCCATATGAGTCCACCATACCTACCTATTTGTGGTATTTCACCGCCACTCCAAGTAAATTTACATGTGCTACCTTTAAAATCTTCAGTTGCAATATATAGCTCATGGGAAAGTAGCTTAGAAACTATTGTGGTAAAGAATATGTTGCTTATGTGTCTTATTTCTTATAAGTTGCTTGTTGAGCGGTAACCATGTTTCTGGGGACGCCATCAACTGTTACACTTTTGTTGAATATCATGTGAGTTGCTATGCATGCTCGTCTTGTCTAAAGTGAGGGTGATTTGCCATGAGTTGAATGGTTTGAGTATGCATATTGTTAGAGAAGAACATTGGGCCGCCAACCAAAGCCATGTATCATGGTGGAAGTTTTAGCTTGGACATTAATCCTCAAGAGGAGTCCATTATCTATTTTCTATGTTGTCCCGGTATGGATGTCCTCAAGTTGAGATCTATCAAAAACGAGAAATCAAATGCGATCTATCTCCTTGGACCTTTGTACAGGTGACATAGAGGTACCCCTTCGTGACACTTGGTTGAAACATATGTAATGCAATGACAATCCATGGAAATCCGAGCTAATTAGGACAAGGTGCGAGCACTATTGGTATTCGATGCATGAGGCTTGCAACTTATAGGATGTCTTATGCGTAACACATATGAAGTACTACTACCGTTGACAAAATTGTTTCTATGTTTTCAAAATAAAAAGCTCTAGCACATGAGTAATCCCTGCTTCCCTCTACGAAGGGCCATTCTTTTACTTTTATGTTGAGTCTCCACCTTCTTTTAAAAGCACCAACTACTGATAGCATGATTGTCATTCTGAGTGTAATGTGCATTGTCCCAAAGTAGCATTGTCCTTTGCATGATTGTGATATCGTTTATTTTGAAATCATTGTATCTAGTCATCACTAAAACCTTGAAGGTGCCCCTGCATTTATGTTTTGCTTCACTAAAGGGGGAAAGCTAGATATCACTTTATCATATTTGCACATCATGTTCATTGCAAATCTATTTGATGTTTCAGTATCATATTGTAAAACTTTTAGTTCTTTGTGATTTTCTCATGAGGCAACTTAATTACTATAGATTCATTGTCTCAGTAAGCTTTTGTCATATGACTATGAAAAAGTCCTATATGGTTAATAGCATGTCACCACAGAAATTATTCTTGTTATCATTTACCTACTCGAGGACGAGCAGGAATTAAGCTTGGGGATGTTGATACGTCCAAAACGTATCTATAATTTCTGCTTGCTCCATGCCTCTTTTGGGTGATGTTGCTATGATATTTATACACTTCCATACACTTTTGATCATATTTGGACTAACCTATTAACTCAGTACACCCCAGTGCCAGTTTCTGTTTTCGGCTGTTTTTGTATTTCAGGTTTTCACGTTACGGGAACTGCCAGGAAAAATCCAGAAAAATTATATATAAAATCAGCGTTCCAGAACCTACCTTGCGCCCGAAGTACAGCCGGGGGGGCACCAGGGCTCCAGGCGCCCTGGCGGCGCGCCCCCCCTGGGCCGCGCCGGGGGGGCACCTGGGCCCCCCGAGGCTCCCCCGATGCCCCCCTTTGGCATATATTTAAAGCGTCTCCCGCAACCCTCGAAACAAGAACTCTTTTCGCGATCCCATCTCTGTTCCGCCGCCGCCGCCGCTTCCAAGATCGGGAGCACCAGGAGAACTCTTCCCGGTACCCTGCCGGAGGGGAGGATCACCATCGGGAGCTTCTCCTCCACCATGGATGCCTCCCGGATGAGTTGTGAGTAGTCTCCCTTGGACCATGGGTCCATGACCAGTAGCTATGTGATGTTCTCCTCCCGTTCTTGTGCTTCACTAATTAGTCCTCGTGAGCTGCCCTACATGATCGAGGCACATATGTAATCCTTATGCTGTTGCTATGATGAGTTTGCTGGGATCCGATGGATTATGAGATTATGTTCAGATTGTGCTTGAGTAATAGATTTGATTCACCTCTTTTATGTTTATGTTCGTAAGTAATTCTTGCATGTTCTCCGTTGTTATTTATTGCTTTGGCCAAGTAGTAGGTAGTGACTCCAAGAGGGAACGTTATGCTTGATTGTGGGTTCATGCCCCTCGATGACTAGTTTGAGTGACAGAAACATGAGTCTAGGGGATGTGCTGTTGCCACAAGGGGGAAAACAACGGTGCTTGTGCCCGCGGGTGCAAGGATTGTTTACTTTACGCAAAGTTCTTTTAATGCAGTTGTCTGTTGCATTGAGTTTACACTATGGATGGGGCTCGCAACTTAATACCAGCGAGATGTTCTGGATAGATATCTCAAGGCGGATGATTAGTAGTAGATATTGATGGATTTCGGTCTACTTACTTTGGCGTACCGCCCATGCTTTGAACCTCAACCTTTCTTGCAATGTAGTCAACATTGGTTTGCGCACATGGTCCTGTCAATTGCCCAGCTGTAATTAGTTTACCTCACATAGCTGTTTTATCGTCTTTTGGGAGAGAGACATCACTAGTGAACATCATGAGACTCCGGTCCATATTACCATCATTGATCACATCCGCTATTTACTTTTCCGCTATTTACTTACTATTGCAATTATAACTATCACTATTATCACTTGCGTTTGATCCTTTGTAAACTACAAGGCCGGAGGGATTGACAACCTCTCTGTACTCGTTGGGAGCAAAGTTATTTGTATCTGTGTGCGGGTCCACGTTGATTGCTAATATCTGGCGTTAAGCAGTTGACACCTTCTTGTTGAAACTGGGAGTCTCTGGGAAATCGATCCTTGGTATTACCAAGGGAAAACTTCTGCTACACTGCATCTCAAACCTTCCACTTGGGTTAACCAACGAGGGGTGAGAAGCCACCTAGCAATGATCCGTCAAGTTCCTCGCCGTGTGCATCTACCGTCGCCAAGACCCGAGACCCCAAGTACCACGACGACCTTTGCGCCAAGTTCAACTACGTCCGACGACATGGACATCTTCGAAACGAGAACGGCGACAAGTCAAGTACCACTACCGTCGCCGAAGAACCGTGAACGAAAACACCAACGTGTACGACTACCGTCGCCCCGGAAACGATGGATTCGTCAAGTACCTCTCCGAACGGAACGACTACTTCCCTCTTCAAACGTGTACCACGATCCACGAGTACCACTACTTCCTCTACGACCTCGAACCGCCCCGAAATGAACGTTCCGAAGGTATAACCCCGAGACGATGACCCGTGGACGAATGCTTGTGGTTGTATGAGATGTTTCCCTTGTGTGCACCGTGCCGATTCGTCTTTTGTCATGCTCCTCGGTTGCCTCGTCGCCAACCCGTGGGAACCCGGTGACGGGATCACCCCACCTTTCATCTTGTTCAACTCGTTCACGCCACCTTTTCTTTTGCACCGGTCTCTCAACGAGTTACCAGAACCGAGATGTTGCCGTTGCATCATTTTCGGATCGTTGCCGTGGCACCCTTTCCTTCCACCACGGTGGCAATACTTCATATCTCTTCATGTTAACGTTTACTAAATTGCATAAAACTTGATCATGTCATACGCATCATGTTAACAACATTAAAATGTGTGAATTGTTGTTTGCTTAAAATTGCTAAACATGCATATGGGGATTTTCCGGAATTGTTGATGTGGTTTCAGGCCTCATTTAAACATGTTGCTTGTGTTGTTTTTCTGTGCTTTCTACCTTGCCATGTAATGCTTCATGTATAGACTTGTCATGCATCATACCTTGCCATGTATTGCATCATATAGACTTGTGTTGTTTTCTGTGCTTCCTACCTGGCCATGTTTTGCTTCCTGTAAAGACTTGTTGTGCATCCTGTGTAGACTTGTGTTGCATCATACTTGTTTGAGCACATTGTCATGTCTCGTGTGGTGTGTTTACCGTGTTGCTTGTTTCTTTCCGGTTTGCTTCCCTCGTTAGCTTCGGGTTCGCTCCGGAGTTGTGAGGTTTGTTCGACTACTTCATGGATCCGTTCTTCTTCTTCCTTGCGGGATCTCAGACAAGATGACCATACCCTTGGATACCTTTACTACCATTGCCATGCTTTGTCGTCTCGATGCTATCGTTACATGTCGCGCCACCCATCTTTATTTTCAGCCTCTCCTTGTTGCCATGAAACCTCTAACCTTTTGACACCTTCCTAGCAAAACCACTGTTTGGCTATGTTACCCGCTTGCTCAGCCCGTCTTATAGCGTTGTTAGTTGCAGGTGAAGATGAAGATCGTTCCAGGAGGGAACTTGTTGTTGGAATATCACAATATCTATTATTATTATAAACACACCTATATACTGGGCATGGGTGGAAGGCTTGGCCTTTTGCTCGGTGTTTTGTTCCACTCATGCTACCTTAGGCGCCGATAAACCGGCATTATGTTCCTTGATTTTGCGTTCCTTACACGATGGGTATATGGGGACCCCTTGACACTTCGTCTTTGAATAAAACTCCTCCAGCAAGGCCCAACATTAGTTTTAATTTGCCTCATAATAATAACTTAATTAATCAATTAAATTGCATAAGGGGGACGCTCCTTGGAGATTCTTTTCTACATAGCAGGGGGGCCAGTGCTGATGGTGTTGGTCCCAAATGGGGGGACTGCGGGGCCACCACGGGGAAACTCGAGGTTTGGCTCCCGTAGGCTCACCTATCCGGTTATGGCCTGAGACGAGATACGCGCGGCTATTATCAGGGTGTCGGCACGCCGGGAGGTCTTGCTGGACTTGTTTTACCATTGTCGAAATGTCTTGTGCACCGGGATGCCGAGCCTGATTGTATTTCCCTAAGATAAGGGGTGATGATATTATATTTATCACTTCAGCTGATCGTGAGAGCTTGTGATGGGCTAAGTTGGGACACCCCTGCAGGGTTATAATCTTTCGAAAGTCGTGCCCGCGGTTATGTGGCAGATTGGAATTTGTTAATGTCCGGTTGTAGAAAACTTGACAGATGATCCGAAGTAAAACACACAACTGTGTGAGTAACCGTGACTGTCTCTTTTCACTTTGAGAAGAGAAGACGGTGGGGTTATGTTTGACTCGTAGGTAGTTCAGGATCTTTAGCGATCACTACTAGTTTGCGACCGTTTGCGTAGATGCTCATCTTATTCTTGTACTCGTAAGCTAGCCACCATATTATGCTTAGCCGCTGCTGCAACCTCACCACTTTACCTCTTCCTACCCATAAAGCTTTGCTAGTCTTGATACCCATGGTTATGGGATTGCTGAGTCCTCATGGCTCACAGATACTACAACACCAGATGCAGGTTCAGCCGAGAATGATGCAGAAGATGGATCAGTACTTCACTGGGAGCTCGATGAAGAGAGTGGCCGTGTGCTTGTGACGTGTTTCGACGATCAGTAGTGGTTTCTACTAGGGGCGATTCGGGCCTGTGGCTTTATGTATTTGGTATCTTTCTTTTGGATCTTCGCCCGTAGTCGGGTTGTGTTGTTTTGGATGATGATTTGCTTATGTAATGTATTGTGTGACGTGGCTAGTGTAAGACAACTATCCTTTTGTAATTTCATCCCTATTTTTACATGAGTCGTGCAAAGATACCAAACTTGAGATCATTCCAGAATGGGCTTATACCTTTAAGTCGTGCCTCGACACGTACGAGGTATAGTCCCATCCTGCGCATTACATGGTTCCTATGCCTGGCGTGCTAAAGAGATTCCTTGCCTCATAAACCGGCGGCAAACGAGATCGTTGTCTTCTCCACATTACCTCCTGTGAGGCGTTCTGATCTAACCTGAGCCAGAAAGCTTGAGAATCCAGCTCTGCCTGTCTTGTAGCCATCCTAGCTTTCTCCGCAGCCAGATCCAACTTAGCTTGCTCGATCTGGCTCTTCACCTGAGCGATCTCTGCATCATGTTGCTCCTTATCGGCCTGGGCTACTTCTGTTGTTGTGAGTGCTGTCAAAGTGTCGACTAAGGTTGATAGGACGTCAGAGGGCGACGGGGGAAGGTCTGCAGCCCTAGCTTCCATTGCCTCAGAGGTTAACGCCCCAGTCGTTGAGGGCTGCTGCATGGATTGTGATCCGGCCATGAAAACAGCAACCCTGTTTGGCGGATCGAAGGGGTCCGGAATACTATCGCCATCGGAACAACCCTCGGATCGGCCGTCCTGCAATACATACAAAGATTCGGTCTCTCCGGATGAAGATTCATCACCGAAATAAACAACTGTCTCGCCACCAGAATCCGATCCGTCCTCGGCTTGTACTTCATGCACTGCTCCGACGAAGATGTGCTTCACGGCGGGCTGAATCCGGGCTGTTCTCGCACGCTGAGCCGACTCGACGATGTTGGGGAAGGTGTCCGGCTCAGGGCCCGTTTTGCCGATCTTGCCGATGAAGACGTGGATGCCACCGAAGGGGACCCGGTACCCGTATTCGATTGAATCGGCCTCGGGACCCCATCCTGCATCGTCGATGTAGATCCGGCCGCGACGACTCTTGGTCATCCGGCCCACTGCGTAACCCTTGAGCCCTTCAAAGCTGCCCTTCAAGAACTCGAAACCATCGTGCGATAGCCCCACGGTGGGCGCCAACTGTTGTGGATTTAGCATGACAGATGTCCTGGTGAAAGGACTTAGTCGTGAGGCCATCGCCCGGGTTAGCTTAAAGGGGTTAAAGCGGACGAAGGACACAATGATTTTTATACTACTTCGGCCCCTTCGATGAAGGTAAAAGCCTACGTCTAGTTTGGTGTGGTATTGCTTGTGCTTCGATGACCAGGGAGCGAATCCGCTTTGCTTGTGTCTCGAGCTGTTGTTTCTTGTCCCTAAACCGTCGCCTGGTCGTCCCTTTATATAGGAGGCGACGCCCGGTCCGGTTTACTGAGTCCCGATGCCGGCTCATAAAAGTGTCCGCCTCGGTTTCTACTCTTTCTATCTTACATCCCAAGTTACATAGTATGACGGTTTACAAACCATGGGCCTTATACATGGGCCCTGAACCTCCGTGGGCTATAACCTTCTATTACATATTCCACTGGGCTTCTGATAATATAATCTTAATAATGTAAACTGAACCCTCCTAGCCGGTTTATACATGATAGTAATATCCCTGACACCCCCGCTTTCCATAAACACGTTATTTGGGACGTGGCTTCATGGGATTGATGTAGTAACAGCGAGACATATCTGAGTAGGAGTATGCGCTTTACTATGGGCTATTTGAAACTGCAGAAACAATTTGGTTTTTAACAAAACAACAAATATTCACTTCTTGCAGGTTATCTTCAGTGCCACTACACTTATCCGTATGTGGTCGCTACTCACTCCGACGGAGGTCGGGGAGCCTTTGGTTACTGCATCTATCCGTTAGGAGACGGTAGCTCGGGATATCTACAACCGGTTTGGATGGCGGTCATGTAATAGGATAGGTGTTTAGCTTCTTATCTGTCTTTTGCCTGCCGGTTGTGGCGGTCCTGATTTATATGTATTTGGAGTTTGTAAGACCTTTGTTGGACCTTTTTTTATTATTAATAATATGGCCGTATGCATCGTTCTGATGCAGAGGCCGGGGTAAAACCCCTTTTCGAAAGAAAAAAAAGATCCAAAAATTGAATAAGCAGATACTAGAGTTTGAATGTGCACATGTGGTAGAAATGTAAAGATCCTGAAATGTAAAAAATGTAGATAAGCATAAGATAGAAATGTAAAGATCCCGGCATGGATCCTTGAAAGAAAATTGAGCCATATCTCGAGCTTGCCCCAATTATGTTGATTGCGAATATTTTTTAATGAGCTCTGAGCATACCTCATGCAGATTGTTTGCTCATCTAGCCAAGGCGACAAAGTTTTACTGTTTGATATTGCGTACGTCTCATCTTCTCCGGTAGTCAACTGTGAAAGACCCATATGTAGTAAGATTTCAGCGAAACACATCCCATCATTGTGTCAAGTTAATCGATTTAAAATTAAGGAAGAATTTCACTTCCCGACCTCTGCACCAACTAGGGACACACAACCTTTAATTATGAGCATTAGGATTTTTAGTCTCGATTATGCAACAAGCCTAGACCTCAATAGATGCGTGAGTACCAGGAAAGCCTGGTCCTAAAAAAATAAATAGGAACCTAAATTTGCTCTCGTGAGGATTTAAACCTAGGTATTGGGTTTGTACATACACTCCCCAACCAGTTGAGCTAGGCTCACTCCGCATGTTAACTTACATAATAATTTCGAAGATCATGTAGTCTTTTCTTTCTCCTTCAATTCTTCAATAATCATGCTAGTAAAATATATTTTCTTGTTACCTTCGGTGTTTTGTTTCTGCCAAATAGCACCACATATATATGGCCATGGGATTTTCAGCGAACCCAATGAGTTAAGTAGCATACTTTTGGTACAGTACAAATATCCAATCCGCTAATGGGTACACTCATTTTTGAAAGCTGCCCTCATCCTTGGTCTAACTATCATATATCAATATAGACCGGGTTCCATCAGCACTAAAAGCAAATTTACACAATGCTAAAGTAAAAGTTCCTGGATAATATTTCAAGAAAATATACTTCCAGATGATGTACACTTTTAGTGATCATATATTCATGTCTAAATTGAAACTAGCATATTAGTCAACTTCTACGATACTTACTCCGTGATCGCCTGATCCCCTTCTCCCTTTGTTGCAGGGCTCGGTAGGAAGGGCGCATCCTGGTGCAAATAGTGGAAGTCTTTTAATAATCATATATTCATGTGAAAATGATGTTCAGACAACATCTATCTATTATCTATCTATTATTATATATAAATGATGGGTTAATTAGAAGCAAGAGAATTAGTCTACAAAATTCCACGTTAATCAGAAAATACTAACCCTCGATCTGATTGGTCTTTTAAAATTGTAATCAGGTAACCGTTAGATATGCGTAACATATATAGCATCATCGTAATAGTCCATGAATCCTTAACGTGACATACTTTTATTTTTATTTTTAAGGGAACATAACTTTATTTATTTTACATACATGCTAACGTGCTATACCAGGTCTCTCACAAAAACTCATTTTTTTTTACCTGGGTCAAAAGCCTCACGTGAGCACACATCTCCAACGTCCTTTTTGTAGGTACCCATCCCACGTCCTTAATCCAGGGAAGAAAAAAGAGGAATTTCTTCTTTTCTAATATATAAAGATTGGAAACATCCGTCCTTTGATTTATGAGATCAGAAAATCACAATCATTAGATCTCAAAAGTTACCTATATTAAAAATAAAGATGAAAGAAATTAGTCACCTATGCAATAACTAATTTTCCCTACCATAACAAAAATGTCCAGAATATTGTATCGATCGATGTTGCAGCCTCTGGCCTAAAAAGGATCTACGGTGTCCAGAATATTGTATCATTGATTACGTACACTAGGTAGGGGTTATATATTACGTATAACTAATTTTCCCTACCATAACAAAAATGTCCAGAATATTGTATCGATCGATGTTGCAGCCTCTGGCCTAAAAAGGATCTACGGTGTCCAGAATATTGTATCATTGATTACGTACACTAGGTAGGGGTTATATATTATTTATATGTACGCACAAATATATATAATGAATAGGTATAGAAAGATCATCAATAATAATTTAATTTTTTTAATATGGATTATTATTTATTTATTTATTTATAAATAATGAATAGGTAGAGAAACATTACCAAACATAAGTCTTTTGTTATTGTGCACGCACATGTGTTAACTAACTTTTACAGTGATTTACAGGGAAAAAACGATTAAGGCAGCTGCACGTACACTGGGTAGGGGTTATATATTATTTATACGTACGCACAAATATATACAATGAATAGGTATAGAAAGATCGTCAATAATAATTTATTTTTTTAATATGGATTATTATTATTTATTTATTTATAAATAATGAATAGGTATAGAAAATTTATCAAACATAAGTCTTTTGTTATTGTGCACGCACATGCGTTAACTAACTTTTATAGTGATTTACAGGAAAAAAATATTAAGGCAGATGCACGTACACTAAGTAGGGGTTATATTTTATTTATAAGTAGACATAAATATATATAATGAATATTTATATAAAGATCATCAAACATATTTTTTTAATATGAAATATTATTATTTATTAATTTCTATTACTAGAGCATAAAAATACAAACTACATCATGCATTGAAAAACACATTTACTAGATCGTCCCCCTTAAGTCTGACACCTATTGGTTAGGACAAAAAAAAACAGAAATAATTAAAAACAATGCAGATAAAACAAGTATTTTTAAAGTCAAAAAAATTAAATCATGAACATTTGCATTGATTGTTCAAGGATAAAGAAGAAGTCTACATAACAGATTTGCCACGTCGTATGTTTGAAAGAAAAATGCTCAGAGCGTATTGTCCGATAACAAATGCACATATACTATTCCCATAAAAACATACATATATAGTCATTGTTCCTAGAAGCCTGGCACCTTCAAGCTAGGGTAGGTGCATGAAGATGGGTATGCCATTGTTGTAGACTATATGTGTAGATGACTCTATTTTACTGTGAGACTAAGTAGTTACAAATTACCATACCGATTCCTTTTTGACAGAAAGAATATATGGAAGACTCGTATATCATAAATGTGAGCACCAGAATTTCAACTTTGCTAGAAGGAGTAATGCCAACACAGCTCCATCATCGCACCAGAATTTCAACTTTGCTAGAAACATTTGCATCAATGGAAACAATAACTTTTAACCGTTAATCAGGTGAACCATTAGATCTATGTAAGTAAATCTTGGAAAATTTAAACCCGGATATACTCATATCTTAAATTAAAAATATGTCTCTTTAATTAATAGCACAATTCAATACTCAGACGGGCACCATAGTAATTCCCAAACACAAAATAAAACATTTGACCATCAATCTGGTGGACCATTGGATACCACATCCGACATATAACAACTAATTAGAATACCTACAAGTATAATAGTTGATTAATCGTATACAAACATATGATCTGAGTACTAGATTATTAATTTGACTAAAAAATATGGTATAAACTTTTACTCATAAGTTAAACCTATTACACATGATAATCGTTACAACATTCTAAAATTGATACGCTCCATTCATATTTAAGTTAACCCGTGCACTAAAAAAGTTCAACAACAACATAGCCTCCAGATAACTACCTGAAACATTAAAGGTGTAGCTCTGATATCCTTAAAATCACGACTTCACGACCATCACACACAACTGGTGACCATGAACTTATTTCAACCAAACTATATTAAGTACTATCCCGCGCGAAGAGCGGGCCACTTTGCTAGTTAGATGAACATTATTTCCCATTCTTAGTGGATTGATCATTGATTTCTAAGTTGTGAGGATATGGCCATGGTAAATGTTGTACTTCACATCTAAGTATAAGTTGTATTGAATCTTTCCCTATGAACAATGTCCATCGTGAAACATGCTATCAATGAATGCATAAGTGTATAAGTGTATAAATTAGGTGTTACGGGGCAAGCCGCACTTCCTAACTAGTAGTAGTATACTAAAGTTAATTTTCATACTAGCTACGATCTTAACAGTGACAAGAGGTCAAGTATTTGTTGTTCTTTTCTTTACGAGCATGCAAATGAAGTTTTCAGAGCATGCAATCATTTTCAATTATATTTGCAGTATTTTCCAGTTATTTTAGCTTCTTGCAGTATGTTTGCACACTCTGCCTTCATACTTGAGAGAGAGTTTTCTCTTCGTCATGCGTTGGCTCTAATATTGGTTTCACATCAGAAATTTTCACCACCCTTTAGTTTATAAGGGTACATCCTATTTGCACCAGCCTACAAAAAAAATTGGTTGCTGGTTGCATGTCAAGCTGCTATTTAGAAGATCTATGTTTGAAATATATAATGGTTTGTTACTTCCATTAAGCTAACTGTGTAAATCGTAATAACGACTTGTCCTGGTTCCCATCGTTTTCGACCAAATGTACCTAGCCATATTCTTTCTTTCTTTCACTTTATGCACCGTGTTAAAATCACATGTGCTCTTCAGAAAAAGGTTAGGATGCTAGAGATGATCAGTCTTTCTTCGCACAATATATGGTTTGACTTACTGTCATTACATACTTGCTTCAGATATAGGCCTCCTGGACGGTGTTAGAGCGTAACAGGTTCTATGTTTTGTCAAAGAGGTTGGCCTATAGCATCAAGCGGCTCTAGATTAAAGGGCTACATATAATATTTGGTGCTCACAGTCATTTGGATTCTATCCCTGATCATTCGTCATTTTAAGGTATCATCAAATAGTTCTTTTTGGTACGCTCTCATTTTTTTTCTTCTAGGTCTGTCGGCTCCATCTTAGATGTCATGTTGTAGGTGTTCTCTGTTGTAGGTTATCTGGATATAACTATTTAGTATCTATTCACTGAACAAAAATTGAGGTTCATAGTGTTCAATATTGTTTGGTGCATCTATTACATAACCTGATTGAAATAGTTTGTTGTGGGTTTACTATTTTTCTATGTGTGTGTTTTTTTTCTATTAAATATTTACGACAGAGCCACCTGAATGTTCTTGACCATTGAAATTAATATCTAATGGTCAAACTAATTCTGCTAATGTGGATTAATGTTGAACCCCAAAAGGTGACTCCAATTAGTATATACTCCCTCTGCGAAATACATGTCGCTGGAGCAACTAAACTTCAACTACTCCAACGACATGTATCTCGGTACAGAGAGAGTATAAGATATAAGATTGCCAAGGGAGCTCGCCTGGGACTTACCAACACCTTGGAGTCGTGGACGTTGGTGCGGTTGTTGGCCTCCCTTTCCACGTTGGGGGCTGATGCCATCCATGCAAAACCGATAGTGATGCCGCTTAGGCTAGCCATAATGGGAGTAACTTAGCTAGTAACATAGCACATTTCAAGACAAATTTGCTTATGTGGCATATATTTAAAGAGAAGAGTTGTGTTTAGAGTAACATAATATGTTACTGTAACATAGCGCTCCCCAAGAGAAGATGAGTCTACAAGCTAATAAATGAATCCATCTATGACACTATTACTATGTTACTTTGCACTACGAAGGTAGTAACTTAGACTAGTGTCATATGCATGACACTAGTATAAGTTACTCCCCACTATGACCAGCCTTACTCTTCCACTCTAGACGCACTCCATTGTCAGTTGGCCCACGTGCTCTTCCACTATGGGAGGGCGAGCAGCATCTCGGGCCAGCCATGCTTGCCTAACGGTGAGGGAGCATCGCTGGAGCGGCCGTGGCATGACATTGGCGCATCGCCGGGCAGCTTTATGCGCAGCGAGCGGTCGGGAATCCTTGAGTACGTACTGTAGGAGGGGATCATTTTCCTCAAACATCTCATCGAGCATCTCATCGTCGGCCATCGTATGGCGTGTACTGCAGTGTATGGCGAGCTATTAGAGAGAGTACGCGACGTTTGTCGGCGATGGTTCATCCATTTATAAGTCAGCCGATTGTCACTGTATCGTTGCTGGAGAGGGGAGCGGGACATCTGTGTTTGGCAGGAAACAACCGTGGGAAACATCCCGAGCAGCATAAAAATAACGCTGAATCACAGTTGGCCGCCCACTAGTAGAAAATAGGGCTTTGATCCAGGCCAGATAAGAGCATTAATCACGTTTCTATTACGAACCGGCACCAATGGATGCTTTAGTCCCGGTTCGTGAGGCCAGGGCGCCGGCCGGGGCCATAGGTCCCGGTTCGTCTGACCCCTTTGGTCCCAGCTCGACCTCCAAACTCCATTTTGACACGAACCGAGACCAAAGGGCCTCACTCTTGGCGCAACCCATTTACTTCTGGTTGGTGGCTGGAACCGGGACTAAAGATCTGGCTTCTAACCGGGACTAAAGAGATGCCTATATATACCCTCGCCCATGCCCACCTTCTCCTCTGTTTTTTGGCCGTGTGGGAGGTGTGTGCATGTGCTACTCTGTTCTCCCTTCTATGCATGCACATGAGGTGTTTGATGAAATGCCCGAGCCACACTCAAGCTTTCTCCTCTCCAAGCTCGACCTCCAAACTCCATTTTCAACTAGGCAATCGAGAATATATAAATAGCACTTCCTTCACAAAGTGTTGGTCTGAACAGAATATGCAAATGAATATTGTTGAATTATTTTTGAACTAGGCAAGGACGATTTTTGACATATTTGACGAATATGTGATCCAAAGAATTTATGAGATTTTTTTGGGGAATTTTGAGAATAACACAAATATAGGTTGCTTCACAACCTAGGGCAAAAATTGACACATATGGACATGACACGCAGGCAAAATTTGGCACATGGACATGACACATAGGCAAAACTGATGAGGTGGCGCCTAGTCATAGCAATCCACCTCAATTTACAAGGTTATGGCCATCTATATTGATTGTGATCAGCTAGAAATAAGGCAGCGAACCAGTGATGCCTGCTTTACGACCATTTCGTGTAAGAAAATTACGACTTTATGACCAAAATGGTCGTTATGGTTTAGGGTTTGGATCCCTCCGAACAGCTTCCGACCAATTGGTCTCAAATGGTCGTAGATTTACGACCATTTCTTCCAGGGTCACTGACAAAAGGTCACAAGTTGACATATTTGTTGTAGTAAAAGTTCCGTCCGAATCTGAGAAATTTTATTTCTACACAAAAAACAACACCATGGTAGTTCTGCTGAAAACAACATCAGTCCGGATTAGTTTAATTCAAATTGTGCAAATTAGAGTCCAAAACAAGAGCAAAAATGTTTGAAAAAGTAGATACGACGGAGGCATATCAAATTGCAACGCAGCTCACAAGTAGCAAGTGTCGTGCGGTGGCACATAGTTTCCATTTTTGGGTTGTGCATGATGGCCTACATATCACACATGTTTATTTCCAGGACACATATTTTTTTGCACTCTGTGAGATATTGTCATCGCACACAGTTCTTGCCAATCGTGTGCGATTAAGGGGCTTAATAGCATGCTTGTATACTAATGACTAATCCTTTTTGTCGCCAGTGTTCTGAATAGCGTTCCACGCATTCTTCCTTCTTACCTCTTCCATGATCAATCCACTGCATGGGTACCCCCAGGGCCTTAGAACAAGAAGAAGACAAATGCCAACTCTATTGTGAAGCACACATACGGATAGTGTCACTCAAACAAAGTCATGCCGACGATCTCGTGCACAAATACATATGGTTGCAAAGCCTTGCCTGCACCCATTGCCTTAAGGAATTACTCACATCACGATCAGATCGCAAGAAGAATATCATTGAAGACGACATAAAAATGAATGAGTGACTGCTAATATCTTTTACAGTAGTTGCGGATTGCGATGCACCGATTACAAGTATGTCTAACTTGGAGAGAATGGTTGCGTCGATGAAGGTGGTGGTGGCTATGGAGATGACATGGGAAATGGCGGTGGCTAGGGTTGGAAGATGGCTTCTGGTTTTGTGTTTCGTGAATGGTTGCCCTCTAGTTTAGATTCTGGACTTGCCTCCTTTATAAAATTTGTTCAAGAGGACGCCACCGTGTCCATGACATGCCGTACAACAACTCGTACGAGCCTATGCACTCATACCATGTGGCATCTTCTTCTCTGGTTACGTCATGACACCTCTAGTTGACTTGCCTTGCTCTCATGCTTTTGTGTTTCCATCTATGTGATGATATTCTTCCATTTTGGGGTCCATTTTCAGTGGAAACACATTATACAAAGGATTTAGCAATTTCTTGCATTGATTGGGCATTAGTATTGATATTAGAGTGATTATCTTGGAAATTCCAGGATTATTTGGTTTCAACAATGGTGGAATGAGCGCAAAATATCACTCATCAGATCCTCTTGTGCATCTGAAGTGTAAACACATGTAATTTCATTTAGCACAATGACATACACTATGATTACAAGATTATTCATCCTCTACTGACCCTTAAACCTTCGTGACAACAATTCCTTGTAGGCCTTTCTCATTTTCTATCACTATGGTAGATTACCTATAACACTACTAGGAAAAGGGCTATAGATGGGATGGACATTAATGGCGCACCAGACATGCGGTGCGCCATTAGTATATACTAATGGCGCACCATGTGTTGGTGCGCCATTAGTGTGGAATACACTAATGGCGCACCGGGCTCATGGTGCGCCATTAGTATCAAAATTTTTTTCCAAACATACTAATAGCGCATCCAGACAGAGTAC
The DNA here is from genome assembly GCA_902687465.1 of Secale cereale. NCBI lineage: Eukaryota > Viridiplantae > Streptophyta > Magnoliopsida > Poales > Poaceae > Secale > Secale cereale. The sequence goes on from LR738712.1 coordinate 891,397,575, forward strand.
GCCATTACTAGTTGTAACTAGTAATGGCGCACCAGCCACAGAGTGCGTCATTACTATTGTTTTTATTATATTTTTTATTTTATTTTTTTGCAAAACTACTAATGGCGCACCGTGCCACAGTGCGTCATTACTAGTTTAAACTAGTAATGGCGCACTGTCCCACAGTGCGCCATTAGTATTTTTTTTTTCAAAACTACCAATGGCGTACCACCAGCAGGTGCGCCATTAGTAACCCAGGTTACTAATGGCGTATTTGGGGATGGTGCGCCATTAGTAACCTGGGCACCAACAAGATATTTTGGACAGCCACTCCTACCCACTCACTTTCTCCCCACTTCATTCTCTCCACCTCCTCCTCCAAAGCTTGTCTCGGCTGCCTCCTCTTTGTCACCTCATTTCCACCATAGATTCATTCAAATTTAGTGGTTAAATTACCTTTTTTTGATAGGTAAGTAAGGGGGGAAGCTATCTTTATGTTGTTCTTCCTCCAACAATGTGCACATGCACTTTTTATGGCCTAGCTAGATCTATGTATGTTCGTGGTGTTGCATATGTTTGTGGTGTTGCATATATGTTTGTGTTTGCAGGTGTACCGGTATTTGAAATGCGATAGTTGCCAATATTTTGCCGGAATGTTGATTCATTTCCGTTTCGGCAAGAATTTTGGCATTATGCATTCTTTTTTGTCCTATTTTTAGGGAAAGTCATGCCAAATTTGTTCTTGGTTCTAAAATATCGTTTTTCTCTACCCCGCAGGCGACCATGGTCCGCACGATGACCGAAGGCATCGTGAATAGGTTTTTGAGCTCCTCGAAGGCCGAGATGTTTCAAAAGAACGAGACGGAGATAAGATGTCCGTGTCGAAGATGCAAGCTGAAGAGCCTTATTGCGGACCCGGATTCCGGGCAGGTGCGGGACCACCTGCTCTTGCGTGGTTTCATGGATGGCTATCGGTGGCAAGGTGATGAAGATGACTACGAAGTCGCCATGGGGGTCGGGCAAGAAATGAGGAAGGGCAGCAAGACAACCACCGCGGCTCGGGCGGTCGAGAAGACGAAGAATCTCCAGGAGATGATCACGACGGTGATGCTGTACACAGTCATCATGTAGAAGATGCAGGACATGATGATGAGGAAGATGCCGGAGTAGACGACGGGCATGATCATGAAGATGATCATGCCGGTGGAGCAGACGACGCTGGACCATCGATGGGCTGGGTGCAGGACCCTCATATTCAAGAGCTGCTTCTCAAGCAGACGGATAACGCAAGAGCTGCCGCCCGAGAGAAAGCCAAGATGGATCAACTGGAGATAGACGCGGTTACTCCTTTGTATGAAGGATGCAGGCCCGAGGATACCTGCCTGAAAGTAACGCTCATGGCTCTGGAGATGAAGGTAAAACACAAAATGACCGACGCATGCTTCGACGAGAACATGTCATTCTGGCACGAACGTCTTCCCAAGGGGAACAAGTGCCCGACCAGTTTCGAGGAGGCGAAGAAAATCGTGTGTCCTCTGGATTTACCGCACGTGAAATACCATGTGTGCATGAACAATTGCATCATTTATCGGGACGAGCACGCGGAGTCTACCATATGTCCGGTGTGAGGCGTCACTCGATACAAGAAGAAGAAGAAAGCTCCTCGAAAAGTGGTGTGGTACTTTCCGATCACTCCTCGTCTGCAGTGGTATTTTGCGGACCCTAAGGTAGCAAAGCTCCTACGTTGGCACGCGGATAGGGAGGAGAAGAAGCGAGAAGATGACGCAAATGATCCGAAGATAAATAAAAAAGAATGCTGAGTCACCCTAAGGATGCGAGCCAGTGGCAAGCGTTGAACTTCGAAGACGCAGAATTTGGGAACGATCCAAGGAACATCGTGCTGGGCGCGAGCACCGATGGAGTCAATCCGTTTGGCAGCCAGAGAAGCACACATAGCACCTGGCCTGTGTTTGTGTGGATGTACAACCTTCCCCCCTGGTTGTGCATGAAGAGGAAGTACATTCACATGAGTATGCTAATTGAAGGACCGAAACAACCAGGGAACGACATCAATCTGTATCTGGGGCTGCTCAAAAAGGAGCTAGACACGTTGTGGAAAACGCCAGCCAATACGTGGGACGCCGCAGAGAAAGAATATTTCCCTATGAGAGCCGCGCTGCTCACGACGGTGCACGACTATCTCGGTTACGGATATGTCGTGGGGCAGGTGGTCCACGGATTTTCTGGATGCGTCAGGTGCATGGATGACACAACGTATCGCCAGCTAGATAGAGATCCCGGGTCTTCGAAAACCGTGTTCATGGGACATCGAAGGTGGCTTCGCGACGATGGCCTGTGGAGAAAACTCAAGGATATATTGGATGGTGAAACCAAACCCCGAAGACGCCCGCGTACGAGGAGCGGCGAGGAAATAGACGAGTTGTTGAAAATTGGAAAGATTGCCCACTGCCGGGAAAGAAGCAAAAGGCGCCAGAGCCGGGAAAGAAGCAAAAGGCGCCAGAGCCGCTGCTGAAGGTATGGAAAACGAGGTCTGTTTTCTGGGACTTGCCGTACTGGAAGATCCACCGTGTGCCTCACAGCCTTGATGTCATGCATATCACGAAGAACGTGTGCGAGAGTCTGCTTGGTACCCTGCTCAACATGCCAGAGAGGACCAAAGATGGGCCGAAAGCAAGGGCAGACTTGAAATCAATGGGCATCAGGCAGGAGCTTCACGCTAATGATGATGATGATGAGGCGAAGTAGGCCACGGAAAGTCGTCGCAAAGGCAAAAAGGCCAAGAAGACCGGAAATGACTACCCTCTCGCGTGCTTCACTCTAAGTCAGGAGGAGATCGAGCAGTTTTTCACCTTCCTCGTAGGAGTAAAACTTCCTTACGGTTACACGGGGAAGATAAGCAGATACCTAGACCCAGCGAAGCAGAAGTTCAGCGGGATGAAGTCTCACGACTGTCACGTGCTGATGACGCAGATACTTCCAGTTGCAATCCGTGGGATTATGGACGCGCACGTACATGAAACGCTATTTGGCCTATGCAACTTTTTCGACGTCATCTCTCGGAAGTCGGTTGGCGTGAGGCAACTCAGAAGGCTACAGGAAGAGATCGTGGTGATACTATGCGAGCTTGAGATGTACTTCCCGTCCGCATTCTTCGACGTTATGGTGCATCTGCTGGTCCATATCGTGGACGATATCATCCAACTCGGGCCGACGTTCCTGCACAGCATGATGCCGTTCGAAAGGATGAATGGTGTCATCAAAGGATACGTTCGAAACATGTCACGTCCAGAGGGAAGCATAGCCGGGGGCTTTCTGACCGAAGAGTGCATCTCCTACTGCACGAATTATCTAGGCATCGAGAACCCCATTGGTCTGCCCATCAACAGGCACCTTGGCAGGCTTGCTGGATGGGGTCACCGCGATGGTCGCCGCGAAATGCATGTCGACTTCGAGGGTCGACTCGCCGACTTTGAAAGAGCAAACCTAGTCGCGCTACAACACATAGACCTGGTCGATCCTTGGGTGGTAGAGCACAAAACCTTTATTGAGAAGACGCACAATGACTGAGGCCAACAGAGGACGGACGGAGATATAATCAAAGAGCACAACTCATGTTTCACGCGTTAGTTCAAGCAGAAGCTTCTGTCGTACCCTTTACATGAGGATTCTTCCGCAGAAGAACAACTCATATTTGCCTTGTCACAGGGCGCCGAGCACAACCTGATGACCTATGAGGCGTACGATATCAACGGCTACACATTCTACACCGAGGCCAAGGACATGAAGAGCGATGGTTATCAGAACTCCGGGGTAACGATGGAATCCTACACCGGTAACGACAAGGACAGATACTACGGAAGGATCGAGGAGATCTGGGAGCTGAGCTACGCTGGAGAGAAGGTCCCGATGTTCCGTGTCAGATGGGCCAAGAGCATCCTAAAAGAAGACCGGTATTTCACCACCATGGTTATACCCGAAGCCAAATCCAAGACCGCGGGCGCAAACGTCACCGCGAAAAATGAGCCATGGGTACTGGCTTCCCAAGTTGACCAATGCTTCTTCATTACCGACCCGTCAAAGCACAGTCGTGTTGTCGTGAGGAGAGGCAAAAGGAAGATCATCGGAATGGATGGAGTAGCCAATGAGCAAGACTTCGACAAGTACGGCGACCCGGAGATCGAACATGACGACGATGATGAAGTAGCAGCATACACCACAAGAAGAAGCAGGACTACCCTACCTAAAGGACGTCCGTTCCACAGAAGAACTCCATTTGCGAAAAAGAAGGGCAAGAAGATTGTGAACAGATAGCTAGCTAAGATCGATTGTATTTAAATCGTAGCCTTCATTTGTCGATTGTATTTCATGGGCACTTTTTGAACTCTTGAATGTTTTTAAATTTCATGGCCACTCAATCTCGATCCCCCTCCATCTCGATCGCTATCCCACCTCGCCAGATCCGGTCCCCCTCG
>LR738712.1:891402319-891412495 GCA_902687465.1 Secale cereale
GCCGCCGACCCCCCGCACCCTCCCCTACTCCACCGCCGCCGCCGACCCACCGCACCCTCCCCCGCTCCATCGGCCGCCGCCGCCGACCCATGAACTCATGATATTTTCAAATAATAAATTTGATGATATTTTTCATATTCATAAATATATTCAGATACCAAATTTGATTATATTTTTTAAAAAAAATTATTACTGTTTATAAAAAATATTAATGTTATGATTTAAACAAGTTTGAACATATTTAAACACAAATAAGTATCAAACAGCATTTTAAATGCATAAAAACAAAAATTGTGGAGCCTTGGAATCAAACCCAGGACCTCCTGGTGTGAGAACTACGTGCTAACCAGTCGGGCTACTAGAGGGGATTAGATGTAGATGAGGTTTGGTGAAAGATGATCTGTTGGCTCGAACAGAAATAAAAAAATACTAATGGCGCACCAGAGGGGAGGTGCGCCATTAGTATGGATGTACTTATGGCGCACCAGGGGGAGGTGCGTGATAACCCTCAACCGTAAGGGATCGAGATAGTCTTCGCGGGTAAGAATAACCCAATTTATAGATTCGACACACGGGGAGCCAAAGAGTATTTATAAGCTTTGACAGTTGAGTTGTCAATTCAACCGCACCTGAAATATACTTACTTGCAACAAAAGATAAGTGGTAACGGTGATATGATAGTGATGGTTGAAATAGTAAAAGTAAACAGCAAAATTAACAACTAATAACCAGCAGGATTTAAAACACTGTAGGCTAGGGAGATGGATGGTTGGGCGCTGCATGGATGAGATATATCATGAATCTAACTTGGGGCAAGGCACATAGAAAAGTAATGATCATCTAGGCAAATATCAAACATTAGGCATGTATCCCACAGGTACTTGTGCGTGCTTGCAATAAGAACTTGCACAACATCTTTTGTCCTACCATCCCGCTACGAACGGGGCCAAAAGGAACTTATGGAGATTAAGGTGCTCCTGTCAAAGAACACCGAAACAAAGCAATGAACTCAATGGATACATGGAATCCTCAAATTATGGACCATCCCCTTTGGTGTCCCAAGCTGTCACTTTTGGGATCGCCGATTCCGTACCGTAATAGGTGCAAACAACTCATAGATAGGATCAAGAACACAAATATATTCATGCAAACACATATGGTTCAGATCTGAAATCATGGCACTCGGGCCCTAAGTGACAAGCATTAAGAGCAACAAGTTGAAGCAAAGATGATAAACACCATAGTAGATGATAGGCAACATGCCCCCAACAATCTGATAAACTATTACATGATCTAACTCATCCAATCCCTACCATCCCCTTTGCCTACAGCAGGGAATTACTCACACATGGAAGGAGAAGCCATGGAGGGAGGATGGAGTGGTGATGATGATGACGATGGCGACGATCTCCCCTCTCCGGAGGCCAAATCAGCCTCCAGATTAGCCCTCCCGAAGAAGAACAGAGGGTGGCGGCGGCTCCGCGACGGAAACTGGGAAAACGACTTCTGTTCTGGGGTTTTCTCGTCACGGGATAAATACGGGTCAAAGTAGGGCACCAGAGGGGGAAGGACCCGCCTAGGCGGCCTCCCGGCGCGGCCAGGGGTGGGGCCGCCTGGGCCCCCCCTGGCTGCCCTTTGGCCCATCTTCTGGCACAAGTGCCCTCCGGGTGCGTGGATTTTCTGTGATTTTTCGTGGAATTTTCTGAGATACCTAAAAATCCATTTTCCTGCACACAATGAAACCATACAGGCAGCTCTGCTGAAAACAGCGTCAGTCCGGGTTAGTTTAATTCAAATCATGCAAGAATGAGGTCAAAACAATAGCAAAAGTGTTTGGAAAAGTAGATACGTTTGAGACGTATCAACTCCCCCAAGCTTAGCATATTGCTTGTCCTCAAGCAATTCAGTTCAACGAACTGGACGCGACAAAGAAAACGTTGACAAACTCTTTTGCTTCATAAGATGTATATAAGCATGTACTACGAAAAGAGTCTAGCAAGTATTGAAACAATGCTATGAGGACAATGCATGGAGCAATCCTTCTTTCAAGTGACCAATCACAAATAACCAAGAGTAAATAATATACCACCGAAAATCAAGACAAGATTACATTACACATAGCTTGAACATACTAGAGTGGTATCTCGCTAGCCTCCATGAATGAAGCAAAACATAAATGCAGAAACTCCTCCAGAGTTTTAAAGGTGACTAGAACTAAGAATTTCAGAATAACTAATATCACAAGCATGAAGAAGACAATGTAATACTTTGGGACAATGCACATTACACTCAGAATGACAATTATGCTCTCCTAGTTGGTGCTCTGAAGAAAGAAGGTGGAGACTCTCGAACCGTGGAATTTGATGGCGAGGTTGAAAACCCGTGGTTGGAAGCAAAGACTAAACATGTACCAGAGCTCTTGGTTTTGAAAACAGAGGTAAAAATGATTTTGGGAGGTGCATATTTCATCAACGAATGTTAGTAGACAACCCAATTACTTCTCGAGCTGGACAAGTTTCGAGGAACGGCTCCCGCACGGGGACGATCACATCCCCTTAATCTCCTTTGTTTATCACTGCCAAAAGTTTTATGATTTCTCATGAACAAAGGGTGAAGGAGGGTTTGTTTGTTGTATTATCTTTTATGAGCCGGGCGCACTCATGCCAGTTCCTTCTCGTATTAGGGGTTTGCAGATTAGACATGCAATCCCGGGATAAAACTTGTCCAACTTAAAAAGATCATGAATTAACTACTACTTCCTCATGAGCTAAAACAGAGGCACAAAACAGGAGTAAATTTGAATAATTTCGAGATGGTACAAGAAAGTCTTCGTTAGGATGGCAGGTAAATACCACATAGGAAGGTATGGTGGACTCATATGGAATAACTGGTTTGAAAGGATTTGGATGCACAAGCAGAATTCCGCTTAGTACGAGCGAAGGTTAGCAAGAGACTGGGAAGCGACCAACTAGAGAGCAATAACGGTCATAATCATGCAGAGCGACAAAGCAACATTGAATCGGGCATGAAAGTGATATAACTATACTGAAACTCAAAGATCATCAAGGCAAAGCAGACTTTTTAGTCTTAAACATGTGTAAACATGTGCCAAGTCAATCCAAGAATTCTCCAAAGGGAAATACCACCTCAGTATACCAAACTATGAACAGTGCAATGCATGTAAATCATTTCAATAACACATTATATACTCTAGCTATTTGAGACTAGCCACAAGGAAAGCATGAACCACTGGGAAAGCATTGTAAACATAGCACTATGTCGCTACAAGCTGGTCTCTAGATCATAAGTACAAGCATATGTACAAAAGTAGAAACAAGAAGAGTTCATACCGGTTTCCTTGTTGCTTCCCTTCAGTCGATCTTCGTCATTACTGCCTCGTCACTCGCACGATCGAACGTAGGAAATATAATTAAATGCCATCACGGACTCGAGCTGAACTCTGAAAACAAAGCAAACTAAAGAGAGAAAGGAAATCTTTTTGGGTTATTTCAAAGGTTGAACGAAAGCAAAAGAAAGAGAAAATCTTTTTGTTGTTTTTTGCAAAGAAAGAACAAAGAAGAACGGGCAAAAACTTCAAAAAAAGATCAAAGCGAACAAAAATAAAACGGATAATACAATGGAAAAGTGAGAAGGGCACGTATTCCCCCAAGCTTAGGCTTTTGGCCTAAGTTGGTAGTAGCTACTGCCCCCAGGAGCCTCCTGCTCCGAGGGAATGCTGGTGAGTCCAAGGGTCGTAGAAGGATTCCGGCGCGTACACCGAACTCCTCGGATCCTCCCACGAAGAAGGGTCCGTACTCCAAGCAGAGGAAGACCCTTCACCAAACTGGGTGACGGTCTCCCCCTGGAAAGGTGGTAACTCATCGTGCTCCTCCTCGTCGGGCACAACCCCCTCCATGGGGTTATGAAACTGATGCTGGACCATGAACTCATCGAACTGGATAACATCAAAGGTCCATCCGTTCCTGCGAGAAAAATCAAACAAAAGAGGTGCAGGTAGACGGATCTTGCGTTCCGCGGTAGTTCCGAAACGCAAGATATAAACAAGGTTACCAAATTCAGAAGTCATGGTAACAAACTTATGCCTTTTCATAGCAGCAAGATCAAAACTTAAATAAGTAAAAGGCTTATCATCAGGGTGTGGGGTGCCTTTAAGATATTCTAGGATAAGTGTGGCATAAACGCCACCAAATAGATCTCCCCTGTTACCGTTCATAGCAAGGCGTCGAGCAATTAAGGCACCCAAATTATAATCAAACCTCCCTGAGAGGGCGGTTGCCAGGATAGCAATATCCGGCGCAGAAGTGTTGCTCGTGTTGTCATGAGCTAACACCCCTCTAGCAACATAATACGCAAAATACCTGAGGTGAGGGAATAAGATGCTGGAGATTTTTGACCGATGAATATCCCTCGTGCCCGTGCTGCAGAGAGAGTTGAAGATGGTTTTCAGCTCGGAGGGCTGAGAGGTCATCTTCGCCGTCCGCCCAACGTTTGGCACACCTATTATTTCACAAAACTTTTCCAAGGGCATGGTCAAAAGATTATTGTAAATTTTAAACTCAATAGCACCAGTATCAAGGTTATATCTAAAACTGTTAATGAAACCGGAGGTGAGTTTTTGATACTGAGTAACACGGCACGTGACGAGCCGTGTCAGACCTGCATTAGCACAAAGATTATAAAACTCATCCTTAATTCCCGCAGCTTCAAGGAATTCATCACATGGGAACATCATAGCACGTGCTGGACTTGTGTCTTCCAACAACTCTAGGGGCACATGATCTTCATTGTAGCTCACCCTAGCAGTCGAGGATGAGGCTCTAGTAACACGATCGGAGCGTGTGGGCTTCTTCTTCCCAAGCCACCCCTTTGCCCTTCTTAACAAACTCATTTCTGAAATTTTTGGCAAATTACAAAAACAAGGATTTAAACAAAGTGGGTTAAGGCAAACTACTCAACTCACTTACCTAAGGCATAAACTTGCATCAAAACTTGGAAAATAAATTTCTACACATGCATGCAAGCTCATCTATACAGCACCAAGAACTACTAAATACTCACAAATGAGGCCACCAACCAAAAATCTAATTGGAGAGGTGGAGGAGTTACATACCAGGGAGTATTTGTTCAAAATCTCGGCTCGAATGATAGGCTGTAGAGAGAGATCGAAAATCGCCTCCAAAAGCAGCAAGAACGCAAGAACAAGTGCAGAACTCGTGTTTTTGGAGAGAAAGAGAGAGAGAGTAAGAAGACTCACCTGGAGGGGGGTCCTGTGGGCCCCAGGCGCCCTATGGGCGCGGCTAGGGGGCAGGCCGCGCCAGCTGGCCGCCTGGGCCACTGGTGGCTCCCCCTGGTCAGCCCCAGGTGCCTCTGGGTCACTCCCGGCATGGAAATTTTTATTTTTATTTTTCTGGAATTTTTCTAAAAACTTCACTGTTGAAAATTTTTCGAAGTTCAAAAAGCTGCAAAACTTTCTGAAAACTTAAAGCAGTGATTAGTATTGTGAAGCTTCAAAAACATAAACACTTGGTACAGCAAGGAGAACAAAAGCTAAAACAAATGAAAACATAACAAGCTCAACTTTTTACCTATACAAAACATGCTCACTAGTAAGGTTGATCAAGTCTTACCAACAAACAGGTGATATATAGAGCAAAAAGTCTCACCTCTTACGAAGTGATCATTGCACCTTTACTTTAATGGACATTGTCCCCACCATAATAGTTTTGTATTTATGGTGCACATGTAGTGGACAGTCCCATTCTCCAATCTTCACGGTCTCGATATTTTCTACAGAATTGAGGCCATGCCTCTTGTCGGTCTTCTTTGGAAAATACACCGTATGTTCTTTATCATTCACATTGAAGGTAACCTTTCCTTTATTGCAATCAATAATAGCACCTGCGGTGTTAAGAAAAGGTCTACCAAGAATAATGGACATGCTCCCATCCTCGGGCATGTCAAGCACGACAAAATCAGTAAGGATCAAACAATTAGCAACTTCTACGGGAACATCCTCACAAATACCTATCGGGACGGCGGTTGACTTGTCAGCCATCTGAAGAGAGATATCTGTAGGAATTAGTTTCTCTAACAAAGCCTCTTGTAAAGAGAGAGAGGCATAACACTCACTCCTGCTCCAAGATCACATAAAGCAGTTTTGACATAATTATTCTTTATGGAGCAAGGAATGGTGGGTATACCTGGATCACCAAGCTTCTCAGGAATGTTGCCACTGAAAGAGTAGTTAGCAAGCATAGTAGATATTGCTTCATTAGGAATTTTTCTTTTATTAGTAACAATATCTTTCATATATTTTGAATAGGGAGGTAACTTAATAGCATCAGTCAAAGGGATTTGAAGAAAAAGAGGTTTCATCCACTCACAAAACTTATTGTAATGCTCTTCTTCTTTAGATTTAAGAGACTTACCTGGAAAGGGCATGGGTTTCTGTACCCATGGTTCTCTTTCCTTCCCATGTCTTCTTGCGACGAAGTCTTCTCTAGTGTACTTCTTGCGTTTGTCAAGTGCTTCTTTTTCTCGAACCTCGGGCAGATCATTCTTCTCATTATCCTTACCTTCAAGTTCGGCACCGTCTTCAGTCTCAGCATCGGAGGTAGATATACTGTTGGGATCAACAGCTGACTCTTCACTTGTAATAGGATCATTGGAATTATCAGCCTCCTTGTGTTTCTTCTTCTTCTTCTTTGGAGAGCCAACAATTTCTTCTTCCTGCATTTGAGAATCTTGCTCAATTCTCCTCGGATGCCCCTCTGGATAGAGAGGATCTTGAGTGCTAGTTCCTCCTCGGGTCTTAATCCCGAAGGCCTGCAAATCATCTTGTTTGGCATTGTTAGCAAGCAAATCTTTTTGCACATTAGAAATTTGTTCAAGCTGAGTTTGAACCATATGAAAATGCTTCACAAGACATTTAACATCATTAACTGTTCTACCTAGAACATCAAGCAAACTTTTGATAGCAAGGGAATTATCATGCAATTGACTTTGTATCCTCTCATTAAAATGATTTTGTTTCATAATAAAATTATCAAGCTCATCTAAACATTGATCAGGAGGCTTACCATGAGGGATGTCACTTGCGTTTAAATCTAAAAGAGAGTGTACCTCTACCATAGGAGGATGAGTGGTAGGCTCACACAACTTCTCAATAGGGGGTAGATTCTTCACATCTTCAGTTTTAATGCCCTTCTCTTTAATAGACTTCTTTGCTTCTCGCATATCTTCGGGGCTTAGAACAAACATGCCCCTCTTCTTTGGTGGTGGAGGTGGTTCAGGGACGGACCAATCTTCATGGTTTTTGGCAATCCTGCCCATCAAATCCTCTGCATCGTCCGGTGTTCTTTTCCTGAAACACAACTAGCACAACTATCCAAATAGGACCTGGATTCATCAGTTAGACCAGCATAAAATATATCAATTAATTCATTCTTAGGGACTCCATGTCCTGGTCTAGCCTGGATCGGACTACAGTACCTCCCCCAAGCTTTAGGGAGGTGCTCATCCTGCAACTGTTTAAAGTTATAAATTCTTTGTAAAGCAGCATGTTGCATATGAGCAGGAAAGTACTTATCAACAAAAGAGTGAGCTAAGTCCTGAGGATTCTTAATGGAACCACATGGTAGTGAATCATACCATGTTTTAGCACCTTCCTTCAAAGAGAAAGGAAAAAGCTTAGTCACATAAAAGTTTCGTATCTTTTCATCTGTGGTAAACAAGCCACCCAACTCAGTGAGTTTGGTCAGGTATGCAATAGCATCATCATTTTCTCTGCCATAAAAGGGGTCAGCTTCAACCATAGATATAAGTGAAAGATCAACAGAGAAATCATAATCAGGATCATTGATGCATATAGGAGATGTAGCAAATTCAGGATCAGGAACAGTCTTGTTCTTCAAGGAGTGTTTTTCAAGCAGCTTCTTAATAGCTTCAGGGTCAGAGCCGGCAAACTCTCTCAGTTCCCTGCATAAATCATCATCAAGCATAATGTAATCATCATCAAGGAGTCTCTCCTTGAGTTTACTCAAATCAGGATAATCATAAGTTCCACCAGTAGGGTAGCGAGTAAAAGGAATTTCAATTCCAGATTTTTTTTTGCAGCAGCGATCTGTTTCTCAAGAGCATGACCAAGTGAACCAATATCATCAAGAGTAGTAGAGGCATCATCAAAAGTATCGGACATAGTAACAGATTCAGTAGAAGCATCATGTGGTGGCGGTGAGGCAAACTTACTCATAACAGAAGGTGAACCAAGTGTAGCACTAGTGTTCAGAACAGTACCTCTTCTTGTAGTGGATAGTAAGATCGGAACCTTGGGGTCTCCTTTCTTACCCATAGCGGATGAAGTGCAGCAGGTAGGATACTTCAAGTAGACTTGCAAATATTGCTATGCTCCCCGGCAACGGCGCCAGAAAACGGTACTTGATAACCCTCAACCGTAAGGGATCGAGATAGTCTTCACGGGTAAGAATAACCCAATTTATAGATTCGACACACGGGGAGCCAAAGAGTATTTATAAGCTTTGACAGTTGAGTTGTCAATTCAACCGCACCTGAAATATACTTACTTGCAACAAAAGATAAGTGGTAACGGTGATATGATAGTGATGGTTGAAATAGTAAAAGTAAACAGCAAAAGTAACAACTAATAACCAGCAGGATTTAAAACACTGTAGGCTAGGGAGATGGATGGTTGGGCGCTGCATGGATGAGATATATCATGAATCTAACTTGGGGCAAGGCACATAGAAAAGTAATGATCATCTAGGCAAATATCAAACATTAGGCATGTATCCCACAGGTAGTTGTACGTGCTTGCAATAAGAACTTGCACAACATCTTTTGTCCTACCATCCCGCTACGAACGGGGCCAAAACGAACTTATGGAGATTAAGGTGCTCCTGTCAAAGAACACCGGAACAAAGCAATGAACTCAATGGATACATGGAATCCTCAAATTATGGACCATCCCCTTTCGTGTCCCAAGCTGTCACTTTTGGGATCGCCGGTTCCGCACCGTAATAGGTGCAAACAACTCATAGATAGGATCAAGAACACAAATATATTCATGCAAACACATATGGTTCAGATCTGAAATCATGGCACTCGGGCCCTAAGTGACAAGCATTAAGAGCAACAAGTTGAAGCAAAGATGATAAACACCATAGTAGATGATAGGCAACATGCCCCCAACAATCTGATAAACTATTACATGATCTAACTCATCCAATCCCTACCATCCCCTTTGCCTACAGCAGGGAATTACTCACACATGGAAGGAGAAGCCATGGAGGGAGGATGGAGTGGTGATGATGATGACGATGGCGACGATCTCCCCTCTCCGGAGGCCAAATCAGCCTCCAGATTAGCCCTCCCGAAGAAGAACAGAGGGTGGCGGCGGCTCCGTGACAGAAACTGGGAAAACGACTTTTGTTCTGGGGTTTTCTCGTCACGGGATAAATACGGGTCAAAGTAGGTCACCAGAGGGGGAAGGACACGCCTAGGCGGCCTCCCGGCGCGGCCAGGGGTGGGGCCGCCTGGGCAGGGCGCCTGGGCCCCCCTGGCTGCCCTCTGGCCCATCTTCTGGCACAAGTGCCCTCCGGGTGCGTGGATTTTCTGTGATTTTTCGTGGAATTTTCTGAGATACCTAAAAATCTGTTTTCCTGCACACAATAAAACCATACAGGCAGCTCTACTGAAAACAGCGTCAGTCCGGGTTAGTTTAGTTCAAATCATGCAAGAATGAGGTCAAAACAATAGCAAAAGTGTTTGGAAAAGTAGATACATTTGAGACGTATCAGTGCGCCATTAGTATTGTGCCCCCATCCATATTTCGTCTTCCACTCCACCTATTCCTCTCTCCCTCGCCCTCGCCCTCGATCCCCTTCCCCTCTCCCTAGCTCTCCCGACGCCGCTGCCCCGACGCCGCCGCCCCTGCGCCCCCGCGCCCCCACCACCACAGCTCTCCCGACGCCGCCGCCCCCGCGCCCCCGCGCCCCCCACCACCGCAGCTCTCCCGACGCCGCTCCCCCGACGCCGACGCCGCGAACCCTGACCGCAGCGGGGTGCCGCTCCTCCTCTCCCCGTCGTGTGGCTCGGCCTCCCCCTCGCCAACGGAGATCGCTTCTTCTTCTTCCACTG
>LR738712.1:891412752-891442038 GCA_902687465.1 Secale cereale
CCCCCCCACTCTGCTTCCTCTCGTCTGTTGTCTTCTTCGTCCACTCCGGCCTAGGTTCGTCAGTGGCGAATGTAGGTCAAATTAGGTTCAAACTTGCTTGCTGGAGGTTAACTAGGTCAAATTAATTAACTGCTAGGGATTAATTAGGTTAACTAGGTCAAATCCCTCTCGAATTAATTAACTAGGTTAACTAGGTCAAATTAGCAGTTAATTTAGTCTGAATCTGAACTTATACTATTAGCAGTTAACTAGGTCAAACTGGCCTTACCTAGCTAGCTTGCTTTAGATGACAAACTCACTGGCCCTTGCTTAGGGTGGGAATTTACCACATACTGTTATGAACTGTAAAAAACTAAGTGTAAAACAGCTAGCTATCTAGCACTTGGTTTCTTGACCACTGTACTAGTGGCAAGTAGCATTGTCGTGTGAGTGAAAGCAACAAACATGTCATTGTGCGGTCTGAACTGGATAAAGAGTGTTTACTAGTGGAGGGTCAAAGCAGAGTGAAACATAATCTTTGAACATGTCATTCTTTGACCCCTAAAAGTGCAGCAGTAGGAGCCGGCATCAAGTAGCATTCACATTTGACCGGAGACCACATTATAAATAAAATGGCCATGTTGAATGAAGCTTGTCTGAACTTAACATAGTAAAAGATCAAAGATTGGTAGGGTTTAAAAACACTTGAGCTGAGCTTCCTGAAGCTCATTGCAAAATCTTCAGCAGTTGCTTGAAGCTCATCATTGAAAACATAGAAAAGAAAGAAAAAAAACAAGAAGCAGAAGCAGAAATTGGATTGGAATGCATACGTACAACAAAGGATGGAAAAACATTGGAACTTTATATAGGAATACTAATAAATATAGTCAGATCAAAGTAAAACTACATGGAAAGGTATAATTAGCATGTTACTATGCCAGTAAGGATCTCAATCTCTTTCTTCATGCGTAGGAAATTAAAAGAGGTCCAAGTGAATTGTAAAATTCTTGCATTTTTTCTCTGAAACTGAAACCAAAGAAAAATAAGTTTATCATTTGTTATTTTGCATTTCATGATCTGAATACACTTGATTTTGCATTTTAAATTGCTTGAGCTTGAACGGCATCCAGTTAAATGAACTTCAGATGTTTGTTATCAGATGTTTGTTATTTTTATCATGAGAGGACTTTTAAACTTCTCTTTTAGGCTTTCTGATGTTCAAACTAGAATACGATACAATGAAAAGATGCCATTTGGATCTTATGTACAGATTATGTTTTCTTTTTGAATCAAAGGGAAAATCCCCAGTTCCATCCAGTTTTATTTTTGCTGCTTGAGAATGTTTTAAATGTTGTACATTCAGTGAATATACAGTCAATTGGAGTACATTCAGAGTAATTATTCTGCTACTATTGGCAGCTGCTGTTACCAGTACTCTGAACTCTGAAAATTGCAATTGCTGTTGTTCTCTGAAATTTATAGTGTCCTGTGTCTGTCAATGATGCTACATGAACAAATGATCTATTGTTGTTTATTTTCAATAAATATAGAACAAATTGCTACAGGAACAATGATCATTAAATGTAGAACAATGATCTGTTGTTGTTTATTTTCAATATATCTAGTTTATTTGGATTTATTCAATGTATCTAGGCTCAATAAATATGATCTGTACACTAAAGATTATGTACAGATGTTCAAACCAGCTACTGTATTGTTGCACAGTGCACATTGAGAAAGACTTGTAAATATGATGATCATCTTTTACAGAAAACAATTTCTGTAAACACGTCAGTAACTTTGCTAGTTTGCTGGGTTTTGTCTCCGACCATCGTGTCGTGATGATTTTGCAGGTACCCCGAGAGGCCCTTGAGTTTGCTGGAATGTCGATTAACTTCCGTTCCGGCAAATTCGGGTACTTCATATGTCCTATTTTCAGCAAAGGTCATGCTGAAATTTTCCGTGAATTTTAGCATGACTTTGCTAAAAATAGGACATATGGGGTACTTGTGACTAATGCATGGGCCGGAGTATCTTAGTAGTTAATTAAGTAGGATCAACTGCCCCTTTATTCTTGCTGCATTAAACCATAGGCGGCAATAGAGCCAAGTGATTAGGCCCAACTTAGAATTCTCCTTCCCATCTTAGCTTTTAGGATGCCTCGGTGTCGACAAACCATAAATTATAAAACCTTGGCTTTTAGGGTGCCTCGGTGTCGATAAAAACCTAAATGATGAAAGCTTAGGCTTTTAGGGTGCCTCGGCGTCGAAAAACCATCAATGATAAAAGCTTAGCTTTTAGGATGCCTCGGTGTCGACAAACCCTAAATGATGAGACCATGATCTTGTTCCTTGACAATAACCAACTTTTTGACCAAACTTTTTTTCCTATTTAGAGAGAGACATGGCCCACAACGATGAGGCCGGCGGTTCGGGCGGCAAGGCATTCTGGGAGCTGTCCCAGGAGATGGAGGAACAACCTCACTTGTATGAGGATGCCGCGAAAGACACTGATCCTGACACCACTGATGGTGCCGCCGAGGATGACCCCACTGATGGTGCCGTCGGGGATGACACCACTGATGGTGCCGCCGAGGATGCCACCACTGATGATGGCGGCGCACGCACAGATGGCAGCCAACCGAAGAGGCAACGGAAGGACCGGCGCCCGACCGTGCTCCGCACCGTCAAGGAGGAATATACTGAAGTGGACTCCGACGGGAATCCAACGGCGCCCGAACGAATAGTCAAGGGGTACTCGCTTCAGCTCGGGTGCATTCTCCGGAGCACCGTCTCGATCAACACCGAGAACCTAAGGCATAAGGACCGAGGGAATTTGCGCAACCTCCTCTTCACGAAGCTGCACGAACGATACAAGTTCCCCGGTGAATTTGAAAACACAAGCCTCACAGGGAATAAAGTGAACAATGCCGCCCTCACGAGGATGAGCACGGCCCTGTCTACTTGGAGAAGCTCGGTGAAGAGAATGATTGACAAAGGTTTTAGTTATGAGAAGATCAAGGAGAAAAATCCTTCGATCACCGAAGATGACTACAACGACTTCAAGATCAAGTGCAAGAGCACCGCAACCTCCGAATCAAGTCAGTGGGGGAAAGAAATGCGGGAGTTGAACTTAGGGGAACACACACTCGGTCCCGGCGGTTACAGAGTGGCGGAGCCTATATGGGACAAGGAGGAGGCGGAGCATGCCGAGCAAGGCCTACCGCCCCTCTTCGATAAATACGGTGACAAGCAGACCAGGAACTTTGTCAGGGCCTGGTACAAGAAGGACCCGAAAACAAAGGAGCTTACCACGGATCCGAAGACCAGGGCGCTTGAGCTTGTTCTGGTAAGGAATACACCCCCGCGTAATTAGCTCCATATGGTTGCATTCTAATTAATGAAGCCAAATTTCTAAATGGTTCACATTCCTTCCGCAGGCGACTGAAAGCAGTAGCGCGGGGTCGACTCAGAGCACCCCTTGGGACACCACTCTAAATAGGGCGTTGAATGTAATGAAAAAAAAAAAGGATAAGCTTAGTAAGCCGTCGCCAGCTCGTCGTGTGGCCGGCAAAGGCTTATCCACAAAATGGTCGTCATACTATAACGCTGGTGGGTGAAAGGAGAAAAAGACCAGCTCAGAAAGCCAGTCGCGTGAGGTTCAAGAACTCAAGGCACAAGTGGCGCAGATTCCGTAGATTGTCCAAGAGCAAGTGCAACAACAACTGGGATCGACGCTCACCGGCATTATGCCTACCTTGATTCAGGGGCTGATGACGTGGATTGCGGGCGGCCAACAGGGGCCGCCCCCGATTCCCAGCTTCACGGCCAGCAACTCGCAGAACGCGATGGCGGGGACATTGGTGTCTCCGGCGGAGGCGGCATTGGTGTCTCCGACGCCGGCACGGGATCTTAATGCACCCGGGTGTACGCCGGCCGGCACCTCTGTAGCAAGCGACCCCTCCGTCAATTGCACGCCCGCCGTTGGCGGTGCCTCGACATTAGCCGAGCTCGACGCCATCATCACGGTAACTAATTAAGCCTCTCTCGGTCGAGGACTTCATCTCCTTGCCTTTGACTGGGCATCCCTGACGCCCTACATGTTTTCGCAGGGTGCCGCCGACGTTTCGTGCACTCTCCTGCACTTCGTGAACAACGAGTTGGTCGATGTCGCCAAGGCAAAATCGTTCAACCGGGCAACCCCGTGTTCCACGGTACTCCGATGCCACCCACCTTGTATAGGGTTCAACTGGTTCGGGTGCTGCCAGGCTGCGACGAGTTGTTACCTCCGATTCGACCCGTCGGGGACGACGAAGATGATGTGATGACCCTCAGCGCCTGCCTAAGCTAGCCCCTGCTTTGGCCGAAGAGCCAGATTCGTTTGGGGGCTGGGGACACCACCCCAAAGACAACACCGCCAGTCGTGCCGGCGCCAAGCCATGGCAAGACCGCCGCAACGGTGCCGGACATCCCTATGGCACTGGATCCGAACATGCATATGGCACAGGATCCGAACGACGAAGACGACGATGATACATTTGCCAACGTCGATGAGTACTTTGCCGATCATGGGTACGATGGCGAATTCATGGGGCCTCCTTCTCAAGAACCCAACCCTACAAAAGACGTGCGCGATCTAGCTGGTACCGCGGAGAAACCCAGTTGCAACAGGCGTCGTCTGCCGTTCAGTTCTCAGGAGACGCCTCCAGGTGCCGACTTCACCGAGCCTCAGATAGCCGAGGTGCGAAATATTATCAGCCCCAACACACTCAAGAAGGCGGTCTGTGAGCAGAACTCGGTCCCATTACAGGAGAAGAAGAAGGCACGGAAAAGAAAGAGTAACAAGGGTGCGAGCCAGCCGGCACCGAGTACGATCCGTGCTCAGGACGGGCCACCTTCACCTGAGGATATAATGAGGAGGGTGCATGTGGCGGGTAGGCCGATGCTACCGACTAATATGCTCAATGCTGCAACCGGTGCTATGCGGAGTCTGCATGACAGTGTTCTTTCTTTGGAGAAGCGGCATCTCAGAGAGAAGGATGTGGCATACCCGGTTTTCGCGGCCAAGGTGCCAAAGGGCAAGGGCTTTGTGGTTAACTCCATCGGGGGTACGATCGTCCTGCAGTTTGATGACATCTACGCTATGTTTAACCTTCATCCGCTGCACTACACCTTCGTTCGGCTATTTTCGCTGAGT
Source organism: Secale cereale (assembly GCA_902687465.1). Taxonomy (NCBI): domain Eukaryota; kingdom Viridiplantae; phylum Streptophyta; class Magnoliopsida; order Poales; family Poaceae; genus Secale; species Secale cereale. Next base: position 891,417,928 of record LR738712.1, read on the forward strand.
ATGGAGATGCGGATCATTAGAGACAAGACCCCGGACATCGTGATAGTCGACCCCTTCTACATGCGTGCCAAGATCTTGGGCAGCGCTGGGGACCGGCAAGTCGCGAGTTCTTACCTCGAAGGCGTCATTCTGGCAAACCGAGATAAGGATAACTTCCTCGTGCCTTACTTTCCCGAGTAAGTCGTCCCCTCAACCGCCCCGTAACATATGAATTCTTAGATTTCGATCGTTTTTCTTTTAACATTCCATGTTTTGTGCAGTGACACACATTGCACACTCATCCTCCTAAGCCCGAAATATTCCACGGCCATGTATTTCGACTCGGACCGTCAGTCGAAGGTAGACTACACAAATGTCAAGAAAGTTCTTGATGATGTTCTCCCCGGCTACGCCAAATCTGGAGGCACCTTCACCAGGCCTCATCGTAAGTACGGCAAGCACGTGTTCGCCCACAATACGACGTTCTGCTGCCTCAAGCAGCCGCCTGGCGGTCAGAAGGGTGCCTACTACGCCATCCATTGTTGGGGAACGTTGCATGGGAAACAAAAATTTTCCTACCGTTCACCAAGATCAATCTAGTAGATGCAACTACGAGGGGAGAGTGTGATCTACGTACCCTTGTAGATCGCTAAGCGGAAGCGTTATGAACGCGGATGATGGAGTCGTACTCGTCGCGATTCAGATCGCCGAAGACCTAGCACCGAAGCAACGGTGCCTCCGCGTTCTTCACACGTACGGCTCGGGGACGTCTCCTCCTTCTTGATCCAGCAAGGGATGGAGGAGAGGTTGATGGAGAACCGGCAGCACGACGGCGTGGTGGTGATGGTGGAGAAGAACTCCAGCAGGGCTTCGCCTAAGCACCGCGGGAGAAGAAGATGTAACGGGAGAGGGAGGGCAGCACCGAGGCACAAACTGTGTTGGCTGCCCTCCCTTTGCCCCACTATATATAGGGGGGGTGGAGAGGTGAGGGCGCCCTAGGGTTTCCCCCTAGGGGCCGGCGGCCAGGGCAAGGGGAGGGGGCGGCGGCCAGGGCAGGGGGGGCGGCCAGGCCCTAGGGTTTCCCCCCCTAGGTGCCTTGCCCCCCAAGGCCAAGGGGTGCGGCCAGCCCTAGGGGGTCCCACCCCCTTAGCCGCATGAGGAGAGGGCCCAGGGGGGGCGCACAGCCCCCTGAGGGCTGTGGTGTTCCCCCTTGTGGCCCACTAGGCCCAGAACTTCTTCCGGACCCCCCGAAAACCTTTCCGGTACTCCGCCGATTTCCCGATGCTCCCCGGAACACTTTCGGTACTCCGAAACCTTTCATCCTATATACCAATCTTCGTCTCCGGACCATTCCGGAGACCCTCGTCATGTCCGGGATCTCATCCGGGACTCCGAACAACCTTCGGTAACCATACACTTTTCTCACTAACAACCCTAGCGTCACCGAACGTTAAGTGTGTAGACCCTGCGGGTTCGGAAACCATGTAGACATGACCGAGACACTCCCAGGTCAATAACCAATAGCGGGATCTGGATACCCATATTGGTTCCTACATGTTTCTCGATGATCTCATCGGATGAACCACGATGTCAAGGATTCAGGCAATCCCGTATACAGTTCCCTTTGTCTCGTCGGTATGTTACTTGCCCGAGATTCGATCGTCGGTATCTCTATACCTAGTTCAATCTCGTTACCGGCAAGTCTCTTTACTCGTTACCGTAATACATAATCCCGTGACCAACTACTTAGTCACTTTTGAGCTCATTGAGATGACGTATTACCGAGTGGGCCCGGAGATACCTCTCCGTCACACGGAGTGACAAATCCTAGTCTTGATCCATGTCAACTCAACAGACACCCTCGGAGATACCTGTAGAGCACCTTTATAGTCACCCAGTTACGTTGTGACGTTTGGTACACACAAAGCACTCCTACGGTGTCAGTGAGTTACATGATCTCATGGTCATAGGAACTTATACTTGACATGCAGAAAAACTATAGCGATAACTGACACGATCAAAAGCTATGTTAACGTTTGGGTCTCGTCCATCACATCATTCTCCTAATGATGTGATCCCGTTATCAAATGACAACTCATGTCTATGACCTGGAAACCGCGGTCATCTTTGATCAACGAGCTAGTCCTGTAGAGGCTCACTAGGGACACAAAATCTGTCTATTCATCCACACGTGTATCTGAGTTTCCAATCAATACAGTTATAGCATGGATAATAAACGATTATCATGAACAAGGAAATATAATAATAACTCTTTTATTATTGCCTCTAGGGCATATTTCCAACAGTCTCCCACTTGCACTAGATTCAATAATCTAGCATTACAAGGTAATGAATCTAACACCCATAGAGTCTTGGTGTTGATCGTGCTTAGCCCATGGAAGAGGCTTAGTCAACGGATCTGCAACATTCAAATCCGTGTGTACTTTGCAAATGTTTATGTCCTCCTCCTTGACCGAATCGCGGATGGAATTGAAGCGTCGCTTTATGTGTCTGGTCCTCTTGTGAAACCTTGGTTCCTTGGCTAGAGCAATGGCACCAGTGTTGTCACAGAACAGAGTCATTGGGTTCAGTGCACTAGGCACAACTCCAAGATCTGTCATGAACTCCTTCATCCAGACACCTTCCTTCGCCGCCTCCGAGGCAGCTATATACTCCGCTTCACATGTAGAATCAGCTACCACGCTCTGCTTGGAACTGCACCAGCTTACCGCTCCCCCGTTGAGAATATATACGTATCCGGTTTGAGACTTAGAGTCATCCGGATCAGTGTCAAAGCTCGACGTAACCCTTTACGACGAGCTCTTGATCACCTCCATAAACGAGAAACATATCCTTAGTCCTTTTCAGGTACTTTAGGATATTCTTGACCGCTGTCCAGTGATCCATGCCAGGATTACTTTGAAACCTTCCGGCCATACTTATGGCAAGGCTGACATCTGGTCTTGTGCACAGCATTGCATACATGATAGAGCCTATGGCTGAAGCATAGGGGACGACACTCATCTTTTCTCTGTCATCCGCAGTCACTGGGCATTGAGTCTTACTCAACTTCGTACCTTGCAATACCGGCAAGAACCCCTTCTTGGATTGATCCATTTTGAACTTCTTCAAAACTTTATCAAGGTATGTGCTTTGCGAAAGTCCTATCAAGCGTCTTGATCTATCTCTATAGATCTTGATGCCCAATATGAAAGCAGCTTCACCGAGATCTTTCATCGAAAAACTCTTGTTCAAATACCCCTTCACGCTATCCAAAAATTCTATATTGTTTCCAATCAGCAATATGTCATCCACATATAATATTAGAAACGCTATAGAGCTCCCACTCACTTTCTTGTAAATACAAGCTTCATTGTAAACTTGTATAAACCCAAACGCTTTGATCACCTCATCAAAGCGAAGATTCCAACTCCGAGATGCTTGCACCAGCCCATAAATGGAACGCTGGAGCTTGCATACTTTGTCAGCATTCTCTGGATCGACAAAACCCTCCGGTTGCATCATATACAACTCTTCCTTAAGAAAACCGTTAAGGAACGCTGTTTTGACATCCATCTGCCAAATTTCATAATCGAAATATGCAGCTATTGCTAACATGATTCGGACGGATTTAAGCATCGCCACGGGTGAGAAAGTCTCATCGTAGTCAATCCCTTGTACTTGTGAAAAACCCTTTGCCACAAGTCGAGCTTTATACACGGTGACATTACCGTCAGCGTCCGTCTTCCTCTTAAAAATCCATTTATTCTGAATGGCCTTCCGCCCTTCAGGTAATACTTCCAAAGTCCATACTTTGTTTTCATACATGGATCCCATCTCAGATTTCATGGCCTCTAACCATTTGTCGGAATCTGGGCCCACCATCGCTTCTCCATAGCTCGTAGGTTCACCGTTGTCTAACAACATGACCTCCAAGACAGGGTTACCATACCACTCAGGTGCAGTGCGTACCCTTGTCGACCTACGAGGTTCGGTAGTAACTTGATCAGTAGCTTCTTGATCATCATCATTGGCTTCCTCTTCAACCTCTGCAGGCTCCACAAAAACATCTTTCTGTGCTGCGCTACTTTCTGGTTGAAGCAGAGGTTCAATAACCTCATCAAGTTCTACCTTCCTCCCACTCAATTCTTTCGAGAGAAACTCTTTCTCGAGAAAGGACCCGTTTTTAGCGACAAACACTTTGCCCTCGGATCTGAGATAGAAGGTGTACCCAACTGTTTCTTTTGGGTATCCTATGAAGACACATTTGTCCGCTTTGGGTTCGAGCTTTTCTGGCTGAAGCCTTTTGACATAAGCATCGCAACCCCAAACCTTGAGAAAAGACAACTTAGGTTTCTTACCAAACCACAGTTCATACGGTGTTGTCTCAACGGACTTAGATGGAGCCCTATTTAAAGTGAATGCAGCTGTCTCTAACGCATATCCCCAAAACGATAGTGGCAAATCGGCAAGAGACATCATAGAACGCACCATATCTAATAGGGTTCGATTACGACGTTCGGACACACCATTACGCTGTGGTGTTCCAGGTGGCGTCAACTGTGAAACAATTCCATATTTTCTTAAGTGATCACCAAACTCATAACTCAGATATTCTCCCCCTCGATCAGATCGTAGGAACTTGATCTTCTTGTTACGATGATTTTCTACTTCACTCTGAAATTGCTTGAACTTTTCGAAAGTTTCAGACTTATGCTTCATTAAGTAAATATACCCATATCTACTTAAGTCGTCAGTGAAGGTGAGAAAATAACGATATCCACCGCGCGCCGTTACACTCATCGGACCGCACACATCAGTATGTATGATTTCCAATAAGTCACTTGCCCGTTCCATTGTCCCTGAAAACGGGGTCCTTGTCATCTTGCCCATGAGGCACGGCTCGCACGTGTCAAGTGATTCAAAATCAAGAGACTCCAAAAGTCCATCAGCATGGAGCTTCCTCATGCGTTTTACGCCGATATGACCCAGACGGCAGTGCCACAAGAAAGTGGTATTATCATTATCTACTCTACATCTTTTGGCATCAATGTTATGAACATGTGTATCATCACTATCGAGATTCAATAAGAATAAACCCCTAACTTCGGGTGCATGACCATAAAAGATATTACTCATATAAATAGAACAACCATTATTCTCTGACTTAAATGAGTAACCGTCTCGCAATAAACAAGATCCAGATATAATGTTCATGCTTAACGCAGGCACTAAATAACAATTATTCAGGTTCAATACTAATCCCGATGGTAATCGAAGAGCGAGCGTGCCGACGGCGATCACATCAACCTTGGAACCATTTCCCACGCGCATCGTCACTTCGTCCTTCGCCAGCCTCCGTTTATTCCGCAGTTCCTGTTTAGAGTTGCAAATGTGAGCAACCGAACCGGTATCAAATACCCAGGCACTACAACGAGAGTTGGTAAGGTACACATCAATAACATGTATATCACATATACCTTTGTTGTTGTTGGCCCCCTTCTTGTCCGCCAGATACTTGGGGCAGTTCCGCTTCCAGTGGCCATTCCCCTTGCAATAGAAACACTCAGTCTCTGGCTTGGGTCCAGCCTTGGGTTTCTTCACTGGATTAGCAACTGCTTTGCCACCCTTCTTAGAGTTACCCTTCTTGCCCTTGCCATTCTTCTTGAAACTGGTGGTTTTATTGACCATCAACACTTGATACTCCTTCTGGATGTCTGCCTCAGCGACTTTCAGCATCGAAAACAGCTCGGCGATGGTCTTGTTCATCCCTTGCATGTTATACTGCTGCACGAAGCTCTTGTAGCTTGGAGGGAGTGACTGGAGAATTCTGTCAATGATAGCCTCATCCGGGAACACAAGTCCCAGATCAGCTATGCGGGTATAGTACCCAGACATCTTCAGTAAGTGCTCACTGACAGACGAATTCTCCTCCATCTTGCAAGCGAAGAATTTATCGGTGGTCTCATACCTCTCGATCTTAGCATTCTTCTCAAAGATGAACTTCAACTCCTTGTACATCTCATATGCACCATGACGTTCAAAACGCCTTTGAAGTCCTCCTTCCAAGCCGTACAACATGGCACACTGCACTATCGAATAGTCATCCGAACGCGTCTGCCAGACGTTCATAACGTCCGCAGAGGCTCCAGGAGCGGGGGGTTCACCTAGCGGTGCATTTAGGACATAAACCTTTTGGGCAGCTGTGAGGATGATCCTCAGATTGCGGAGCCAGTCCACAAAGTTGCTCCCATCATCTTTCAGTTTAGCTTTCTCTAGGAACGCATTAAAATTCAGGGGAGCTACTGCGCGAGCCATCTACAACAAAAATTTGCAAAGACTTTTTAGACTATTGTTCATGATAAGTGAGTTATTACCTAATCAAATTATTTATAACTCCCACTCAAATTGACATCCCTCCGGTCATTCGAGCGTGACATGATCCAAATTCACCAACCCAAGTCCGATCATCACGTGAGATGAGGTGGTGTCAATGGTGAACATCAACATGTTGATCATATCTACTATATGACTCATGCTCGACCTTTCGGTCCTCCGTGTTCCGAGGCCATGTCTGTACATGCTAGGCTCGTCAAGTCTAACCCGAGTGTTCTGCATGTGCAAAACTGGCTTGCACCCGTTGTATGCGAACGTAGAGTCTATCACACCCGATCATCACGTGGTGCTTCGAAACGACGAACCTTCGCAACGGCGCACACTCGGGGGGAACACAATTTTATCTTGAAATTTTAGTGAAGGATCATCTTATAATGCTACCGTCGTCCTAAGCAAAATAAGATGCATAAAAGGATTAACATCACATGCAAATCATAAGTGACATGATATGGCCATCAACTCGTGCTTTTGATCTCCATCTCCAAAGCACCGGCATGATCTCCATCGTCACCGGCGCCACACCATGATCTCCATCATCATGATCTCCATCATCGTGTCGCCATCGGGGTTGTCGTCGCCCACCATGCTCTTACTACTATTGCTACCGTTTAGCGATAAAGTAAAGCATTACAAAGCGCTTAATGATTGACACGCAGGTCATACAAAAATTAAAGACAACCCTATGGCTCCTGCCGGTTGCCGTATGCATCGACATGCAAGTCGATATTAACTATTACAACATGATCATCTCATACATCAAATATAATTCATCATGTCATTGGCCATATCATATCACATGCATACCCTGCAAAAACAAGTTAGACGTCCTCTAATTTGTTGTTGCATGTTTTACGTGGCTGCTATGGGTATCTAGCAAGAACGCTTCTTACCTACGCAAAACCACAACGGTGATATTCAAGTTGCTATTTAACCTTCTACAAGGACCGCCTTGTTCTATTCCGATTCAACTAAGATAGCAGAGACAGACACCCGCCAGCCATCTTATGCAACAAAAGTCACATGTCTGTCGATGGAACCGGTCTCATGTACGTGGACATGTAAAGTTGGTCCGGGCCGCTTCATCCTATAATACCGCTGAATCAAGAAAGACTAAGGAGGGCAGCAATTTAAACATCAACGCCACAAACTTCTTTGTGTTCTACTCGAGAAAGCATCTACGCAAGATCCTAGCTCATGATGCCACTGTTGGGAAACGTTGCATGGGAAACAAAAATTTTCCTACCGTTCACCAAGATCAATCTAGTAGATGCAACTACGAGGGGAGAGTGTGATCTACGTACCCTTGTAGATCGCTAAGCGGAAGCGTTATGAACGCGGATGATGGAGTCGTACTCGTCGCGATTCAGATCGCCGAAGACCTAGCACCGAAGCAACGGTGCCTCCGCGTTCTTCACACGTACGGCTCGGGGACGTCTCCTCCTTCTTGATCCAGCAAGGGGTGGAGGAGAGGTTGATGGAGAACCGGCAGCACGACGGCGTGGTGGTGATGGTGGGGAAGAACTCCAGCAGGGCTTCGCCTAAGCACTGCGGGAGAAGAAGATGTAACGGGAGAGGGAGGGCAGCACCGAGGCACAAACTGTGTTGGCTGCCCTCCCTTTGCCCCACTATATATAGGGGGGGTGGAGAGGTGAGGGCGCCCTAGGGTTTCCCCCTAGGGGCCGGCGGCCAGGGCAAGGGGAGGGGGCGGCGGCCAGGGCAGGGGGGCGCGGCCAGGCCCTAGGGTTCCCCCCCCTAGGTGCCTTGCCCCCCAAGGCCAAGGGGTGCGGCCAGCCCTAGGGGGTCCCACCCCCTTAGCCGCATGAGGAGAGGGCCCAGGGGGGGCGCACAGCCCCCTGAGGGCTGTGGTGTTCCCCCTTGTGGCCCACTAGGCCCAGAACTTCTTCCGGACCCCCCGAAAACCTTTCCGGTACTCCGCCGATTTCTCGATGCTCCCCGGAACACTTCCGGTACTCCGAAACCTTTCATCCTATATATCAATCTTCGTCTCCGGACCATTCCGGAGACCCTCGTCATGTCCGGGATCTCATCCGGGACTCCGAACAACCTTCGGTAACCATACACTTTTCTCACTAACAACCCTAGCGTCACCGAACGTTAAGTGTGTAGACCCTGCGGGTTCGGAAACCATGTAGACATGACCGAGACACTCCCAGGTCAATAACCAATAGCGGGATCTGGATACCCATATTGGTTCCTACATGTTTCTCGATGATCTCATCGGATGAACCACGATGTCAAGGATTCAGGCAATCCCGTATACAGTTCCCTTTGTCTCGTCGGTATGTTACTTGCCCGAGATTCGATCGTCGGTATCTCTATACCTAGTTCAATCTCGTTACCGGCAAGTCTCTTTACTCGTTACCGTAATACATAATCCCGTGACCAACTACTTAGTCACTTTTGAGCTCATTGAGATGACGTATTACCGAGTGGGCCCGGAGATACCTCTCCGTCACACGGAGTGACAAATCCTAGTCTTGATCCATGTCAACTCAACAGACACCCTCGGAGATACCTGTAGAGCACCTTTATAGTCACCCAGTTACGTTGTGACGTTTGGTACACACAAAGCACTCCTACGGTGTCAGTGAGTTACATGATCTCATGGTCATAGGAACTTATACTTGACATGCAGAAAAACTATAGCGATAACTGACACGATCAAAAGCTATGTTAACGTTTGGGTCTCGTCCATCACATCATTCTCCTAATGATGTGATCCCGTTATCAAATGACAACTCATGTCTATGACCTGGAAACCGCGGTCATCTTTGATCAACGAGCTAGTCCTGTAGAGGCTCACTAGGGACACAAAATCTGTCTATTCATCCACACGTGTATCTGAGTTTCCAATCAATACAGTTATAGCATGGATAATAAACGATTATCATGAACAAGGAAATATAATAATAACTCTTTTATTATTGCCTCTAGGGCATATTTCCAACATCCATCACATGCGGGCGATCGTACGGGACCATCATCACCTTCTGCTACCAAGTAAACTCACAGATTGGGCCGCGAGCGTGTCGGCAATCCAGGACGCGGACATCAGACAAGAATTCTTTCGCATCCAGTCGGAGTTTGCGGAAATCATCCATCAAGATGTCCTTCGTACCTCGGGGCAGTTCTACCTCAGAAATCAACCGTCCAACAGTGACATAGACACAATGCTACAAATGCAGGCTGACAACGCCCGCGATTTCATGACTCCCACGATAGACGCCGGCTTCATCCACACTTCGGTCCCTTGAGTCGAGTCGAAAGTAGTGATGCTGTGTCTAGTTCTGAAACATCGATTGGCTCATGTTGTAATTAAACTTTAATGAACTTGTAGTATGTCTCTTTGGTTTCGACAGTCGTTCAACTTAGATGTAATCGATGCTATTAATGTCTTGCTTTTCTCTTCCGATTGTTCTATTGCATACTTATATATTGCTTATGTATTGTCTGTGAATTGGTACTAACGTTTCGTTTGGCTAGTGCATAGCGATGCCGTCGTATGTCGTGTACAAGGGTAAGGTTCCCGGAGTCTACGACGACTGGGAGGAGTGTCGGAGATAGGTTCACCGTTTCAGCGGTAACAGTTACAAAGGGTACACCACTAGGGCGGAGGCGGAATCTAGATACGCCCGCTATCTAGCGGGAGAGGGGAGAGAGCGTTGGATGAACCGGATGAAGACGAGTTTCATCGTGATGACCGCAGCTCTCTTCTATGTGATGGTAGTTTAGATGATCGATATCGACTTGTAATGTGAAGACAAACTCGCTACTCGCGGTCTCGAGACTTGTAATATAATGTTCTATCTTTGTTCGGTCTTTTGAATTCGGAGACTAATATGATGAATTGTATTCGGAGACTAATATGATGAATTGTATTCAGAGACTGATCTTCTATTGTATTCGATGAATCTGTTGTTGATGTGTGCTGCTGTCTATATTCTGTCCAATAATACATTTTGTAACCTGTGCAAAAAACAGAAAAGTAAAAAAAAAATATTCATACTAATGGCGCATCACATCACAGTGCGCCATTAGTATGCCAAAGGATACTAATGGCGCATCATCCAACAGTGCGCCATTAGTATGCCAAAATTACTAATGGCGCATCACGCAAGAGTGCGCCATTAGTATGCCAAAGCACCTGGGTATATATGGCCCCCTGGGAGGCATACTAATGGCGCACCGTGGTCTATACTAATGGCGCACCAGTGGTGCGCCATTAGTAAAAAATACTAATGGCGTGGCACTAATGGCGCACTAGCAGTGCGCCATTAATGGCCAAAATAGGTACGCCATTAGTAGGCCTTTTCCTAGTAGTGTAAGACTTGAACCCATCTAATGCACACCACTTCCACTATTGGCTATTGATCTAAACTGGACAAGCATAGACAAATAACCATGAATCATGAATAAATCTAAGCACAAAGAGTTAATCCATCACATGATCTACAACATCATCACAAAATCATCTAGTAAACTACAATCATGTAGGGCAACCCATGTGGCTATTGTATTGATAAAAGCATGCATATAAACGAAGCGATTACATCAGTGACTATTGTCATGAATCCATAGTCCAAGTGGTGAGCTACTCACAACTCATCGGAGCACGAGGGTCGAGGTTATGGAGATGGAGATGGATTCCCCCTCCAACAGAAAACCAGATAAGGGCTGAAAACGAAAATCGCCTCAGAAACATGATGTGGCGGCGCCAGAAAAAATCTCGATAAACTAGAGGTGAAAATGGAGTATGTATAAGCTAGTGGGCACCGGAGGCTAGCCTAAGGGGCCCCACAGGCTGCAGCCCTAGGGCATCTAGGGGTCGCCTAGGGCCTATGGGCCCTATGGGCCCCACCAGGTGTGGGGACAGGTCCCTAGGGGTCCTTCTCCTCCTGAAACCTTCATTTCTATTTATTTTGAATTTTTCGTAGACTTTTCCCGAATATTTTCCTAAAAAATAGAAAAACAATTTTAAAAACAAATAACTTACATTGAGCATTATATTAATATGGTATTTCAAGAACATTCAATAAAAATCATGCCCAAAGTGTTTAAAAGTGGTAGAAATATAGTATGAGTCATGCAAAAAAATATTGATATGTTTCAGACATATTGGCGGCCTCATCGGTGGCATGAGTCGTGCGTACCGGTCCTTTTCTTTTTGTTTAGGTTTTGTTTCCCTACCAGCATCGCCGATGTGGTGGCATTGGTTGTGTGTTGAAATGGGTTCTCTCCTGCCTCTTCCTACCTTGATGACTCCTGATATGTCGTCGACAAAAGGCCTGTGAGAGTTTATGTCGCCAGATCTGCTGGCTCTCTTGGCATCTTTGCAGTAGGTGTGTGATTTTTCTATTGATGTGCCAACTCCGACGTCTTTTTTTTTTGTGTTTTTCTGATACTTGGTCCGGTTTTCTCGAACTCTGTGATGGTTTGCAGGCGCTCCAACCGATTTTTTTTTCCAACGATTTCTTGATCTTGTTTCAAGCGGTGAGTGGATAATGCGGGTTTAAAGCATGGTTTGGCGAGTGTGCCCCTCTTCTTTTATTTGTTGACTCCGTGCAATATTCAATCTCCGGTGTGCAACATAAAATTGGAGGAAGAAGAAAAGTGTTGCTGTGTGCAACATAAAATTGGAGGAAGAAGAAAAGTGTTGCGGCATCCAGTTGTATTTTTGTTGTACTGGCTATTGACTTTCTTAACAGTTATCTGATCTAGGATGTTCACTACACTAAAAAAAAGAGGTCACTCACAGACTTTTTTTAATGGAAAACGCCTCACTCATATAGGCCAGCCCGTATAAAAGAAAACGGAATAGATAAATCCCGAACGTTCGGATTGTAAACATGTGATCCCGAATGTTTTTTGATGGCAACTTTAGTTGGTGCGAGGTAGCAATTTTAGTTGTTAACACATGGCAAATTTGTTCCAGTTCGATTTTTTGCCAGAAAATTGCCATGTTTTCTCACCATCGCCTTAATTAAAGTTGTCATGAAAAGAATTCGGATTAGCAAGCCTAAATTCGAAATTTATTGAGGTCCGAGAGCAATGTATTCTTGGTGTGGTGTGGAAGAGAGCCCAGCCCACGCCCAGCGTCGGAGTCGGAGACGTGGGGACCGACAGAGAAAAGAATTACTAGTAGTATAATGAAGGACACTCGCGCATCGAAGCAGATCGCCGGTCTTGGTCCAAACTCTGGAAAGCAACAGTACCTTCAAAAGTTCGTGTCTTTGCGTGGAGATTGGCCAAGTGTTCCATCCCTACAGGAGAGGTGCGTAAGCACAGGAGTATGGCTGATTCGGCAGAGTGCTCTATTTGCCACACGGCTATAGACACATGGCGCCACTCTCTCTTTGATTGCCGTATGGCACGCTGTGTTTGGGCCCTCGCCGATGAGGATCTTACAGAAACTATCATCTCTAACAGGATGGAAGATGCAAAGCTCTGGATGTTTTGGCTTGTTGACACTTTACCCAAAGAGGACCTGGCACGCGCTTTGGTAACAATGTGGGCCATATGGTGGGCGAGGCGTCGAGCTATACACGACAACCAGTTCCAGAGCCCTCTGAGCACCCACACTTTTATCAACAAGTTCCTAGCAGAGCTCGATATGATCCCAGAGAGGAACGCACGCCCAAAGGACCTGCAAGTAATCTCCGTGGACCTGCATGCAAGCACCAGGGACCTGCATGTCACGAATGTAAGGCGCGTGGAGCCGTCACCATCCGGGTGGCTTCCCCCTAAGCACCATGATGTCAAGATGAATGTGGATGCAGGTTTCTCGAAGGTTGGCGACCGAGCTGCGTCAGCAGTAGTCTCCAGGGACAAGCAAGGCAACTATCTGGGTGCCTCGGCCATCATCTATGAAGGTCGCCTCGATCCAACAATACTCGAAGCTCAGGCATGCAGCGAGGCCCTCTCGCTTGCATCGGATCTGCTGGTCCAATCCGTGTGTGTGGCATCAGACTGCCTGGAGGTAGTGAATAACATACAAGATGAAGCCCCTTGCCGATATTACTCCATCCTGCAAGATATCAAGTACCAGAGTTCGCGCTTTTAGAATATTACTTTTATTCATGAGAACAGGAAGCATAATGAGGAGGCCCATGCCTTAGCAAAGGCAGCTGCTTCTCTTAGTCCCGGGCGCCATGTGTGGCTTAATGTTCTGCCCGATATTCTCTGTATCCCTATGTGTTTAAATGTTTAATAAAGGATGCAGTTGCTCCAAAAAAATACTAGTAGTATAATAATAAATAAAAAAACAAGAAACAGATAAACAAACGAGGAGGTAGATATTCTTCTTCTATCCCCTTCCTCGCCGCTTGGCCGCCGCCGGACCAAATCCACAACCGCCGGATCAAATCGCCCTCGCCGCTTGGCCGCCGGCGATGGCGCTGGCGTCGAAACCCTGCCAGCCGGGCCTCCGGATCTACAAACCGAGCTTCACTCCCTGGTTACCGTCGCACCAGGAAGACTCCGAGTCCAGATCTCATCTGCTGCGGAAGATCCACGCCTTCTACCTCAAGGCGCGGAGGCGGCTCGAGCGCGACCGGCTGCAACAGTGCCGCCGCGTCGAGTTCTGCTGCGGCGCCCTCTGCGTCGGCCTCCTCGACCCCGTCTCCAACATCGTCATCAACAACCTCATCTCCTCCTGCAAGCCCAAGCCCAGGCCCAAGCGCAAGCGCAAGGGCGGGCAGGCGGACCTGGAGCGCCGCTCGCTTGACGCCCTGGTGGCCTTCCTCACCCGCCTGTTCCCAAACCTCCGCGAGAGCCTGGCCGTGCACTACCTGCGCCTCGCCGACGCCGACGCCCTCGTCGCCGCCAGCGTCATCGTGTCGGACCACGGCATGAAGAGGTTCTGGGAGTCCGAGCCGGACGTCATCCACAAGGCCCCCATCATGGCCCTCAAGTGCGCCGGGCTGGCCGCCGGGCACCCCGATCCCGACCGCCTCGTCAATGCCTGGCTCAACATCTCCCACGGCATCCAAGGCGATCACCACTTCCTCGCCCCATCATCCTGCCCCGGCTCTAATATTAGCAAGCGGGAGCTCGCCAAGTTGATCAACGAGGTGCCACTGGGCTGTCAAGGTTTGACCCGGGCGTGGCAGCTTGCAGCTTCTCGTCCCAGTCTTCCCTGCAGCGACCCGTACCTGCACACCGCCTTGCTCAGCTGGACTCTCCAGGACGCCATCCACGGTTTTTACCTCCAGGCCCTCGCCCGGTTGCCAGCAGGCTCTAGCTTACACCGAAGCCTGATCAAGGCCGGCTACTGCTACGGCCCTCTTGATCCTGTCTCCAACATCATCGTCAACACCATCTGGTATGAAGCCGCATTCCCACCTACCATGAAACTCGAGCTCGACTTGGATGTGATCGGCACGCTGGGTCTCCACCGCGTGGAGAACCGCTCCCTGTATGGCATGGCCTCCTTCCTCTGCACACGTTATCATCGCTTCGATTTCCATCAGGCTGTGCAATGTCTGCTCCAGGCAGATGTCAACCTTGTGCGCGCCGATCCCTACATTCATCCTTCCGCTCGCTATGTGCTGATGAGGTGCCCGCCATCTGCTGCCCGCACTAGCAATGCTGTTGAAGCTAAAGACCCCCCGGACACCAGTCTCGAGAAAGCCTTCTTGGCCGCTGCCACCGCAGCCTCTCACCCCAACCCAGAAGCCCATGTAAAGCTTCTCACTTCGTGTAAGCTGAAGTCTGCCTTTCATCTGCTGCATCGTCAGCCTCACAGGCTATCTTCTCAAGATGTTAAGCGGCTTGCCATGTTGCTGTGTCCCGAATCTGCTCATGACTGCAAGAGGGCATTTCTCCCACTCCCCCTCACAGTTTACCCCCGTGCAAAGCTAGCAGGCATGTATACAAGAATCTCCAAGAAGGTCAACGCTGTGCTGAATGCATATGCTCAGATGCCAGATGGGGTAGGTTTTGATGTGCTTGTTGTTGGTTATTGCTAACATTTCTCATCTACTGGTATATGCTCACTAAATGTCGAATCGCAGGATCCCAAATTCGAGCTTCATATGGTTTGTGGTGTGAATGATCGTGTCTGCGGCCCTACTTCCTTTCCTCCTAAGTATGGCCACTCTCATGTCAATTTCGTGGCTACTCCCAAAAGCCCTTGTGGTGGTGCTGCGGCTTTGTTTTTTGCTGAAATTAGCAACAATGACCAAGACGACGAGTCCTTCTGTTGCCATGTTGCTCTACCTCCACCATGTGCTGGTATGCTATAACCAAACCATATGCCAGTATTTTTTTCCCATCTCCTATCTGGTATATCTTGTTGTAAATGTTATATGCAAAGTCCAAAGCACCATGATGCATCTTTACCATTTGATATTATTCCGTCAGCCTAAACCCTCTTATCCAGAGTAAAAAAAATTAAAAGGGGGTCATTCAAGAAAAAGAAGTGTCGAGGATAAACATAATTGAATTCCTTTACTTGAATATCTACATGTTTATAGGTTTGTTAACTCAAACATTTCGATCAAGCAGCCTGCCCTAGTGAAATTAGTGATCAACATGTAGCTGAATGATCCCTTCATCACCGTGCTCATTTCCTCATTCAACAAAATAATAATAATGGTTTAGAAGCAGCTATGTCGGCCATGCATGCACCGTTTCTATAGGCATTACGTATGGTTTTTGTCAACATTCTAAGGCTCCATATTTGTCAAAGCTTGAAAAGTGCAGAGCATTTCATTTTTGATTTTTTTCTATGAACATGTAGTTTATGATGTAAGCTTCACTATTAATTACCTCATGTGTTGGCAGCACAAATTCGGTGTCTTTACTGTGAGTACGTGGGGACTAGAATTGTGCATCCAGTCGGGATGGACTTCCATGGGCGTGAGTCAGAGTTTGAGGAGATGGCCTGCGGAAAAGACCCCCGTAACGGTGACTATGTTCCTCCATGGAGGGCACCATACTACAGCAACTCGCAAATCATCAACAATAGGCGCAGCTTGGCAGAGCATGTTTATGGCGGGGAGAAAGAAGATAGCCTCTATGATGACTTGGATGAGCACAAGAGTGTGGATCTGAGGTCCATGAGTATTCGACAAATATTTTTAATAATCTAGAGTTCTGTCAAATCTACGCAAGAGTGAGTATGATGTGTAGCTCTGTGACTAGCAAAACAAGTCAAGTTTATGTTGTCTTAGAGGTAGGATAGTGCTCATGAAATCTAACAAGATTTTTTTTTCAAAACGGAGGCAAAAGATTTGCCTCATCCATGAAATCTAGCAAGTGGTTATTGTCTATTAGAATATCCTATGATGTGTGTTAGTAATGGTATTTGAATGATGTTTGTTAGTGGTGCTATTTGAGTGTAGGAACTGCAGTTTAATCTGAACTATGTAACTGCTTCGGTTAGCAATCACTTGGTGCTGCATCTTTGTTTGTGCTCCCCAGATATGCACTGCTGAGCCTGGGGAACTTTGGTTGTATTATTTCATTTGCTGTGTGTTTTATCCTGTCATGATCTAGTTTCTGTTATTGCTCTAGCTGTTTTTATTCTTGCCTAGTAATATAAAACCGGAACTAATCTCTAATTGCAATCATGAAATTTGTGTGCACAACTGCTGTGGATATCGGACGGTACTGCAGAATAATTGATCATGGCTTGACGAAGCCTCAATAGTCAATAGCAATCCTTCAATTTATTTATGTACAATTGAGGAGGCTTGAAATGTCTCATCTTGGTTTTTTATCAGTTAGCTTTGAGCATGTGACTGTTGTGAATGGCTGTTTGTAGGGTGAACTTGGTTTGATTATTTGATTGAAACAGGATCTACCTTTCCAGCTGTACATCTGACTAGACGTAATATCCTGCTCCTTCCGTTCCTAAATGTAAGTCTTTCTAGAGTTTTCAAATAGACTTACCACATACGGATGTATGTAGAAATATTTCAGAGTTTAGATTCACTCATTTTGCTATGTATGTAGTCGCTTGTTGAAATATCTAGAAAGACAAATATTTAGGAACGGAGGGAGTAGTCATTACATGACACTTCTATGAAATCTTTCCAAAGTACATGTTATCATTTATTTCAGCACTATAATTTGCCAAATATTATTATTTGGGGAATCCTCATTTAATTTGATGTTCAAATTTATTATTTGGAAAATCTTATGATATGCTGACGTCAACACTAATGTTACTAGTATGTATGCATGTGCAACGCACGTTTTAACATTATTATGGAGTGATTTTTGGTAGAAAAAAAACCATAGACTTGCCAATAGATTCAAGGCAAAAGGAAAATATTGTTTATGTACGAATGCAGAAAGAAAATACATTATAAAAATGTTGGAGTTAATATATGTAAACCTCACAATTTGTTAAAAATAACAATTCAGAAAATTGCTTGTCAAAATGTTTTATATTGTGGGATGGAGAGAGTATAACTTTATTGTATCTTTCCTCTTTGAAATCATCTTTTTTGGGCTCAACACGTCCTCAAACTGCAACATGGCCCAAGAGGAATTAGTATGGGCCACTTGTTTTCAGAAGGATGAGGTGATCATTCTGGAACATTGTGGATGGAGCAATGACGTACTGTTCACTGCGAATCCCACACTTTTCAGCCGTTGGATTTAGCACACGAATGGCTAGGATTGATGATCATGTCCAATTCAAAACTGGTACACTATAAGTAGTATAGATTTTCATTGTGAATGTTGAGTTCAATGTTTACTTGGCGGCAATGATATTTGTATTTTTATGTTAATTCCAATGTCATTGGGAATTTGTAATGATGGTTTTGACACTTTTGTTCAATGTTATTATCGGTGTCAACTTTGGTGTCAAAAGTTATCACTACGTCTAATGGCGAACATGGTTACACATTGTTGTTGCTTCATATTAATGTTGGCTACTAATTTGGCCGAAGTTCTTGTTGGTCGTTATGTGAATTTCTCTAGTCAAAATGGAACCATTTTGATTAAAAATATAATGAGCAAATGTTTTAATGCCATATTATGATATTCTGATCAACGTTGATATTATGATAAATAAGTGTCTTTTCCATTTTTCACCCAACAACAATACATATTAGAATAACAATTAAGCATGTCTTCAATTCATCTGGTTGCATGGTTAATTCATGCTTGATGTTTTCTTATGATGTTCGTGAAGTTGCCTCATCTTTTTCTAGCAACGAACAACTAAACTTTGATTTTGGCATTGACAGACCTTATGTATATAACTTTCTCCGATGGAGGGTACATATCATTGTCTCATGTAAGGAATTTCACATTTTGCCCACTAATGTTAAAGGATGTTTTTTACACCAATGTTAAAAGATGTTAATCATGATGTTAAGTCTTGGGAGTGGTGTCAAAAGTTGCATGTGTCATCATGCATATTACTAATGCAAAGGAGGATAAAGACAAAACTATTAACTATTACATTTATTCCACTAGCATTTGGAGATGGCTTAATTTTTCATATTAATGATGATCTCTGTTATGCTCCTAGTTATTGGAGAAATTAATTTCTCTGTAATGGATGACCAGATTATGTATGTTTTTTATTGTATTATTAAGTCAACTTCAAATTTTATCTTGCTAATAGGTGAGACAGCTTATGTTTTCCTTTCGTAACTAATAGGTATTTTATGGTACAACTAAGGTGTGAGAGGAGTGTGTAATAATGAGACTCCGTCAAAATTAAAAATGATGTATCACACTCTCATCTCTTACTATGACAATATCACACACAATAAAAGTGTGATAACTTTTCCAACTAAAAAAAGTGATTTTTTTTTATTAAGATGCAACAAGTATTATTTAGAAGAATAAATGAAATCATACTAATGTTCATTCTCCTATTAAGATGCAACAAATCTTATTTAGAAGAATGAGAATCACACTAATGTTCTGACTCCTTTTATCATGTTTATGTCTACTTACCCCCTTATGAATAATACGAAGCACACCTTTATGATAAAGTGGAAAGTCTATGAGTCTAATGTTGATTATGATATTAATGTAAGTTGTGACTTGTGATTATATTTCTAAGGAAAAAGTCCATTTTAAACCTCGAACTTATAGAGGTTGGGCGAAATGAACCCTCAAATCGAAATCCCGATCGATTGCACCCTGAACTGTGCAATCCCGGTCTAAATCAAACCCTAGTGTTGTTTGAACTGGGATTCGCTGGTGGGCCAGCCCGCTAGAGTATTTTTTTTTTCATTCAAAAATATAAATTCCACAGGGCGCACACCCAGCTCCCCGCTGGACCAGCCCGTTTTAGTTTTTTTTTCGTTAAAAATATTAGCGCGCGGTGGTAGAGGAGCTCCTGACCCGCGCATCATGCGCCCGATCACGAACGAAACTGGCTTGTCTAAAAAAAAAAGAACGAAGCTGGCGCTCGTGCGGTTTCGATTGGGCCGATCACGGAGCAGCAGAAGCTTCGTGCGGCTGGCTTCACATCGAACCTATACATACAAACAAAAAAAACCGCAAAAAGATTACTTCAGCAAGATTCGAAGCTGTGGCACCGAGTTCTTGTCCACACTAGCTAACCACTAGAGCAATTAGCCACTACTACTCCCTCCGTTCCGATTTACTCGTCGTGCCACGACGAGTAAATCTGAACGGAGGGAGTAACAAATAGCAGCGTAAACTGTATAAGAACAAAGCATGATCACGCTATTTACACAGTATATTATATCACTTAGAATTTGTGAATGTTCAAATTATTTTAAAGTATATGAAAATTGGCCCATTTTGTCACGCGATGAACACTTTAAATTATACACAATGAGCATGTTTTAAAAACTATAAATATATGTGTTAACAATTTTCGAATATTCGTGAACATCTGTAATATACGTTGAACAATTTTCGAATACACACTAACTTTTTTGTAATATACTTTGAATATTCCTAAATATACAATGAACATATTTGTAGCACACAATGAAATTTGTATAATATAGGGGAAAACAGTAAAAATTATAAAATTATAAAAAAGAATATAAATATAAATACAAAAAACGAAAATAAAAAAGAACCCAAAAAGAAAAACAAAAAAACAAATGACGAACGAAAAAACGGAAGCAACAACTCGCAGCACGCGCTGCCGTGAACTGGGCCGGCCCACCTGCGGGCGCTGCGGGCCTTTCCTCCGCAATCCTGGTCATTTTTTGCCACATCAATAATCTCTGTTTGGAAAATGACCCAAAGGTTTAATTTAGACCGGGATTGCAGAGTTCAGGGTGCAATCGATCGGAATTTTGACTTGGGAGTTTGTTTCGTCCGACATCTACAAGTTCAAGGTTCGAAATAGACTTTTTCCTATTTCTAACCAACGCCGTTTGTAATTATGTGCCACACTTCATCAAGTTCTTTTTCGTCTTCTGCCCCACGGTGACATTAGACTTTGGGGCATGACTTCTATGAGAATAAAGTAATCACTTGGAAATTGGAACTTAGGAGCACAAATTTTGAGGAGAAACTGATAATTCATGACATCTTTGTTCTGACGCATCAAGTGGCTTGAGGATTATGAAATCACTCATGCAACACCTAGTGCCGAGCCTCTTCATTTCCACGTGATAAATAATGTGTGTGAATGCTCATCTTAGTGATTATTAACATGTACTCCCTCCGTCCCAAAATAAGTGACTCTACTAAGAGTCACTTATTTTGGGACGGAGGGAGTAGGATGCAAGCTATGAGCTCTTATAATGTATGAAAATCAGTAAAGTTTTTCTAAAAGGGTTAAAAATGGTAGGCATAAATGGCTTTACAAAATAAGTGTGACTCTGGAGAAAATTTCGAAAGATTGAAACAAAAGCTTGTGGCCAAAAAGGTCATAACATCGTAATGGCATGCTTTTATGCTGACAGAAAAAATGTTTTACATGCCTCGACTTGAAGGTTTTTTCATGGGAAAGAAACATAAGGCATGTTGTCTTAAGAATTTATTTTATGAACTAATAAAAGTGTTGAGACAATTAAGGATAGTAAAATGAGCCTAAACCGAGCTCTCTCAGAGTCTCACCCCTCAACCATAATTGTCAGATTTCACGTTTGAATAGATTTTGGCCGTCAGATATGCCCCCTCCCGCGCAAACTCGCGTGTGATCTGCTCTTGGGCTGACTGTCCTGAGGGCAGCTACTCCGGAAGCAAAATCGGAGCCCTCTCGTTTGCATGTACAATGCACCGTTCGATCTTGGATGGACGGTCATCGAGCATTTCTTGCCATTCCGCCCGACCTCTCATTTCTCATTCAATTCCCACGCAAACCACATCACATGGCTTCGACGATCGCTCGCCATCGCCCCTCCCTCCCTTCATCCGCCGCGCCTTTGCCGACCTCGGCCTTTCGGCCCCTCCCGCGGGTGGGAACAAGGCGAGTTTCCCTTGCCGGCATGTTCTGGGAACAAGGCGAGAGCTATCGGTATAGGAATGTTGAGGCGGCGGTTGAGCTCCCTATTGCCCGATCCCCATACTCCTCACTCGTTGCTTCCTCCTACCAGCAACACCACCGCATCCCCCTCCCCGACCCCGGCGAGGTAACCACACGGTTCTCCTTTGTCTCTCACTCTTGCACATTTCGTCGAATGCCTCGCACGTTCGCCTTTCTCGAATCATTGTGATCAATACGTTACTCTCATTCTTAGATGCTCATTTGCTTGACTGTTTTGCTCGCAGAAACCACTGGCCCTGAATCTGCTCAGGTTGTTCACAACCCTGGCTGTAAGTTTGTTCCGAAACCTGCATTTTTACTTGTACACCGGTGACAACTATGCATATTGCATGCGAATAATTGGTGATGTACCCTCTGTTAATTCTGGGTAAACATATTGTAGAGCATAGGCTTCAGGACACCCCCTTATCTAACCACTCATTTTTGCATCGTGATCCATGCAAGTACTCATCTCTTTTTTGTTTCTCTTATATAGAACAACATATGGACTTCAAACTTGGCAGCTCAACAAAACATTCTCAATAAAATATGGGAAAAAGCTTTTCAAAATTTTGCGTGCATCATAAATACTAAAAAGTAAATTTTCTTAATAAAAAATCCCATTTCGTATATTTATGTTGGACCAAAAAATCTGAAAGTTTTTTCCCATATTCTAGTAAGATTGTTTTGTTGACCTGCCAAGTTTGAAGTTCATATGTTGTTCTATATGGAAGAAACAAAAAAGAGAAAAATTAGTGTAGTAAGTTAATTGTCTAGTACGGATCTCAAAGCAATGTTGAAGGATAAGGATAAGGGGTGTCCAGAAGCCCGTGCTTTAAAAATCCACGTTCGTTCATTCTGTGGGGAAGCTGCGGTGACAGACTGGGAATTCCCTAAGGGCTTGTTCGGTTGGAGGGGATTCGAAGGGGATTGGAGTGGATTGGGGGAGGATTGGACCCCCTACAAGTCAAAATCCCCCTCAATCCCCTCCAAACCTCTCCAGGAGAGGTTTAACCAAACAAGGCCTAACGGATGCACACCGCGTCAAGATGTCGAGGTTTCGCAACTAGCGATCGCGGGAGTGATCGCAGTGGGCCGGCCCATGTTAGGTGTTTAGCTTGTACACGGATCCTGGTTTTGAGAACGTTCAAACCCCGGTTTTTTCTGGTTTTAGGAACCTTCTAGAAGATTCCTGAATGATTTTGTCTGCTTTCCTGTTTTTGTTTTGGTTTTTCTTTTCTTTTCTTTTCTTTTTAGTTTTTCGTTTATCTATTTCTTTTTTGTTTTCACTTTTTGTTTCTATATTCTTTTCTTTTTTTCTTTTTTTCTTTTTCAAGTTGATTTTCTTTTTAATATATTTTTCGAAATTTTCATACTTTGTTCAGATTTTTTTTAAAATATTCCTCCTTCAAAATTTTGTTTCATAAATTCAAAAAATGTTCAGTTATAAAAAAATGCTCCCGTCTTTAAACTTTGTTCACAAGTTCAAAAATATTCAAGAATTCCAAAATATGTTTCTTTTTTATTGTCCATTGAAAAGCTATTCAGTTTTGAAAAAATGTTCGTGGTATCCAAATCGGTAAGAAATTGAAAAATGTTCGCATTTCAGAAAATGTTCAAGAATTTTAAAAAAATGTATGTGATCACAATTTTTTGTTTTTATTTTCATAAAATGGTCCATTTTTTCGCGATTACAAATTTTGGTCAGAAATTCAAAAAATCTTCGCATTTCAGAAAATGTTTAAAAACTTTAGAATTTGGTTAGAATGAAAACTTTAGGAAATGTTTATGATTTCAAATTGTTCGGAATTTCACGAGATGTTCTATTTTAAAGTTTTTGTTCATAAATTCAAAAAATGTTCATGGTGTCAATTTTTTATTCAAAAATTATCAAATGTTCCATTTTTCATATGTTTGTTAAAAAATAAAAAACATGTTCACGGTTTTAACATTTTTTAAGAAATTCATAATTTGTTCACAAATTCAAAATAATGGTTTATGTTTTCAAAAAAAAAAAATTTGTTCAATTTTTCTGCTTATTCAATTTTTTTGTTCACATATTCAAAAAATGTTCATGTCTCCGGGTTTTTTTCTTCAGGAATTCAAGAAATGCGGGTACTTTTTCAGAACATACATGTATAAAAAAATCACCCCATTAACTAATTCAGATTCGCTACAATAGCTACTTTCATTTCGCTATAGTACTTCCGGTTCTACATCGATGGTTAATTCTTTAAGCTATCTCTCAATCCCTTCATGGATTCCTGCTAGTTTTTTTTTGGGGG
>LR738712.1:891451919-891472308 GCA_902687465.1 Secale cereale
TTTACCATAGTCATTTGCATCGTCCTATATTTGCAATCTGCGTGTAGTCCTAAGATGTGTGCAAAAAATGGCTTGGGTGAGATGGTTCAGAACGTAAGATGCGTGACATGGCTTGGGTGCAAAAAATTAACCCTTCTACCAGCCTAACGCTGGGGCACATTGTCCAGTTAGTTGACCTCTGGGTGCAGCTACGAGGCATACAATTTCAGGTGGACGTTGAAGACGACATTATATGGAAGTTCGAGGCAAATGGCGAATATTCAGCAAGGTCCGCTTACAGGGCACAATTCTTGGGTTCCACTACCACAGTCTTGAACAAGACAATCTGGAAGGTTTGGGCGCATCCCAAGGTCAAGTTCTTCTCTTGGTTGGCCATCCAAAACAGGATATGGACTGCGGATAGACTGCAAAAGAGGGGTTGGGAAAATTGCGGCCTTTGCACACTCTGCAGAAGGGCCTACGAGACAGCTGATCACCTGTTCTTTAGCTGCCGGTTCACTCTAAGAATTTGGAGAATGGTCCTGGCCTGGCTGGGGCTTGGCGCGCTGGACACAAATTTGTGGGGGGCGGAGCGTAACATCAGGTGTTGGTGGACAAGCATGTCCAAACCAAACACAACAAGCAGGAAGGCCATGGCCTCTCTCACAATGCTCGTTTGCTGGGTTATCTGGAATGAGAGAAACTCTAGAGTTTTCCGGAAGAAATCGACGCCGCCGCACTACATCCTTAAACTCATCCAGGATGAGGCCAAGACTTGGGTCACCGCGGGGGCTACACACCTGAGCACAATCATGCTGCGAGAGTAATTCCTTAGCACACGTGCGCGATGGGCTATGTAGTAAGGCCGGTTCTTTTGTACTCAAAACTCTTCTCCTTAATTAATGAATGAGGCAAATCTTTTGCCTCTGTTTTCAAAAAAAAAAGATGTGTGCAATAACATATAGTACTGGATATGCACAGGTGTGTTTCCAGTCTGACGACTTCTGCTTTATTCAATTTGTTTCACGGTGTAAAAATCCACATGCGTGCCGCAGCAGCAGCTCAGCAGGCGGAGGGTTATTGCAGCTGTGGGTGCGTTGTGTGCCCATCTCCTGTGCAGATGGTACAAGGCAGCAAAGGCATTGCGTGTGGAAGTCAATCAAAGATCGTAGGCAGTCGTCCGGGACCTTGAAATCAAGGATGGTAGGCAGTCGTCGGGGACCGCGTGCAGTAATGGGGATAAGTTTTTTTGCATCCACACTCGTCTGATAGCACACGTGATGTGGGCACAGCTCTGGATTTTGTCTTTCAACTTCTTCTGGGCTTCAAGTTGCTGCAACACTACCCATGCAAAAAAAAAACAAAAAAATGAGTCTTCCAATGGCACCATAAGAAAAAATGAACATCATGTGATAGTGTTAATCATGGCTGACAAAGCAATCCTCAAAAATATAGTTTTTGTCCCAACAAAAAAGTAACTCCGTGAGGCGAACGTGCCCTTGTGAGCTCGAGCTCACATGCACCCTTTGCTATACTAAAACCGGAAAATTTCGATGTGTTTTTTTATTTACCCAACAAACATCGATGTGTTTTTTCACATGTGTGCAAAATTTCGTGACAAAATGACATTCAGGAGGTCACGTCAAAATGGAATAAAATTGATGCTCCAAAATGCTTCCAAAAACAGTTTTTTTTTACCATGATTTTTTTGCCGAGACCTCCACAATTGTCATTTCATCACGAAAATTAGCACGCACATGAAACACACATCAATGTTTGTTGCCGAAAACATCCAAATTTTACAAAAAATTTATTTTACTGTAGCAAAAGGTGCATGTGACCTTGAGCTCACATACTCCATGTCCCTCAAGAGGCCCCTATCAAACTCTTGTATAACATAGCAGGGAGGATTTGAAAGATCCCCAATTAGGACTTAGAGTTATGAGTTAAGACATCACACAACATAGTTGTGAGCATATTTTATATATCATAGCTACGGATCACCAGCGTTTCTAACAAAATTAACTTGGATCATCTTCTACGCAGTTCGTCCCAGCCCACAAGACCGACCGAGCCAGCCTCGTCCGAGTCAGCACTGCCGCACGCGTCGATCGGCCACGGCGGCACCAGGCAGGAGGTCCCCAACGGTCAGATACAACGTCAATACATTGTTATACGCAGATTAGACCGTTTTGTGACAGATTGCCTCAAACCTGGTACTGACTTGCAAAAAAATTAAATTAAAAGTGGCACTGATTCGTGACCACTGCTCCAAATGTGGTACCATCATGCAATTAACTTGTCCTCTAGAGTAAAATAGATGACTTTTTATAAGTTAAATGAAAACTCTAAATATTAGTTAATTTAATATTATTGTACTTTAAAAAAATCACCTCTCTAAAATTTATTTGTGTAATTTATAAAGTGTTGAGATATTTTAGGAAAATGTTCATGTGGTTTTCCAAATGTGTTCACGGCTTTAAAAAATGTTACTCCCTCTGATCGTACTAATTGACGTATATTTAGTACAAATTTATACTAAAGTTCTATTAAGTGTGCATCAACTAATTTGGATTGGAGGGAGTAGTGTAATTTTTAAAAGTGTTTAACTATTTTAAACAAATGCTTATGTAAATCTTTTTAAAGTGAATTCCCTGCGCTTAACTAGACCGCCTACATCTTTGTCTCACCTGCACACCCATGCTTATATATAAACTTTGTCTCTTTTTGCGGGGATATATATAAACTTTGTCTAGCCATACTGTATAAAACAAGTGCAAATTTATTTATATTTTCATATTTTGCTGTCATCTGGGGTAAAATCCAAGATGTATTATATAATTAATTTAAATAAACCATTTTAAAATAGTAGTATAATTTTAAAAATATTACTGTAGTTTTAAAAAATCAACTATCTAAAAATTATCTGTCTAATTTATCATGTGTTTTAGAAAGAAAAAAATCATGTAGTTTTGAAATGTGTTCGCGCTTCTAAAAAAATGTAATTGTAATTTTAAAAAGTCTTGTGTTTGTAAGAAATGTTCTTCTGTTTGTAAGAAAAACTGTTTTAAGAAAATCATGTGTCTAAAAAAATGTCCATGCATCTTATAAGAGCAACTCTAGCAGACCCGCATCCTCCCTGCCCGCAAAATGTGTTTACGGTTCACGGAAAAACATCTTTGCGGGCCGGAGCGGACGGTCGCAGTTGCAGACCCCGCATAATGGACCCGTAAAAAAGGATATTCCCGTAATATGTTTTTTTACGGGTCCATGTCTGATCTAGCGCAGCTCGTCCCTACCTGCAAAACTGAAATTTGCACCTTAATTTGATGTAGCATATTGTATTTTTTTGCTTTTTCAACAGCATTGGATACAAAAGACATCACCAAATCTTTGCTAGAATAGCAAGACCAAAGAAAACAAGAACTACAAGTATGCATTTTAGAAGATTTCCAACTTCCATAACTCCTCCCACTAGTTGGACTAATATCTTCTCCATGCATTCTTTGTTGATCTGTGGATTCTTGATTTTGCATTCTTCTTTCTTCATCTTTGGTTCGAAAGAAGTAGGCGTTGCCTCCCCTCTAGTTGCACATGCAGCCGCATCATTGCCTTCGATTCTACTAAGGAGCGCACCAACATCTATTATGTTTCTTTCTATTAATAAATCAATGTATTGGCCTTCCCAAAACCAAAATGAGCATCCATCGTCCTACACAAAAGAATGCCCATGTTCGAAATGAGGATCTGCAATTGAACTAAAGAATGAGCTATCAAATGAGCTACCGCAAGTGCACGTACCCCGTCGTTTTCGCATTTGAAGAACACCCATCCGGGGTGCTTCGGCGTGCCCGAAGTTAGCCGCAACACTGTACGCGTGCAATTGTCGCACTGTATGAGCGGCGTCGGCAAGCCATAGAGACGTTGCGCGAGCGCCGAGCCCGGTGGACAGCCGGACGAATCCATTCCCGCAAACCGTCGGCGGCGGCGGGCGGACGAACCCAAACCTGCATGCGGCGATGCGCCATTGCCGGGGCTGCGGGAGAGGCTCCCCGACCACTCCATCGCTTGGCGCAGCAACAGGCGGCCGGAAAAGCCAAATCCGGCGGCTCACGATGAAGTGCCACAGATTCGCAAATCCGGCGGCCCGCCGACGCAGGAGGAGTGGAGGGGAAGTCTCGTGCGCGTGGCGGCCTTTCAGCATGCTCCGGCCGGCGGCTTTGGCCGGAATCTTGGACGGCAACGTGAGGAGGGGGGAGTAGAGGTGGTTGGTGGGGAAAGCGCGGGCTGAAATGTCGCCACCCCCCTCCCCCCCCCCCCCCCCCCCCCCAACCGCTTCCGCTCCGCAGCCACGAGGGGAAAACCCGCGTATTCCCGAGTTGGGATCGGGGTTTTGCCGCGTCCCCCAAAAATTTTTGCTGGCCGGGGCGGGATGCGGGGTCTGCTCGGGCAGGTTTTTTCGCCCCGACCCGCATTTTGGCGGTTATTTTGCGGGATGCGGGGTCTGCTAGAGTTACTCTAAGATCAGGACCTTGGTCTGCCTTGAAATTGGTACGGATTACCTTCTAATGATTTCTCCCTTTACTGCATTTTGCAACTCTAACCGAGAAACGGTTGCCTCTTGCCTAGTTTGCCATTGAATCCGGGCACGCGTGAAGGCTCTTGATCTGTACTCCTATTTGTCAGAATTTATTTGTGTTCAGACCGCATGCGGCCGGACTTGGCAACATATGATACGGGAGGAAATCTCTCGTCCAAAACGTGGTCCTCAGCTTTGCTGTCCTGCACGGTTTGCCAAAAGCGTCACACTGGTTTGCCATGCGTCTGTCTGTACACAGCTTGTTTATTGCTATCACTGCACGTTTCTGACGACGATTGACGCAGCTTCACTGTGTTGGTGAAGATCATTTAACTCGTCAATTCGCCATTGCTGCCCATGCACATCCTAGGTTTATATAAGCTTGTTCAGGGTGACCTGAAGTGAGATTAGTTCTGCGACAAGAGCAGATGATGGAATCTGCAGTTGAAGGCGAGTGTTCATTTGATGGAGGTCAAGATCAATACCAAGATACATCCAGGCAACATAAGCTTAGTCCCAAACTCATTGTGCTTGTCGAGTGATTTTATTAAACCCGTTCCATTTTCGGTAGTTACTGATCCAATCTAGTATTCGTGTTGAAGAACTTACTTGAGTTTCTATCATGCATATGCATTTGTCTTTTAAATTCACATCTACTTTGCTATCAATGCTTGATCATTCATTTCATAACGGAAATTGCTGATGGATCTCGTGCTCCGGGAGCTTGAATTTAAAAAATCCATGTGATCTTTTTTCCCCGTGTAGGTAAGATAAAGACATATTTCATCATCAGAATTTACAGAAATGTAGTATACATCCCTATGTATGTGTGTTTTTCAGAATTTTCTAACTTTTAAAATGTGGTTCTTGATTTATATTAAAAACAGTCAGGCAATTTAGGGCCCCATAGAGATCTGGAGTAAAAAATCCTCACTCATTTCATAAACCTGTGTTAAGGTTTTTTTTTAGATCAAGCCTATGCTAAGTTTATACATATTTGGACTGCCTCAAGAAGTCTGAAACATTAATATGTAATATAAGCACGAAATGTTTAGCGCATGGCCAGTAAATTTGGGATGCATATTTTGTAATGTTTAGCGCATGGCCAGTAAATTTGGGATGCATATTTTGTACTATTTAATAAAATATAAGCACATATGTGTTTTTAATACTAGTAGATAGCCCGTGCGTTGCAGCGGAAACTTGAGAAAAAAAAAGGTCATAAGCATAAAAAAGAAACAGTGCAACCATTATTTGAAAAATAATATGAGAACAAGATCATCTGGATTAAGCACATAGCAGGTTGACATTTTGCATGTAGAGGTTGACATTGATTAAACATTGTACCTCAGTTGAGAACCTTTTCGTGAAAAATTTCCCTTCTCTTCAGTCGGTATGAAGGTTAGAGAAAAAATGTAAATGAGAAAATAGAAGACATAGTCATGCTAACCTGAACCTGTAGGTGCCCCTAAAATGAGAGGTGCAAAGGTTGGATACTTGAGTGCCACATGCACATTATCTAAAGCATTCAAGTAACGTAAATGCAACCAAGTTTGCTTCCACTACAATGAATATGAAAGGGAGGTCGTCAAAGTTTAATATATCAAGCAAAAATTAAAACATCACCAACATAGTGTTTTAAGAAGAGCTTCCTCTCATATTTCTTTTAGCTGCTGCAAAATTGATGAAGCAACATTAACACAGATAAAACCCATAGGCTATACTTGAATACATTAAACTACTCCGTAAATCTGATTGAACAATTTCTTTGTCTAGTTAACAGAAGGTTACTGGATAGCCAGAAACTATTCAAATGCCCTTTACAGCGCCGGAGCACAGAAACTAATCGAATGCCCTTTACAATTTGGGAAACGCTTGAAATCCACCGCATATCATTTCGTTTCGTCCATCGCTTCCCCTGCGCAATGCGTGTCCCAGTGGAGCCCACCACACCGCTATCCTTATCCCCACCGCATCCACATGTTTCTTCATCGAGTCGTCTTCTCCAACAAGAGTTGTGTTACATCATCCTTTATGTTAAAAAAAACGCAACATGCATCACTCATGTTGCAAAAGTCCTTCCGCAACATCACTTATGTTACAAAAAAAGATGAAGACGGAAAAAGACTACAACACAACCCATGCTTGCTCGTACGACAAATCTTTTTGCAACAGCACCAATGTTGCAGGAGTTTCTCCCGTAACATAAGCTATATTGCAAAAAGGACAATTTTGTTTATGCAGCAAACCTCTTTTGTAAAAAAAAAAAAAATGCAACAAAGACCGTGTTTCAGAAAAGTAAATAGCGGTTCGGTCATTTTGCAACAAGCAACCTGTTGCAGGGCTTGTTCTGCAAAACCGCTTTTTGGCCGCAGATGTTATTAGTACTCCCTCCGTTCCTAAATATAAGTCTTTTTAGACATTTCAAATAGACTACAACATACGAATGTATGTAGACATATTTTAGTTGTACATTCACTCATTTTGCTCCGTATGTAGTCACTTGTTGGAATCTCTAGAAAGACTTATATTTGGGAACGGAGGGAGTAGTATACAGTTACAGCATCAGAACATTATTGGGAAACTAATGGAATGCCGACCCTGCGTTTACGTAGGCAGCGTGGGGCGTCCCTCGTCCGTGTGACTCCTGGCTCGCATCGATTGCGTGATCCTCCCACCACATGCTTTGACGCGGGTGCATCGCATCGCATCGCAGTTTTTCCCCATCAAAACACGTAACCCGTGATCTGACAAGGTATACAACATGGCCACAGTTTTCCTTTTTTCCTAGTAAATAAATTAACTGGAAACAGGAATTGCAGGGCCCTTCAAATCATATCTTTCCTTTTTTCAGGGATGATATTCAACAAGGTTCTCATGATTTGGTATTTGTAATAATATTATAAAAACTTGGACACGAACTAACCCTAATTATAAGGTCGATCTGCATTGACAGCTGAAGGATGTAGATCTCTATCAGGGCGCAGGAAATAAAGCAAGTTCATTAATTTTTCCATCACAGCTTTATGCTTCTTCACCAACATAAACCAGTCATTCAACTTACATCAACATCGACCAAACACAGATACAAAACCAAAGTTCTCATCCCCAACTAAAATAAACCAGCCAGGTTAACTCAGCAGAGTCCCGTCACTCCCACTTGATAAAAGATCCATCCACCTTCTGTATTGCTAATCCTCATCAAACTTGATCTTCTTAGCTGAAGGCTGAACGCTTCCGATCTGTATACCCAAGAAAAACATTAGCAACCGGGCAAATATCTTGTCATCACCTCACACAGCATACAATCAGAAAAGAAAAGAAAAATTCATCATTTAGCTAAAATGAGACGGGCATAAAGCAAAAGCTAATGTACTGATCAATCACATACTGTTTATCCTTTACAACCTATCTCCACAGAGTACAGGCCGCATATGGCATGAAACAAAAAAGAACAGTTGAAGCACAGCACAAAATATGATTAAGCAGAGCCTCGGATGAACACTGGTGTTATTGCATAAATTATTTGAATCCAGTAAGCGAATGTAGATAAGAATAAATAAGCACTACTAACATTATCAACAACCTACAAAGTAACACATGGCAAAACTGGCTCTAGAACACTACAATTGTGTGCCATTCGCTCTAGGTTAATAAAAAGGTTGAAATTTGCAGGCAAATTGCTGAACTAACTCATATATGATTAACTAAGACCAATTTATTAAATCAATGAACAGCATCAGGTGTTACTTACAAGGGCCGGACACTCGTAATCGATACCAGCAGCCTTGATTCTTTTGCGACGCTTCTCATCCCGCTTTACAATTCCTTCGAGCATCTTCTTGTGCTCTTCCACTGTTTTATCCTGATAACACAACAGCTTATTAATCTACAGTGTAAAATTTCGTGTTCCGGTTGTAGTTAGCAACAGATTACCTTACTAAGCCGCTTCCGTTCGATTGCTACCCTGTCAACTGGTATAAATCCCTTCCGCACACCTTTCCATCTAGAAGCGATACAAGATATGGAATCAAACAGCAAGAAACAGTGACTATGCACAGCTATATGTTACAAACTACAGGAAAGCAAAACTGTAGGTGATGTAAGAATTACTACAACCTCCACGTTAATAAGTACACAGAAAGAACAAGAATTCAAGAATAGATAAGGCACGCGAAGGAGATTTAAGACAAGAACCTTGCAAGTTCTTACAAGAGATTACCACCAAGTTTCAGTGGTGCACTTATACTGATTCATATTACTCTCACAACCCCTTGACTCACAAATCTATCATCATAGTGAATTCTTGGTTTATAATTTTGTTTTTGGCATTCCCATATCACTCATTATACCTATTCATATATATTTCCAACATCTTACAGCTTGCGTAACGCAATCAGCAAATATTAACACCACACTGAATTACCCTAACCAGAGCTTGCATCATTATTTTCTTTCTATGAACGGGCATAAACCAGCAGTGCAATGCAGTGGAAACAAATAGCCTGGTAATATAAACTGGGTGTCTGTAGCCTATAGGGAAAGCATATCATTGTAAACAGTATTCCATGACAGAAACACAAAGTAGACAGCATTTTCACAAGAATATACAATATTGACCTCATTTACTACGTATTAATGTGTAGTCCC
Source organism: Secale cereale (assembly GCA_902687465.1). Taxonomy (NCBI): domain Eukaryota; kingdom Viridiplantae; phylum Streptophyta; class Magnoliopsida; order Poales; family Poaceae; genus Secale; species Secale cereale. The sequence continues at coordinate 891,461,128 of LR738712.1, forward strand.
AAACAGAAAATGAAGGCTACGCTTCTGTTACGAAAAAGCAAAAATAAACAGAATAACCAGCATAGTTGAAGTGATTACAATTTGGCATGAACTTTCTCCGGTGGGACAGGCGCAATTTGCAGAGTGTGCTCAAACAACAGGTAGTTATTCATCTCATCAGCCACAATCTTCGCCACCTGATATACCAAGAACATGCCAGGAATTTGTAAGCAGACAACAAACATACAGTGTGCCCTGATATATCCAAAAAATGCATGTGCTTACCTCAGGGTTCTCAAACTCAATGAATCCATAATGCTTAGACTTTCCTGTCTAAATACATCGCCAAACAGCAAGTTAGATGCTTGCAGAAAACACACACACAAATATCAAATACCTTGTAATGCAGTATAGGATACCTTGCGGTTCCGGGCAACCCTGACCCTCTTAACAGCCCCAAACTGCTGAAAGAAACCTGCAAAAACAACCAAACCAACAAAGACGAACATTAAGAACAGACCCCTCGCATCCGCTGCACTCCTCTAAGCTCTACTGAGGGAGACAGACCTTGCATCTGGTCCTCATAGAAACCGTGGGGGATGTGGCCGATATACAGGACAGTGGCCGTGTTCTCCGGCTCCTCAGGTTGCCTCTTCTCCCGGATCCTCTGCTCTTTCCCCTCCAGCGGCTGCGCCAATCACAACACAACATCAGGGACGAGAACAAAATGGATGTGTGGGTGTTTTCCTTTCTGTTGGGTTCGATTCGGTTCAAAGGCAGGCAAGCACACACTCACCAGGAAATCCTTGCCCTCGCCGGTCTTGGGGCCAGCCGAGCGGCGCGAGAGCACACGCCTCTGGTTCCTCTTCTTGTCCCTCAACCCCATCTCGCTCAATCAAACCTCTATGCAGCTCCCTGTAATTGAAGAAGTCAGGTTATCAAATGTGCAATACAACAGCTTTAGGTGAGTATGAATTACAAGATTACATTCCTACAGCAGGGTGTTCAATCTAGATGGGTACGGAGTGACCATTATGTGACACACTATATTCTGACAAGAATTCTTCTCGCAGAGACAACTACGGCATATACCGGACTAATTTACAACGGTACCATCGGTATATAAGTAAATGACGAATCTGGACAGCATAGAAGCGCCGACAGTCAATCGTTGCTGCCAACCCATTCATACAGCTGGGTGTTTAATCTAGACGAGCAAGGAGCAACCATAAATTTTGATTTACAACTCGAATGTGTAGCTGCACCATTCTGACACAAATTTCTTGTGGAGGTGACAACCATGGCACATAGCAAGCAGACAAATTTACAACCATATCATCATCAGTATTTATTCAAGTAAATGACGAATCTGGGCAACACAGAAGCACCGTGTAAAATCAAAAGAAAGGCCGTATACAGAACCAATCGATCAATCGATAGAGATGTGAGCATGCCTATCGAGCCACGGGAACAAGAAAAAGATACACTTTCATGTGGACTACCAAGGAGCTCGGTAGCACACCTCCTACGGGTTGCGTCGAAAAGAAGACACGGGGCGGCGGGTTGCTTCAATGAAGAAGACGCGGGGGAGGAGGGAGAGAGGGGACTTACGGAGGAGGAGGAGGCGAGGTCGGGGCGGCGAAGGTCCGGCGAGGCGGCGCAGTGGACGGCGGAGCTGCGGCAGGGAAGAGGAAAAGAGGTGGAAACCTAGAGGGTCCGGGCCAAGGGGGCGTGCGGCTCGACTTAGGTCTTCAACTGATGGGCTGACGGCTACAAAGGGTCCGTTTCCTTCTTTTCGGCCCATCCAGCCCATTTCCTCCTAAGTCCTAACAAAGCCATACACAACCCCTAAAAAAAAGCCATACACACACATGGCTGTAATTTGTCTCAAAAACAAAAAAAGAATACACATGGCTGTTCTCAGAAAAGCAAAAACTTGCTTGGCAGGTTAAGGCTATTTTGATTCAAACGAGTTATTTTGGGGGAAAAAAAAAGGATTTCAATCCCCACGAATTTCTTCAATGATGGTTGTTCTATTCGCGAGATTGGAATCCTTAGTGTGTTTTCTTTTCCATAGGATCCATTTATACTCTACTTTGGAGAGAAAAAATCATCCCCGCAACCGCAAACCTCTTGGTAGAATTAATGTTACTCTATTTTGGAGTAATTTTTCTGATTTGTTTTGCTTCTAATATCAGACACTCCGACATTCAAATTTACGTAGTTTTGTAATTCTATAGCATACAAGAGGACACGACACTGTATTCTTGTGTTTGTTTTTTTTTTCTATTTGTGCAATTTGAGAATCATGCAAATCAAAGAAGGCCTAAACCTTGTTCATGCACGGATCAGTTGGGTCACCACCGATCCATCTATAATGTGCAAATAACTGGTCAAGAAGTTTTCAGTGCGGCAGAATCTGTTCTGGTTCTAGTTCTTACCTGTACACTAGTAAGCTTGCACGTGCACGCACGTCACTGATACATATAATCATATACTCCCTCCGTCCCAAAATTCTTGTCTTTCATTTGTCTAAATACGGATGTATCTAGTCTCATTTTAGTGTTAGATACTTCCCTATCTAGACAAATCTAAGACAAGAATTTTGGGACGGAGGGAGTATATGATAACTTAAACACCTAAAAAGATATATTACCTTCTTGAATATTTGAAATTTCACACAGAGTGTATAGTACTCGCTCCATTCCCTTATACAGGGTCACAATGAAAAAATACAAATTCTTGCCTCATACTTTTTTTTAATATTAATCTCTATGAAATAAAAAATTGTAAAGCTTGGCTAACTTGGGGAATCGGAGAAATGAGTGTCAACATGGGATTGCAAATCACGATGACCAATTTGATCTGCCTCATCAAACACCAATATATGTCCCTACGAAAGAAGTAATGATTTTAGATTGTGAATATCTCATAATTTGAAATGTAAGATAACTTATAAATCAGATTGTGTCCAATAACTTGGACCTGTGAGCTTTTGAAGTTTGGAGCTTCATCCAAGTGCTGGACTCACTGCCCAGAAGTGCGAACTAAGAGCCTGTTTGGGACTGCTCTGCTCCTTAAAATTCAGCTCCGCTTCAGAAAACTCAAGCCAAACGGGGTAGCTCCACGATATGCCGCTCCACAGAAAAATTAGAATCTGTGGTACAACTCCCAGTTTTTTTATGAAGCTCGTGAAGGGGTGCTTCAAAAAATCCTAGAAGCTAGAGTTGGGGAGAAATTACCCACCACTGCCACCAGTAAGTGGATACCCCTTCGTTTTTCCCCTCTTATCCAATCAAAAAGATCCTTTCCACCAAATTTTCCATTCTTGAAGCTGGAGCTACATGGAAGCCAAACATTATTTTTGGTAGTGCTACAACTTCTGTATGAATCTACTCCAAAGTGGATTTGATGAGTGAAGCTGATTTTGGTGAAGCGGAGCAGTCCCAAACAAGCCCTAAGATATTCAAACAGTTTATGCATTACTTTTGTTACTAAATTCCGGTGCACTTAACAATAGCAGCGCCACTAAAACTACGGTGCTTCTCCACCTTCTTGATCACATCCCAAGTTTGACCAGCAAAATCATTAGTGGGAGAGGGAATGCACAACCCACACCATCCTCGGACTCCATTTCTCCCAATAGAACTACCAAAACTAATTGTGGTAAGATATGCTACCCAGGGAACTTTAATCATTGTTACCATCGACATTTATGTGCAGCGGTCCTTGACATGACCATATGATGTGCTAGACAGTCAAGATGTAACAAATACCAATTCTCAGGGCACAATTTGTAGAGCTAAAAATCAAAATGAATGGAAGCTGGCTTAACAGAGTAGGATGATGTTTTCAATAGAAACGACTGATCCATCAATGTTAATGTTAATCACACCATTACTTGATTTATTTTAGAAATACTGAAAAAACAGCACCGTACTGATTCCTTTGGAGTTGTTTTTTTGAAACGTGATTCCTTTGGAGTTGTTGCCTCTGCATCTTTGTGTGCTCGCTTTCAATAGTTCGACCTGGATAGGATTTCAACAAAGGGCAGTGTTACATCTAGCAAAAAAAAAAAAAGATCATATATAGATGAGCTGGGGCACGGTGTATAGGAAAAGGGAGAGACTTTACACAGAGATCAATTAGGGGAACTCATCAAACTTTTGGTGGGCATCACACGCTACATGGTGCAGCTCCTACCACTGTGCCTCCATGGAGCGTTCACAAGGCGTGCTGCCATGGTTCTGGAGGGCAGAGGCACCGCAGTGTGTATCACTGTCGTGTAAAGGAACAGCGGCAACGGCTTCCACGTCCTCGGCTAAGTGAGGAACGGCAGCGGCGGCATCGGCGTCGCCGACCGCTCGGAGGAACGGAGGTGATGAGTCGTCGACACATCGGCGAATGCCTCACCAGAGAAATCCATCTTCGTGGCCGAGCCCGCTATGTACCACGCCATCGCCGCTGCTAGAGGAAGGAGATGGACTTGCCGCCGCTGACTCAGGCCGAGCCCGCTGCGTCCCGCGCTGCCAGCACTGCTCTACATGTATGAAAGCAATTTGCACAAAAAATTGGAGTAAAATCTAATAGCACATATTGTTTACTTTAGAAATCACAAGCTTCATCTCGTCAATACGTTTTTTTTTTCAGAATCACACTACATCACGCTGGTGAATGAGGAGAAATTCAGAGGAAGAGGCAGATCAGCTAGCTAGTGATTTGTACCACCCACCGCCAGCATTGGCTACAGCTAAATTATAGTGTTGCTGCTAGTGAATGGGGAGAAATTCAGAGGAAGATGCAGGCTCCCTAGCTAGGGATCCAAAAGAAGAAGACACAAAAGATGCATGGAAATTGCGGCCACGGAGCGGGCGACTTGAGCTCTTGTGGGAGGACGGGACTCTTGGAAGCGAAAGCAGCAGGGGGTCATCGGACGGCGGCGGCGAGGTGCATCGCAGGGGTGGGGGGCTCGAGTTGAGTCCGGGCTGTTGTGCTCCCTTGGATCTGCCCATGGTTGTGCTCCTTGAGATTCGCCCATGGCACCCCTGGGCAGCGCGCAACCACCCAGAGAACCTCCGGACAGCTCAATGGCGTGGATCCGGACACCGGCCATGAAGCGCATCTCTCCCAGCGCGCTGACACAGGGCCCCCGCCGCTCGTCGCGCCGCTACACCGCCACCGCCTCGAGGATCGTCCGAGAAGCTCGGGCACGGCTCGACGGCGCGGATCTGGACGACAGCCGTGAGGAGCATCTCCTTCCGCGTGTTGGCCCTGGGCCATCACCACCCGCCTCTCCGCGACATTGTGGTAGCCGCCACCCCGCCCGGGTGCGGGAGGAACCGTGGCCTAGATCTGAGCGAGGATTACACCGATGTATTTCGTCTCTGTTTTTTATCTCCTCGAAGGGGAAAGACGCGTCGAACCGGTATGATTTGCGGGTGATTGGCAGACCACGATGGCCTCTGCTCGGCAGAACATTTGATCCGAGTCGTTGATTCAGATAACAGACCAATGATGTAACGTGGACAGTAAGATGTGTTTAAGTTAATTTGATCGGAGGGTCCTGGTTATCTCGTGTACAGTTTGTTGTGTGGTTTTAGAAGAATTTATGTTTGCTCTTTTAATAGTAGTATAGATAACTCTGCAGTTTATAATACACAGCCTCATCCAGGGAAATGATCAACAAATACTTAACACACATGATGTGGAGAAACGAGCCATTAATAAGTGCATTACTATATACAGACTTTCGAGAGAAAACCCAGGTAGCAGCAAGAAAATCGAATCAAAACAATATATGTTCCATTACAATACCGACGATAACAGGCGCAAAATATCCTATCACACCGACCGACGAAAAGCAAAGGGCGAAACAAGTTGCGCCATCAGATCATATCCTTCTCATCTCATCTGATAGCAGGAACAGGCTGCACGCAGGCAAAATAGTCAGCACACCTTCGGTGACTACTATGTACAGAAACACTATGACGACGAGCTAGGTTGTACACATCTACCTTTTCACATCTCCATGCAAAGGTTGAAACCAGCATCGGGGTCCCAGTCGCTGCTGCATCTTCTGTTGTGCCGGTTCAGCACCAGACGGCGGGATTCACCGGAGTCCTCGCCGATGCGAACATGAAGGGCGACCGCATCGGCCATCGAAGCGACTTCCTCGTCCAGCATTTCCTGATCCTCTTTCTTCTTCTGCTTCTTCTTTTCCAGCTCTGAGATGATGGCGGCAGAGTTTGCGAGCAATTTCTCCAGCCGACGCAGCTTCTTCTCGGCCTGCTTCTGGCGGCCCGGTCCATCTTTCTGCTTCGAAGCGACTTCCTCGTCCAGCATTTCCTGCTCCTCTTTCTTATTCTGCTTCTTCTTTCCCAGCTGTGAGATGATGGCGGCAGAGTTTGCGAGCGCTTTCTCCAGCCGCCGCCGCTTCTTCTTGGCCTTCTTCTGGCGGTCCAGCTCCGGTTTCTTCCTTCCCTTCTTCAAGACCTTCCTCCCTGCCTGATTAACAGGCACCGGGAAATCCTTCCCCTCGCCGGTCTTGGTCTTGGTCCTGTCCCTCAACCCCATGTCGCTCAATCAGACCTCAATGTAGCTCCCTGCCGTCGAGGATGACAGGTTATCAAATGGACACAATGTAGCAACTGTGTAGGTGAGCATGAATCACAAGGTTGCGTTCTTAAAGCTGGGTGTTCAATCCAGACGAATAACCATTAAATCTGGGTGGTTTTTCACCGATTTGTTTATCTACACTATTCTGACAAAAAAACAACTTCTAGGAGAGTCAACTATGGCGTATACCAGACTAATTTACAACGATATCATTAGGTATTTAAGTAAATAATGAATCTGGGGCAACGGGAACGTGAGCTCATCTCCGGCGGGTTGCATCGGGAAGAAGACACGGGGCCGGTCGACTGTTTTCTGGGTTGCATCGATGGAGAAGACGCCGGGAGGGAACTTACGGAGGAGGAGGCGACGTCGGAGCGGTGGAGGTCCGGCGAGGCGGCGCGGCGGCGCAGAGGACGGCGGGGTTGCAGGGCAGAGGAAGCAGGCGGCGGTGGTGGAAAGTGGAAACCTAGAGAGTCCGGGCCTCGGTAGGTCTTGGGCTAATGGGCTGACGGCCGAGTCCGTTTCCTTCTTTTCCGCCCAGCCAGCCCATCTCCTCCTTGCTCAACCCGCGACGCTCTCCAGTACAACAAAGCCTTTACACTAAAAAAAAAAAAAGCCTTTCCTTTCCTTTTAAAAAGAAAGTACAAGAAAACCATACACATGGCCGTATATATTCCCTCAAAAGAAAAAAGAAAAAAAAAACACATGACCCTAGCTTGGCAGACTGCTCTCAGAAATTCAAAAACTTGCTTCGCAGGCTAAGGCTCCTTGATGAACGAATCACACGGGTTTTCAGGGGATTGGAATCCTTTGTAATTTACCACGTGACACATGTGGTAAGTGATCCAGATAATTCAAAAAGGAATCCTTTGTAATTTTTCATACGATTCATTTATGCTATATTTTCGAGAAACATCTTCATCCCCTGCAAACCTCTTGGTCGAGTTCACGTTACTCTATTTTTTGGAGTTTTTTGCTATTGTTTTTCTTCTAATACCAAACACTCTTACAACCAAGTTAATGTACTTTCGTAATCATATAAGTATACAAGAGGACATGACACTATTTTTCTGCTTTTTTTCTTCCTATTCATGCATTTTGAGAATCCGGTGAGTCAAAGAAGGCCTAACCATGTTCTAGTACAAATCAGTTGGCCGATCGCGGGTCTAATAGCCTTGGGACTTTTTTCTAAAAAGTAAATCCCCTAAAAGCTTAATGTTTTGGAGTTTACTCTATTTTGGAGTCTTTGCTATTGTTATTCTTGTAATACCAAACACTCTTACAACCAACTTAATGTAGTTTTGTAATCCTATAATATGCAAGAGGACTTGACACTATTTTTCTGCATTTTTGCCTATTCATGCATTTGGAAAATCTTGTGAATCAAAGAAGGGATAACCCTGTTCATGTTTGGCCGATCGCAGATCTAATCACTTTGAGGCGTTTTCTTCATTTTCCTTACGCATAGTGTTGGTCTTATATGACTTTGCTAGGCACCGGCATGTTTTTGTGTTGTCTAAACTCGTGTTTATATCTTCTTGATGCTTTGTTTTGGATCAATAAAGTTCACCCTTTGTCGAAAAATAATGTACTGGTCAGTTGGGTCACCATCAATCCTCACAGTACTGAAATGACTGGTCAAAAAGTCTTCAGTACGGCAGAATCTGTTCTGGTTCGAGTTCTTACCTGTACATAAGTCTACAGTTTATAATACACAGCTCCATCCAGTGCAATGATCAATACATGCATCATGTTCCATTCTGGGATTTCATTTGGCACAACAAAAATACTCTTGGGAACAATGCACCAATGAACAAAGGCAAAAAAAAGGCAAAAAAACGCAAAAGATTTTCTTCATTCCACAGGCACCTTTTATTTCAGGAGGAAACACAAAAAGAAGAACTATATATATATAGACTTTCGAGAGAAAACCCAGCTACAAGCAAGAGAATCGAAATCACATTTGTTTCATTACAATACCGACAACAATAACAGACGCAAAATACCCCTATTACACCGACCGACGAAAACAAAAGGGCGAAACAAGTTGCGCCATCAGGTTCTTCTGATGGCCGGAACAGCTGCAGGCAGGCAAAATAGTCAGCACACCTTCGGTGACTATTATGTACAAGAAACACTATGACGACGAGGTTGTTGTATATATCTTCTTCCTTTTTCATATCTCCCTGTAAAGGTTGAGCGGCCTGTTGGCGCCGCCGAGCATCCTATTAACGACGGTCGCGGCGGCGACTCCTTGGCCCGGAGCGGATGAGTCTTCTCGGATCTGCAGCGACGAGACGGCCTGGGCAGCCATGAAGCCCGGGCAGGCGACCGTTGACTGGTGGAACGTCGTTCCTTGGTAGTAGGACGCTTTCAGGTCCCTCACTTCCCCCCAGGTTGGCAGCGGATGCGCGTTGCCCCAGTCGATCCACCTGCTCCCCTTGGAAGCGTAAGCTTGATTGGCGCACATAAGTCCGCCGGGGGAGTAGAAATCAGCTGCGCCCTGCGTGTCCAGAGCGAAATCCAAGCCAGCCGAGGGGTCCCAGTCGTTGCATCTTCTGTGCTTGTTCAGCACCAGATGGCGGGATTCATCGGAGTCCTCACCTATGAGAACATGAAGAGCAACTGCTTCGGCTATCGAAGCGCCTTCCTCGTCCAGCCTTTCCTGCTCCTCTTTCTTCTTCTGCTTCTTCTTCTCCAGCTCTGAGATGATGGCGGCAGAGTTTGCGAGCGCTTTCTCCAGCCGACGCCGCTTCTTCTCAGCCTGCTTCTGGCGGTCCAGCTCGTCCTTCGCCTGTTTCTTCTTTCCCTTCTTCAAGACTTTCCCTGCCTGGTTGCCCGCAGACTTCTCCATGACCACTGTGACTGCTTGCTATTGACTACTACTTACTATCTCTGCTAAACTCCTCTACCAGTTATAATTACGGAAAACCAAAATCTGCAAAGTTCATAGTTATTGGACTCCTGTCTAGATGCTTTCTTCCTACGGGCCCGTCGATTTACTCCCGGACCAACTAGTGCTGAAGCGGTTGCTGCAGAATGCTACACCCACTCAGGTCTGAAGGAGTATCTTATCTTGCGGAAGATGCAATCCCAGAAGGAGACGACAGGGGAGAGCAGGAGCGAGAAGTAGAAGGCGCTCGCTATGTCATCAGCTGTTAAGTTTGATCCAATCTTGTCTCTGCCCAGCTGCTGACCCATCTTAGTAGCCCCCAAACTGAAGTGAAACCACAGTCAACCAGCTCATAAGGGATCTACTACTGCAACAAGAGACAAAGATGCTTCATCAGATAAGAAACTGTAACCAACTTACAAGAAATGAACCGATGTAGATGGTGCAGAATGGAAGCTTTAGCGATTCAGTAGTAATGTTGAAAGACAGAATAAAGTAAACAACACGTCATGTACGAAAAATGATCTAGCGACGGATTAATGGCAATCAGTGAGCAAGCCAGAAAAATCTGCCCATTAAGGAACGATTTATCTCCGTGAACGAAATCCCAATTACTCCCTCCGTCCCATCATTTATGATGTTGTTACAACCAGTAATGTGAGTATATATATCGGTTGTAATAAAACATGTTATATTATGGGGATGGAGGGAGCAGCATCTACTTCCAAAAGGTTTTGAATTCTCAACTGCTCTCAAAAAGCAAAAGGAGAGATACAAGATCTCATTTCTTAGGTGGAACCTTGCAGAACCAGATGAGAGAGGCTCGGAGTGTCGGTGTGGGCTTTGGCATCTTTTTGTAGAAGAGAAAATGGTCCGATCTTTGTGATTAAGCCAAGTAAAGTGGCCGATCCATGGACCGATCTGAATAAATTGCACAGTTCAAATCAACTTGTCATCAATTCAGGTGTATCTAAACGGCAGTAGCAATTTTCCCTAGAAAAGGTAGTACCAAATGTTGTACTAGTGCTACTACTCTGCATCACGGCCCAGGATCTAACATATATCCACCCAATAAATTAGCCAAACATTAACCTCACTAGAAGAAGGGAGCGCGAGCATCACAGACAGAATTCACGGCATGCCTGGCAGAAGCAGATGAGAGATAAATACACAGAGGCTTGGAGTTTAAATTGCGCAGTCTTACTACTACTACTCAAGTAGCCATCGATTTGGTCGTTTCTAATCTAACCGGCAGAAGTAAATTCCCCCTAGGAAGACGATTTAACGATGTACATACTGCTCGGCTGCATCATGGCTCAGGATCTCTAACATGGCGATCCAATAAATCAGCCAAAGAATAACCTCATCATGACCACTAGAAGAAGAGAGCAGGGGCAGCGCATGCTGCTCGGCGATGCGGCCGAGGAGGCGAGATCCCGGCCAATAAAAGCTACTACCCGAATTCCTTGCCGGCATCGCCACCGGAGCGGCCGACGAGCAGAGCAGAGGAGAGCAGATCCCCCGGGCCCTCGTAGGATCTAGCGCGGCATGCCCGGTGCGGTGGACCCCGCGGGCAGAAGCAAACCCCCACGGCCGGCCACACCAATTGGACCGAATCGTCGACGTAACCCGTGCGCACCGCGGGGCCGGTCCCTTGCGCGCGATTCCGGGAACGGACCGGCAATTCCCCTTCA
>LR738712.1:891472474-891561228 GCA_902687465.1 Secale cereale
GGGGCGGTTACCTGGCAGGAAGGCGGGGGTGGTGATGGGGTACCGCTGGGGTGGGGTGGGGTGTGGGGGAAGGGATCTGGCGCCGGGCGGGGGGACGGAGGATGGGAGCGGAGGGAGATGGCTGGCTCTGGCTCTGGGGATGGCTGGCTCCGCTGCTGGATCGGGGAAGGAATTCGAGGTGGATTCGATCTGCGGAGAGCGAGTCAAGGGAAAGAGATAGATGTTGGTTGGGGAATTTCTCCTCCTCTCTCCTTCCTCCTTCCTTCCTAGCGATGCGATGGGATGGCACGTGCGCGCGCACGCGGTGGGAGGAACGAACCGGTACGCGCACTCGGCAGGCCGGTCCTCTCCAGGCTGCCCCGCGGGCCCGCGGTGCCGGCGCGCAGATGACACGCACGGTGCAGCTGCAAAGCGAGACCGTCGGATCCAACCGATTCGGCTGGCTGCGTGCGTGATGGGTGCCGCCCCTCTGCTTTGCTCCCTGGCTTTGCTTGCTTTTTTTTTTGAAGTTAACTATGTCTCTTTATTAAACTAAAGCAGGAAGTTCATCCGAAACAATACTAAGAATACAATCGGGAGGATTGGCATCCCACACAAACGAAGTTCCATGACTCAGCCCGTAACGGGCAATCTCATGAGCCGCTTTATTCGCACTTCTCCTAACCCATGTGATTTTGAACTCTTCCAAATTCCTTGCCATCATCTTGACATCTTCCACCACTATTCCCACATCAGAGAGGTTCCTTTCCTGCCCGCGCAACATCCTGGCAACCTCAAGACAGTCCGTCTCCACATGCAGCTTCGGTACATTCCTTTGCAGCGCCATTTCTACAGCTCTCTTACATGCCATCAATTCATCCTGGCTTTGCTTGCTTGCGCCCGCGACAAGTCCGCTCCTCTCCTTTGTGTACGCGCCACTACCCACTTGGGAGTGATTTTCGTGCTTTCACCATTTTTGATATAAATTCGGAACCTGACCCCTGTTTGAAATTATTTCAGGGTTTGACCCTTTCTTTACAGCCAGGTGTTCTGGCCGTAGGGTGTGACGGCGGCCGTCTCCGCATGCTGACGTGAATTACTACCCTACCGCCAGGGCATAATGCGGTAGGCTGTCTTAACCTACCGCCAGGTTCCTTGGCGATAGGGTCATGTGTTTCTTTTCCAAGTTTAGTTGTTTGCTTCTTTCGAAAAACAATATCACAGCAATGATGGATCACATCATATCAAAAGCGTTTGCATACGAAAATATGATAACCTCACACTTATAAAATAATAAAATTGATGTATCCATTAAATTCGACATATCAAATAGGTTCAACTAGTAACATGGGTACCAATAACACGACCGGATAGTTCAACATAAGACAACTACTTTAACTTAGCAAGTTCAACATCACTTCGAGAACGTAATTAAAAGGTACAAGACAAATTCAGATAGCCGGCAACTTCAATAGAGCTCCTTGATCTCCTCGTATGTTAGCCCTCGCGGTGGGGACAGAAACGGCAGCGGATCCACATGTTCAGGCGAAGGGGGAACGCTGGTCGGCATCCGGGCGTTCAAACACTCCCACCTTGCCTTGCCCGCTGGAGTTCTCGCCTCCGCCCTACCCCAGTCGATGATCTCGAACGGTGATGCAGTTGGTGGCGGCATCCTGGCTCTCTCCTCCGCGTTGCTCTCGAAGTAAATTCTTCGGGCCAAATTGCGCAACTCCCGGTCACAGTGCTGCTTGGCAACTTCAATGCACCCTTCCCGGCAGACACGGGAGACAGCTGGATCTGCATCCATCGCTGCCTTCATTTTCCTCCACTCCTTCGCGCTCTCAGACTAAGACTGAACATCATCGAGGATCCGCTCTGCCCTCTGCAGCCACCGCATTGCCCTCCTCGCCTCTAGGACCTCGTCTGAGACACATCCCACCGGCCGCAGCAGCTCGGGGAAGGCCTCGTACACGAACGGGAGCGGCATGGGATTCGGAATGTGCTCGAGAGGAGTGGGAGTAGGCCTGTGCGTTCGGTTTATTCGGTTTACATGGTTCGGTAAATACGGTTTATCGGTTTGTACGGTATTTATACTTCGGTAAATATGGTTTGAAAATAAAATACGGTTCGGTTTCGGTATATACCAAAATATTTCGGTATGGTTTCGGTACATACCAAAATAACCAAAGTTGACGCGAATTTGAAAATAAGGCAACACTTTTTTAGTTCTGGTGACATATTTTGATGAGTAAATATTTTGTACATGATCAAACTTGAGTGTAAATAGCATCAGCAATTCACCATTCAACCATCAGGGTAGGTACAGCACAGGTTTGCATATATATACAAGACAAGTAGACAACCAAGCTTACAGGGGCTTAAGGTTGTACATTCAAACTTAGTACAGAGCAAAGAGCATCAACATTTATCCATCAGGCATCAACATTCAATCATTCATCCATCAGGGCCGTCATATTCATCCCATCATGCATACTCGCATAGAACAGAACAAGCATACATAGTGTACCTTAGCATATCAATATATCATAATTATTAGTACACAAGCATATATAGAAGATTTACACATCAGTCACGAGCTCAGTACAGAACATGTCCATAACTGCAGTTTTTCAGGTTATGTAGTGCTGCCCTAGGGCAACTATTTACCAAAATATTCAAGCATTGTTTCAGGCTTAAACTACCATACCAGCCGCCTAATTACCAAAAGTAGTTTCAACCTTCAACGATTCCCATCAGCCTAATTACCCAAAATATAATAGCTATGTTGCTTCGAGGACACATCAGTCAATGATAAAGAGATCCTCATTCAAGGCTGGGAGATCTAGAACCCCTACATGAAAAACACAATATAATGGTTAGTACTCAGTAACAGCAAGGTGTGCTTCATGGTTTATGTGTGTATAATTAGTACCTTCTTCTAGTTTAGACAACTCCTCTAGATCAGCCTCGATGTTGATATGCTTACAACGGAGCCAATCTTGTGTACAAATCAAGGCTTGGAGTGTCATAGGAGTCAAGGAGCTTCGAAAGCCATCAAGAATACGCCCACTAGTACTAAAAGCTGATTCAGAAGCAACGGTTGAAATAGGAATTGCTAATATGTCGCGAGCCATTCTTGAAAGAATAGGAAAGCGCAATGAGTTGCATTTCCACCAATTGAGAACCTTGAATTTAGGAGTATTTTCTTCTACATCTTCAGCTAAGTACTTGTCTAATTCAGTTCTACGACTACCATCACCAGTAGTTAGCTTCATCCTCTTGTTGTATAAATCTCTCATAAGCATGGAATCTGACTGTGGTGTTGAACTCTCACTAGCACAATCACTTGATGCAGGTTGTGGTGTTGGTTCATTCACGCCATACAATATTTTGTATTCACCGAAAAGTGACACAAATGCAGTGTGTGCAGAACTCCATATCCTGTTACCTTTACTCACCCCATATGTCCGTTGGATCGTATCCTTGAAGAAATCAGATTCCTTGGTCCTTGCATACAAAGAGCAATCAAAATTAGCATGTCATAACTCATAAGGGCAGGAGCTATATATTGAATTATAACAAGAATGAACAAAAGAATATAAGAGTTTTACCTAGGATCAAGAATAGCAGCAATAAATATGTATTTGTTCATTTTCTCTGGATCACCCCAATACTTATCATATTTGTCCTTCATCTTAACAGCCATGTTTTTGAACACTTCATCATCACCACAGATCACACGTTCACTCCACTTATCTAGCAAGTAATTTATAGCAGCAACCTCTTCAAAGAATGTGTTGGAAGTGACATACTTAGTGCCAGAAACCTTATTTGTCAGCACAAAGAAGTGTTGGAGGAACAATTTGAACTCACTAGCATAAACCCAATCGTCATGAGTTGGAGGGCCTGTTTCTCCTTCAACCCCAAGCAAATCTAACTCTTCCTTATAAGAGGGATCTTGAAGTCGAAGTTGATCAAATGCCCTCTCAAATGTCACTGCAGTCTCCAACATTAAAAATGTAGAGTTCCATCTAGTGCATACATCAAGAGAGAGGTGTCCTTTGCTAGTTACCTTGCTGATTGTGACACATTTTTTAAAGCTATTCATTCTTGCAGGTGAGCTTCTCACATACTTGACAGCATTTCGAATGCGTTGAACAGGATGAGTCATTATCTTCAACCCATCTTGAACCACAAGATTAACAATATGAGCCACACACCTCATGTGAAGATATACACCTTTCGCAACAGCCCCACCTCGATTTTTTAGAGAACTCTTCATGTATTGTAAACAAGTATCATTTGATGATGCATTATCTACCGTAATACTGCACACTGTCTCAATTCCCCACTCAATCACTAACTTATCAAGTGCTTTCCCAATAGCCTCCCCTTTGTGACTATCTACCAAGACAAAGCTAATGATTTTCTTGTTAAGTTCCCAGTCAATATCAACGTAATGGGCAGTAAGAACCATGTAATTTTGAAGTTTAGCGGAGGTCCAAGTGTCGGTTGTTAGGCTCACTGTTTGATGAGAATCCATGAAGTATTTTTTTAGCTTTTGTTTCTCTGCAGCATAGAGGGCCATAATATCTCTATAAACTGTAGTCCTAGATGGAATATGGAATCTAGGACAAGCTTTCATCATAAAATACCTAAACCCTTCCTTCTCAGAGAAAATGAATGGCAACTCATCCACAACAATCATCCGAGCAAAGGCTGCCCTTACCTCTTCCTCATTGTATTGCCATGGGACTGGAATGACAGTACTACCATCAGCACTAAGTTGGAACCTCAATTCAGTTTGATTGGCCCGACTCCCCGACTTGACAATAGCATACTTCTTACAGATCTTAGCATGGTTGTTCATACCAGACGTACCATTCCTCGATGAATTGACGCCCACTGTCTGTCCACAATAGTTGCATGAAGCGCGGTCTGGATCATCGGGAAGCCTAGTGTAGTGGAGCCATATTGCTGCTCTTGAGGCTGCATGCTTCTTCACTTTCTTTCCAGTTTCAGTACAGGGATCTGGAGGAACCTCAAACATTTCAAATGGTTCAGTACTTGGTGGAATGCTAGGACCTGATATGCCATGACTCTCAGCCATCTAATTATCTGAAGATGAACACAAAGTACACAACATCAATCAACAGACCAATAGAGCATCAATCATTCAATCTAACAGACCAACACAACATCAATCGAGAATTGCAGATAGTGCTAGGGTACCTATCTGACAATGTTGGTTTTCTATATATGAATCGGTTTCAAAATGCACAAGAGTGGAATGCAGAATTGCAGATAGTGCTAGGGTACCTATGCAGAATGTTGGTTTTCCCAAATTCAGAAATTCTACAAGATGGCAGAATTGCAGATAGTGCTACCTAGGGACTAGGGTACCAGAGTGTTCGCGCCGCCGCTGGCCGCTGGAAATGGAGGAGAGGGCGGAGTGCTTGCGTCGGGGTACAGCTCGTAGCAGCGTCGAGCGCGCCGCCGTCCGTGGTGCCCGCCACTCCAGCGCTAAGGTTTGGCGCCAGCCGCCATCGCCGGTCGCCCGTCGCTGCCTCTCAGTCGAGCCCGGCCTTTCTGCTCCGGTCGAGCTCGGACGGCGGGTCGAGCAGCGGGTGGTCGGAGACTCGGAGGCGGCGGCGGCGGCGGGATGGATTGGATTCGCTCTCGCTAGTCGCTAGCTACCTCTGGCTCAGGGTCTGGGCGTCTGGCTGGCGGCTAGGTTAGGTCGAGGGACGACCGGACGAGACGAGGGACGAGGGGTGCGGCACTGCGGCCGTGCGACGGGCTATGCCGCTATGGCCTGTCCGCCTATGGGCCTGTGGCGTACTGCGGTACTGGGCTACTGGCGCTGCTGTCATGCTGTGTGTGTTGGGCTTTAAGCCTGAAGCCCTGAAATGCTAATGGGCCATATATTCGGTTTATTCGGTAAAAACCGAAAATTTTCGGTTTTATACCGAAAAAACCGACCTCCAAATGGTTTCTAAATCCTATACCATACCAAAAACCAAAAACCATATAAACAAAAAAATCGGCTCGGTTCGGTTTTTTTCGGTTCTGTTTTTCGGTTCGGTTTCAAAATGCACAGGGCTAAGTGGGAGGAGCGCGCGGTGATGGAGTGGGTGGTGCTTGCGCCACGGTTCTGTACCTAAACATATAGATGCATCAAATAAATTTTCATCATCTTTAAAAAAATTGTACCCTAGAAAATAAGAGCAACTTCACTTCAATAAGCATATTAAATAGGGTTCATCATATCAACATGCATCATATGGAGAACAAACAATTATTTCAAAAAAATGAACTAGGGTTAATCTTCACACAACCATACCAACTATTGCCTAGAGTTTCATATCTAATATAATGTAACGAATCAACCATAACAACTAGGGTTCATCTTCAAACAACCCTAACAACTAGGGTTCAAAAAGTTTAAATCTAATTCAAAAATGGAGTGATTTCAATCAAAAAATGCGACGAATCGAAAGACATTTAACTAAAGCTAATTAGAGTTCATATTCAATACCACTAGTTACTAAAGAACTAAGAACTATAATTACAATCAAGATGAAACAATCCTAGGTGAAAAAAAAAATCGAATCTAATTTCAAAAGGATGAGGGATTACAAGCAAATAATGCGTCGAATCGGAAGCAAGTTTGCAAAAACGACTTGAAGGGATCGGAGGAGCTTACGTTGCTCTCTTCGGGGCCATCTCGATCCGCAAAATCGATGGAGAAATGGTGAAGATCCGAGGGGGAGAGTGGAGGAGATGAGAGAGGGGCGAGGGGGGAAGAAGAAACTGCGCACATGGGAGGGGGAGGGGTAGGGAGATGGGAAAGGACGAGGTGTCGGGCGATATAACTGCTCGCACCCTACCGCCAGGGTGCAACGGAGGGGACGGCGGCCGTCTCTGCTGGCTGCCGTGGATAAGCACCCTACCGCCAGGGTGCGACGGAGGGGGGCGGCGGCCGTCTCTGCTGGCTGCCGTGGATAAGCACCTTACCGCCAGGGACCCTGACGATAGGGCAGTCTAACCCTACCGTCAAAGCCCCTGGCGATAAGAAAAAGGATGAGACCCCGAAATAATTTGAAACAGCGATCAGATCCGAAATTTATATCAAAAAGGTTTAAAACACGAAAATCTGCCCCCCGGTCTCTCCAGGCTGCCCCGCGGTGCCGGTGCAGCTGGAAAGCGAGACCGCCGGATCCAACCGATTTGCCTTCCTGCGTGCACGATGAGTGCCGCCTTTGCCGCCCCCTCTGCTTTGCTCTAGCTGCATGTATTGTAGCATCGTCTTTTCTTTTCCAACTGCATTATTGGCGGCGATGATGATACCTGGTCTGCCCGTCCATAGGATGAGGAAAGCAGGGACCAAGTGCCATCGCCTGCCTTATCTTATCCGCAAAGCTTGTAGCAGTACTACTAGTGATCACTCGTGCCGCAATAATGCTGCTACCTCCCTCCCTCTGTACATGGATGGCGGCCTTCCGCTGTACAGGCCACATTTCAGCCACCTTCTTTTTTCCTTTACATTTGGGGTGAACGTGCCGGTTACCTCGTTGGGATGGTCGGCGGAGATCATTGCACGGCCCGGCCCAGGGATTATCTCGCCTTTACCGAGACGGGAGGGAGACCACTTGGGACATCCCATTCCCCGCAGCCTTTTTTCAATTGGGCCGGCCCAACTAGGACGGCGAGAGCTACGGAGCTTGCCTGCTGTTTGTTTTATCTGATTGGTTTTTCAGTGTTTTCCTGTCAGTTCTTTAGATTTCGGCCCACTTTCTATTGTAGATTCTTTCTAAATTCAAAGAATGTTTGTGAAAATCAAAGAATCATTCCTAAACTCAATTTTTTTCTCATGATTTCAAAAAATATTCGTAAATTTCATAAATGTTGCAAATTTCAAAATATGTTTGCAAAGATTCAAAAATAGTTCACAAATTAAAAAAAAAATTATGCAGACGACCCTAATCAAAGTGCATACCTTTGTTTCATACACTATAGGGGTAATGAGAAGAGATACACGCCCTCCGTTTCTAAGTATAATACTTTTCAGAGATTTCAATAGGGGCTACATACAGATGCATATAGACGTATATTAGAATGTAGATTCTGTCATTTTGCTCCGTAGATCCAGTCATTTTTATTTCCATATGTAGTCTGCATTGGAATCTCTAAGAAGTCTTATATTTAGGAACAGAGGGGGTATTTTACAACCCCAGAGATGCTATAACTAGAGATACTATGGGGAAATGAC
Source organism: Secale cereale (assembly GCA_902687465.1). Classification (NCBI taxonomy): domain Eukaryota; kingdom Viridiplantae; phylum Streptophyta; class Magnoliopsida; order Poales; family Poaceae; genus Secale; species Secale cereale. The sequence goes on from LR738712.1 coordinate 891,480,726, forward strand.
CTACCTTTGAGGCTTTGAGTGCGGTTTGAATTATTTATTTCCATGATTTTCTAATAGGAAGTAACGAATTATGTTTACAACGAAACCTCGAGTAGTGATCCAATTTGACTACATTTACGGTATAGCCCTCAATAACATCACACGTGCCGCAATAATGCACCTTCTGCCGTACATGCCCCATTTCAAGGACGTTTCATTTTTCTCTTTTATTACTTTTGGGGTGCACATGCTGGTTCGTTTGGGATGGTCGACGGAGATCCTTGCACAGCCCATCCCAAAAACGCGCTCTGATAGCATTTATCTCGCCTTTAGCGAGACGGAAGGGAGACCACTTGGGACATCCCATTCCCCGCGGCATACGCAGGGAGTAGCGAGAAAACGCGCGCCCTCCCTCCTGCGGCGCTGAATTGGGCCGGCGCAACTAGGACGACGAGTGCTACAGAGCTTGCATGATATTTGTTTTATCTCATTGGTTTTTCCTTTTGCGGGAAGTGGGATTTCCTGCCAATATTTTAGATTACGGCCTGCTTTCTATTAGATTCTTTCTAAATTCAAAAAATTGCTCTTAAATTTCAAAAAAATGTTCGTCAACTCATTTCTCATGATTTAAAAAAATGTTCGTAAATTTTAAAACATGTTTGCAAAAGTTCAAAAATTGTTCGCAAATTTTAAGAAATGTTTGCAGACAACCCCTAATCAAAGTGCATACTTTTGTTTCATACACCACTACTAGGAAAAGGCCTACTAATGGCGCACCAGTTTTGCCTACTAATGGCGCACTACTGATGCGCCATTAGTACCACGTCACTAGTATTTTTTACTAATGGCGCACCACAGGTGCGCCATTAGTATGCCTCCCAGGGGGCCATATATACCCAGGTGCTTTGGCATACTAATGGCGCACTCTTGTGTGATGCGCCATTAGTAACTTTGGCATACTAATGGCGCACTGTGGGATGATGCGCCATTAGTATCCTTTGGCATACTAATGGCGCACTGTGATGTGATGCGCCATTAGTATGAATATTATGTTTTTTTTTTTTACTTTTCTGATTTTTGCACAGGTTACAAAATGTATTGTTGGACAGAATATAGACAGCAGCACACAGCAACAACAGATTCATTGAATACAATAGAAGATTAATCTCTGAATACAATTCATCATATTAGTCTCAAATACAATTCATCATATTAGTCTCCGAATTCAAAAGACCGAACAAAGATAGAACATTATATTACAAGTCTCGAGACCGCGAGTAGCGAGTTTGTCTTCACATTACAAGTCGATATCGATCATCTAAACTACCATCACATAGAAGAGAGCTGCGGTCATCACGATGAGCATCATCGCGATGAAACTCGTCTTCATCCGGTTCCTCCAACGCTCCCTCCCCTCTCCCGCTAGATAGCGCGCGTATCTAGATTCCGCCTCCGTCCTAGTGGTGTACCCTTTGTAACTGTTACCGCTGAAACGGTGAACCTGTCTTCGACACTCCTCCCAGACGTCGTAGACTCCGGGAACCTTACCCTTGTACACGACATACGACGGCATCGCTATGCACTAGCCAAACGAAACGTTAGTACCAATTCACAGACAATATATAAGTATGCAACAAAACGATCGGAAGAGAAAAGCAAGACATTAATAGCATCGATTACATCTAAGTTGAACGACTGTCGAAACCAAAGAGACATACTACAAGTTCATTAAAGTTTAATTACGACATGAGCCAATCGATGTTTCAGAACTAGACACAACATCACTACTTTCGACTCGACTCAAGGGACCGGAGCGTGGATGAAGCCGCCGTCTATCGTGGGAGTCATGAAATCGCGGGCGTTGTCAGCCTGCATTTGTAGCATTGTGTCTATGTCACTGTTGGACGGTTGATTTCTGAGGTAGAACTGCCCCGAGGTACGAAGGACATCTTGATGGATGATTTCCGCAAACTCCGACTGGATGCGAAAGAATTCTTGTCTGATGTCCGCGTCCTGGATTGCCGACACGCTCGCGGCCCAATCTTTGAGTTTATCTGGTAGCAGAAGGTGATGATGGTCCCGTACGATCGCCCGCATGTGATGGATGGCGTAGTAGGCACCCTTCTGACCGCCAGGCGGCTGCTTGACGCAGCAGAACATCGTATTGTGGGCGAACACGTGCTTGCCGTACTTATGAACTGTCCTGGTGAAGGTGCCTCCAGATTTGGCATAGCCGGGGAGAACATCATCAAGAACTTTCTTGACATTTGTGTAGTCTACCTTCGACTGACGGTCCGAGTCGAAATACGTGGCCATGGAATATTTCGGGCTTAGGAGGATGAGTGTGCAATGTGTGTCACTGCACAAAACACGGAATGTTAAAAGAAAAACGATCGAAATCTAAGAATTCATATGTTACGGGGCGGTTGAGGGGACGACTTACTCGGGAAAGTAAGGCACGAGGAAGTTATCCTTATCTCGGTTTGCCAGAAGGACGCCTTCGAGGTAAGAACTCGCGACTTGCCGGTCCCCAGTGCTGCCCAAGATCTTGGCACGCATGTAGAAGGGGTCGACTATCACGATGTCCGGGGTCTTGTCTCTAATGATCCGCATCTCCATACTCAGCGAAAATAGCCGAACGAAGGTGTAGTGCAGCGGATGAAGGTTAAACATAGCGAAGATGTCATCAAACCGCAGGACGATCGTACCCCCGATGGAGTTATCCACAAAGCCCTTGCCCTCGGCACCTTGGCCGCGAAAACCGGGTATGCCACATCCTTCTCTCTGGGACGCCGCTTCTCCAAAGAAAGAACACTGTCATGCAGACTCCGCATAGCACCGGTTGCAGTATTGAGCATATTAGTCGGTAGCATCGGCCTACTGATGTCTACACACGCTTCTATTCTTGTAGACTATGTTGGGCCTCCAAGCGCAGAGGTTTGTAGGACAGCAGCAATTTCCCTCAAGTGGATGACCTAAGGTTTATCGAACTCAGGGAAGTAGAGGTTGAAGATGGTCTCTCTCAAGCAACCCTGCAACTAAGATACAAGAAGTCTCTTGTGTCCCCAACATACCTAATACAACTAGGAGTTGTATAGGTGCACTAGTTCGGCGAAGAGATGGTAAAATATGGATGATAGGAGTGGCAAAGCAAAGTAATATAAATCTGTAATAAAAAGTGCAGCAAGCAAACAAGTGGTAAACGTGAGCACAAATGGTATTGCAATGGTGGAAACAAGGCCTAGGCTTCATACTTTCACTAGTGGCAACTCCCAACAACATTAACATAGTCTAATCACATGATATTTCCCATAAAACATGCAATGGAGACGCACTCGGAGGTCATTCCTTCGTGGTCAAGAGAGGACGAGAATTATGTAGGGCTACAAAAGCACACCTCAAAGTTCGTAGTTCTCAATCTATGGATTTCCCAATGTCACCGCGGCCATCCAAAGAGAGTACCACAATCACCACAACATATCTCAAGGATAGTCAAAGACAAGCACCAAGAGACTCTCAATCTTCAATCAACACACAAAAGAGGAAATCACTCATGAAAATATTCTTCTAATCCATGTCCAATAGACCGCTGTCACCTTGGTCTCGGGGATTATACTAGATAAAGACAAGTGAGTACATCAATCCAATACATGGAGGAAGGGGAAATATCATGGGATCACCCTAGATTAACATAGCCTATGATCACAACGAAGATCACATCATGGGAGAGAGAATTGACCACATAGCTACTGGTAGAAACCTCAGCCCCGAGGAGGAACTACTCCCGCATCATGGAGGGAGGAAGCAACGTAGATGGAGATGAATCCGGGGGCACTTCCCCGTCCCGGCAGGATGCCGGCACAGGAATTCTGGTCCCCCGAAACTTGGTGGCGATGGCGGCGGAGATCGGAATTGCTTTTGGAGAAAAGGGTTCTGGAATCAGGGTTTCCGCGACGGGAGAATAAATAGGAGGCCAAGTAGGGCACCAGAGGAGGTGGGAGCCCCCCAGGCGGCCCCTTGGCGCGGCCAGGGGTGGGGCCGCGCCATCAGGGCGCCTGGGGCCCCTCTGCCCCCCCTCTGGCCCCACTTCTGGCACATGGAAGCTTCTGGAGCGCTGATTTTTTTATATATTTTCCCGGAATTTTTCTGGCAATTTAAGTAATGGGAAAACCCGAAATACAAAAAACAGCGGAAAACAGAAACTGGCACTGGGGTGCACTGAGTTAATAGGTTAGTCCAAATATGATCAAAAGTGTATGAAAGTGTATCAAAAGCATAGCAATATCACCCAAAACATGCATGGAGCAAGCAGAAATTATAGATACGTTTGGGACGTATCAACATCCCCAAGCTTAATTCCTGCTCGTCCTCGAGTAGGTAAATGACAACAAGCACAATTTCTGTGGTGACATGCTACCAAAGAGTCTTTCACAATCACATGACAAATGCTTATTGAGATAATGAATCTTTAGTAATTAAGTTACCTCATGAGAATATCACAAAGAACTGAAAGTTTACAATATGATACTAAAACACCCAATAGATTTGTAGTGAGCATGGTGTGCAAACATGACAAAGTGATACCTCGCTTGCCCCTTTAGTGAAGCAAAACATAAATGCAGGAGCACCTCCGAAGTTTAAGTGACGACTAGATACAATGATTTCAGAATAAGCGATATCACAATCATGCAGAAGACAATGGTACTTTGGGACAATGCACATTACACTCAGAATGACAATCATGCTCCCAATAGTTGGTGCTTTGAAGAAAGAAGGTGGAGACTCTCGAACCGTGGATTTTGATGGCAAGGTTGAAAACCCGTGGCTGGAAGCAAAGACTAAACAAGTACCAGAGCTCGTGGTTTTAAAAACAGAGATAAAAAGCTTTTGGGAGGTGCATAATTCGTCAACGAATGCTAGTAGATAACCCAATTACTTCTGATGCTGGACAAGTTTCGAGGAACGGCTCCCACGCGGGGACGATCACACCCCCTTAATCTCCTTTGTTTATCACTGCCAGAGTTTTCTGATTTCTCATGAACAAAGCGTGAAGGAGGGTTTGTTTGTTGCTATTATCTTTTGTGAGCTGGGCGCACTCATGCCAGTCCCTCCTCATATTAGGGGTTTGCAGATTAGGCATGCAATCCCGGGGTAAAATTTGTCCAACATAAGAAGATCATGAATTACCTACTACTTCCTCATGAGCTAAAACAGAGGCACAAAAGAGAAATGCTTTTGAATAATTTTGAGATGGTACAAGAAAGTCTTCGTTAGGAATGGCAAGTAAATACCATATGTAGGAAGGTATGGTGGACTCATATGGCATAACTGGTTTCAAGGATTTTGGATGCACAAGCAGTCAGTCCGCTTAGTACAGGTGAAGGCTAGCAAAAGACAGGGAGCGACCAACTAAGAGAGCAATGACGGCCATAATCATGCAGAGCGACAAAGCAACATTGAATTGGGCATGGAAGTTATATCACTACTCAGAAATTAAAGATCATCAAGGCTTGATAGACTTTCTTTACAGTCTTAAATATGCGTGAGCATATGCCAAGTCAATCAAAATAAATTCTTGGAGGAATATATTGTTGGGGAACGTAGTATTTTAAAATTTTCCTACGATCACGCAAGATCTATCTACCAGATGCATAGCAACGAGAGGGAAGAGTGTGTCTACGTACCCTCGTAGTCCGGAAGCGGAAGCGTCAAGTGACGCGGTTGATGTAGTCGAACTTCTTCGCGATTCAACCGATCAAGTACCGAACGTACGACACCTCCGTGTTCAGCACACGTTCAGCTTGATGACGTCCCACGAGCTCTTGATCCAGTTGAGCTTCACGGGAGAGTTTCGTCAGCACGACGGCATGGTGACGGATATGATGTATCTACCGGCGCAGGGCTTCTCCTAAGTACTGCGATGGTATGACCGAGGTGTGTTTCTATGGAGGGGGGCACCGCACACGGCTGGAACAATTCAACTTGTGTGTCTTTGGGTGCCCCCTGCCCCCGTATATAAAGGAGCAAGGGAGGAGGGCCGGCCGGCCTCCTATGGTGCGGCTAGGGCAATCCTACTAGGAATAGGATTGCAATCCTATTCCTAGTAGGAGTCCATCAAGAAGGAAGAGAGGGAAAGGAAAAGAGGGAGAGGTGGCGCCACCCCAATCCTAGTCCAACTAGGATCCCTAGGTGGGGCGCCGGCCAGCCTCTATGGGCTGCCTCTCTCTTTTCCTTAAGGCCCACTATGGACCATCCCCCCTCGTAGGGGGTTCCGGTAACCCCCTCCGGCAATCCAGTTAAATCCAAAACTTTTCCGGAACACTTCCGGTGTCCGAATATAGTCGTCCAATATATCAATCTTTATGTCTCGGACATTCCGAGACTCCTCGTCATGTCCGTGATCTCATCCGGGACTCCGAACTACCTTCGGTACATCAAAACTCATAAACTCATAATACCGATCGTCATCAAACGTTAAGCGTGCGGACCCTACGGGTTCGAGAACTATGTAGACATGACCGAGACTCATCTCCGGTCAATAACCAATAGCGGAACCTGGATGTTCATATTGGCTCCTACATATTCTACGAAGATCTTTTATCGGTCAAAACCGCATAACAACATACGTTGTTCCTTTTGTCATCGGTATGTTACTTGCCCAAGATTCGATCGTCGGTATCTCCATACCTAGTTCAATCTCGTTACCGGCAAGTCTCTTTACTCGTTCCGTAACACATCATCTCGTGACTAACTCATTAGTCTTTTGCTTGCAAGGCTTATTGTGATGTGTGTCACCGAGAGGGCCCAGAGATACCTCTCCGACACTCGGAGTGACAAATCCTAATCTTGATCTATGCCAACACCACGAATACTTTCGGAGACACCTGTAGAGCATCTTTATGATCACCCAGTTACGTTGTGACGTTTGATAGCACACAAGGTGTTCCTACGGTATTCGGGAGTTGCATAATCTCATAGTCATAGGAACATGTATAAGTCATGAAGAAAGCAATAGCAGTAAAACTAAACGATCATAGTGCTATGCTAACGGATGGGTCTTGTCCATCACATCATTCTCCTAATGATGTGATCCCGTTGATCAAATGACAACTCATGTCTATGGCTAGGAAACATAACCATCTTTGATCAATGAGCTAGTCTAGTAGAGGCATACTAGGGACGTACTGTTTTGTCTATGTATCCACACATGTACTAAGTTTCCGGTTAATACAATTCTAGCATGAATAATAAACATTTATCATGATATAAGGAAATATAAATAACAACTTTATTATTGCCTCTAGGGCATATTTCCTTCAGTCTCCCACTTGCACTAGAGTCAATAATCTAGCTCACATCGCCATGTGATTTAATACCGATAGTTCACATCGTTATGTGAATAACACCCATAGTTCACATCGCCATGTGACCAACACCCAAAGGGTTTACTAGAGTCAATAATCTAGTTCACATCGCTATGTGATTAATACCCAAGAGTAATAAGGTGTGATCATGTTTTGCTTGTGAGAGAAGTTTAGTCAACGGGTCTGTCACATTCAGATCCGTATGTATTTCGCAAATTTCTATGTCTACAATGCTCTGCATGGAGCTACTCTAGCTAATTGCTCCCACTTTCAATACGCATCCAGATTGATACTTAGAGTCATCTGGATTTAGTGTCAAAGCTTGCATCGGCGTAACCCTTTACGACGAACTCTTTATCACCTCCATAATCGAGAAACATTTCCTTAGTCATCCAGATACTAAGGATAATTTTGACCGCTGTACAGTGATCTACTCCTGGATCACTATTGTACCCCCTTGACAAACTCATGGCAAGGTACACAACATGTTTGGTACACAGCATGGCATACTTTATAGAACCTATGCATAGGGAATGACTTTCATTCTCTCTATATTTTTCTGCCGTGGTCTGGCTTTGAGTCTTACTCAACTTCACACCTTACAAGTCATGCAAGAACTCCTTCTTTGACTGATCCATTTTGAACTACTTCAAAATCTTATCAAGGTATGTACTCATCGAAAGTCTTATCAAGCGTCTTGATCTATCTCTATAGATCTTGATGCCCAATATGTAAGCAGCTTCACCAAGGTCTTTCTTTGAAAAACTCCTTTCAAACACTCCTTTATGCTTTCAGAAAATTCTACATCATTTCCGATCGACAATATGTCATTCACATATACTTATCAGAAAGGTTGTAGTGCTCCCACTCACTTCTTGTAAATACAGGCTTCACCGCAAGTCTGTATAAATCTATATGCTTTGATCAACTTATCAAAGCGTATATTCCAACTCCGAGATGCTTGCACTAGTCCATAGATGGATCGCTGGAGCTTGCACATTTTGTTAGCATCTTTAGGATTGACAAAACCTTCTGGTTGCATCATATACAAGTCTTCTTTAATAAATCCATTAAAGAATGCAGTTTTGTTATCCATTTGCCAGATTTCATAAAATGCGGCAATTGCTAACATGATTCGGACAGACTTAAGCATCGCTACGGGTGAGAAAGTCTCATCGTAGTCAACTCCTTGAACTTGTCGAAACCCTTTCGCAACAAGTCGAGCTTTGTAAACAGTAACATTACCATCAGCGCCAGTCTTCCTCTTGAAGATCCATTTATTTTCGATGGCTTGCCGATCATCGGGCAAGTCAACCAAAGTCCACACTTTGTTCTCATACATGGATCCCATCTCAGATTTCATGGCCTCAAGCCATTTTGCAGAATCTGGGCTCATCATCGCTTCCTCATAGTTCGTAGGTTCATCATGGTCCAGTAACATGACTTCCAGAACCGGGTTGCCGTACCACTCTGGTGCGGAACGTACTCTGGTTGATCTACGACGTTCAGCAGAAACTTGATCTGAAGTTTCATGATCATCAGCAGAAACTTGATCTGAAGTTTCATGATCATCATCATTAGCTTCCTCACTAATTGGTGTAGGAATCACTGGAACTAGTTTCTGTGATGTTCCACTTTCCAATTCGGGAGAAGGTACAATTACCTCATCAAGTTCTACTTTCCTCCCACTCACTTCTTTCGAGAGAAACTCCTTCTCTAGAAAGGATCCACTCTTAGCAACAAAGACCTTGCCTTCGGATCTGTGATAGAAGGTGTACCCAACAGTTTCTTTTGGGTATCCTATGAAGATTTATTTCTCCGATTTGGGTTCGAGCTTATCATGTTGAAACTTTTTCACATAAGCATCGCAGTCCTAAACTTAAAGAAATGACAGCTTAGGTTTCTCGTCAAACCATAGTTCATACGGTGTCATCTCCACGGATTTAGATGGTGCCCTATTTAACGTGAATGTAGCTGTCTCTAATGCATAACCCCAAAAGCGATAGTGGTAGATCGATAAGAGACATCATCGATCGCACCATATCTAATAAAGTACGGTTATGACGTTCAGACACACCATTACACTATGGTGTTCCAGGTGGCGTGAGTAGTGAAACTATTTCACATTGTTTTTACTGAAGGCCAAACTCGCTAACTCAAATATTTTACCTCTACGATCATATCGTAGAAACTCTTATTTTCTTGTTACGATGATTCTCCTCTTCACTCTGAAATTCTTTGAACTTTTCAAATGTTTCAGACTTGTGCTTCATTAAGTAGATATACCCATATCTGCTCAAATCATCAGTGAAGGTCAGAAAATAACGATACCCGCCGCGAGCTTCAACACTCATTGGTCCACATACATCTGTATGTATGATCTCCAACAAATCTATTGCTCGCTCCATTGTTCCGGAGAACGGAGTTTTAGTCATCTTGCCCATGAGGCATGGTTCGCAAGCACCAAGTGATTCATAATCAAGTGATTCCAAAAGTCCATCACTATGGAGTTTCTTCATGCGCTTTACACCATTATGACCTAAACGGCAGTGCCACAAATAAGTTGCACTATCATTATTAACCTTGCATCTTTTGGCTTCAATATTATGAATATGTGTATCACCATGATCGAGATCCAACAAACTATTTTCATTGGGTGTATGACCATCGAAGGTTTTATTCATGTAAACAGAATAACAATTATTCTATGACTTTAAATGAATAATCGTATTGCAACAAATATGATCAAATCATATTCATGCTCAACGCAAATGCCAAATAACATTTATTTAGGTTTTACACTAATCCCGGAAGTATAGGGAGTGTGCGATGATGATCATATCAATCTTGGAACCACTTCCAACACACATCGTCACTTCACCTTTAACTAGTCTCTGTTCATTCTGCAATTCTCGTTTCGAGTTACTAATTTTAGCAACTGAACCGGTATCAAATACCCAGGGGTTGCTATGAACACTAGTAAAGTACACATCAATAATCTGTATATCAAAATATACCTTTGTTCACTTTGCCATCCTTCTTATCCGCCAAGTATCTAGGGCAGTTCCACTTCCAGTGACCATTTCCTTTGCAGTAGAAGCACTTAGTTTCAGGCTTGAGTTTTAGCTTTGGGTTTCTTCACGGGAGTGACAACTTGCTTGTCATTCTTCTTGAAGTTCCCCTTCTATCCCTTTGCCCTTTACTTGAAACAAGTGGTCTTGTTAACCATCAACACTTGATGCTCTTTCTTGATTTCTACCTTCGCCGATTTCAGTATCGCGAAGAGCTCGGGAATTACTTTTGTCATCCCTTGCATATTATAGTTCATCACGAAGTTCTACTAACTCGGTGATAGTGTCTAGAGAACTTTGTCAATTGCTATCTTATCTGGAAGATTAACTCCCACTTGATTCAAGCAGTTGTAGTACCCAGACAATCTGAGCACATGCTCACTGGTTGAGCTATTCTCCTCCATCTTGTAAGCAAAGTACTGTCAGAGGTCTCATACCTCTCGACACGGGCATGAGTATGAAATACTAATTTCAACTCTTGGAACATCTTATATGCTCCGTGGCGTTCAAAACGTTTTTGAATTTCCAGTTCTAAGCCGTAAAGCATGGTGCACTTAAACTATCAAGTAGTCATCATACCGAGCATTTGTCAAAACGTTCATAACGTCTACATCTGCTCCTGCAATAGGTCTGTCACCTAGCGGTGCATCAAGGACATAATTCTTCTGTGCAGCAATGAGGATAATCCTCAGATCACGGAACAATTCCGCATCATTGCTACTAACATCTTTCAACTTAGTTTTCTCTAGGAACATATAAAATAAACGGGGAGCAACATCGAGAGCTATTGATCTACAACAAAGATATGCTAATACTACCAGGACTAAGTTCATGATAAGTTAAAGTTCAATTTAATCATATTAAGGAACTCCCACTTAGATAGACATCCCTCCGGTCATCTAAATGATCACGTGATCCAAATTAACTAAACCATGTCCGATCATCACGTGAGATGGAGTAGTTTCAATGGTGAACATCTTATGTTGATCATATCTACTATATGATTCACGTTCGACCTTTCGGTCTCCAGTGTTCCGAGGCCATATCTGCATATGCTAGGCTCGTCAAGTTTAACCCGAGTATTCTGCGTGTGCAAAACTGGCTTACACCCGTTGTATTTGAACGTAGAGCTTATCACACCCGATCATCACGTGGTGTCTCGGCACGACGAACTTTCGCAACGGTGCATACTCAGGGAGAACACTTATACCTTGAAATTTAGTAAGGGATCATCTTATAATGCTACCATCGTTCTAAGCAAAATAAGAAGCATAATAAGATAAACACCACATGCAATCAAAATATGTGACATGATATGGCCATCATCATCTTGTGCTTTTGATCTCCATCTCCAAAGCACCGTCATGATCACCTTCGTCACCGGCGCGACACCTTGATCTCCATCGTAGCATTGTTGTCGTCTCGCCAACTATTGCTTCTACGACTATCGCTACCGCTTAGTGATAAAGTAAAGCAATTACATGGCGATTGCATTTCATACAATAAAGCGACAACCATATGGCTCCTGCCAATTGCCGATAACATTACAAAACATGATCATCTCATACAAAACCGTATAACTCATCATGTCTTGACCATATCACATCACAACATGCCCTGCAAAAACAAGTTAGACGTCCTCTACTTTGTTGTTGCAAGTTTTACGTGGCTGCTGCGGGCTTAGCAAGAACCGTTCTTACCTACGCATACAAAACCACAACGATGTTTCGTCAAGTATGTGCCGTTTTAACCTTCACAAGGACCGGGCGTAGCCACACTTGATTCAGCTAAAGTGAGAGAGACAGACACCCGCCAGTCACCTTTAAGCAACGAGTGCTCGTAACGGTGAAACCAGTCTCGCGTAAGCGTACGCGTAATGTCGGTCCGGGCCGCTTCATCTCACAATACCGCCGAAGCAAAGTATGACATGCTAGTAAGCAGTATGACTAGTATCGCCCACAACTCATTGTGTTCTACTCGTGCATATCATCTACGCATAGACCTGGCTCATGATGCCACTATTGGGGAACGTAGTATTTTAAAATTTTCCTACGATCACGCAAGATCTATCTACCAGATGCATAGCAACGAGAGGGAAGAGTGTGTCTACGTACCCTCGTAGACCGGAAGCGGAAGCGTCAAGTGACGCGGTTGATGTAGTCGAACTTCTTCGCGATTCAACCGATCAAGTACCGAACGTACGGCACCTCCGTGTTCAGCACACGTTCAGCTTGATGACGTCCCACGAGCTCTTGATCCAGTTGAGCTTCACGGGAGAGTTTTGTCAGCACGACGGCGTGATGACGGATATGATGTATCTACCGGCGCAGGGCTTCTCCTAAGTACTGCGATGGTATGACCGAGGTGTGTTTCTATGGAGGGGGGCACCGCACACGGCTGGAACAATTCAACTTGTGTGTCTTTGGGTGCCCCCTGCCCCCGTATATAAAGGAGCAAGGGAGGAGGGCCGGCCGGCCTCCTATGGTGCGGCTAGGGCAATCCTACTAGGAATAGGATTGCAATCCTATTCCTAGTAGGAGTCCATCAAGAAGGAAGAGAGGGAAAGGAAAAGAGGGAGAGGTGGCGCCACCCCAATCCTAGTCCAACTAGGATCCCTAGGTGGGGCGCCGGCCAGCCTCTATGGGCTGCCTCTCTCTTTTCCTTAAGGCCCACTATGGACCATCCCCCCTCGTAGGGGGTTCCGGTAACCCCCTCCGGCAAACGAGTTAAATCCGAAACTTTTCCGGAACACTTCCGGTGTCCGAATATAGTCGTCCAATATATCAATCTTTATGTCTCGGACATTCCGAGACTCCTCGTCATGTCCGTGATCTCATCCGGGACTCCGAACTACCTTCGGTACATCAAAACTCATAAACTCATAATACCGATCGTCATCAAACGTTAAGCGTGCGGACCCTACGGGTTCGAGAACTATGTAGACATGACCGAGACTCATCTCCGGTCAATAACCAATAGCGGAACATGGATGTTCATATTGGCTCCTACATATTCTACGAAGATCTTTTATCGGTCAAAACCGCATAACAACATACGTTGTTCCTTTTGTCATCGGTATGTTACTTGCCCGAGATTCGATCGTCGGTATCTCTATACCTAGTTCAATCTCGTTACCGGCAAGTCTCTTTACTCGTTCCGTAACACATCATCTCGTGACTAACTCATTAGTCTTTTGCTTGCAAGGCTTATTGTGATGTGTGTTACCGAGAGGGCCCAGAGATACCTCTCGGACATTCCGAGACTCCTCGTCATGTCCGTGATCTCATCCGGGACTCCGAACTACCTTCGGTACATCAAAACTCATAAACTCATAATACCGATCGTCATCAAACGTTAAGCGTGCGGACCCTACGGGTTCGAGAACTATGTAGACATGACCGAGACTCATCTCCGGTCAATAACCAATAGCGGAACCTGGATGTTCATATTGGCTCTTACATATTCTACGAAGATCTTTTATCGGTCAAAACCGCATAACAACATACGTTGTTCCTTTTGTCATCGGTATGTTACTTGCCCGAGATTCGATCGTCGGTATCTCCATACCTAGTTCAATCTCGTTACCGGCAAGTCTCTTTACTCGTTCCGTAACACATCATCTCGTGACTAACTCATTAGTCTTTTGCTTGCAAGGCTTATTGTGATGTGTGTTACCGAGAGGGCCCAGAGATACCTCTCGGACATTCCGAGACTCCTCGTCATGTCCGTGATCTCATCCGGGACTCCGAACTACCTTCGGTACATCAAAACTCATAAACTCATAATACCGATCGTCATCAAACGTTAAGCGTGCGGACCCTACGGGTTCGAGAACTATGTAGACATGACCGAGACTCATCTCCGGTCAATAACCAATAGCGGAACCTGGATGTTCATATTGGCTCCTACATATTCTACGAAGATCTTTCATCGGTCAAAACCGCATAACAACATACGTTGTTCCTTTTGTCATCGGTATGTTACTTGCCCGAGATTCGATCGTCGGTATCTCCATACCTAGTTCAATCTCGTTACCGGCAAGTCTCTTTACTCGTTCCGTAACACATCATCTCGTGACTAACTCATTAGTCTTTTTGCTTGCAAGGCTTATTGTGATGTGTGTTACCGAGAGGGCCCAGAGATACCTCTCCGACACTCGGAGTGACAAATCCTAATCTTGATCTATGCCAACACCACGAATACTTTCGGAGACACCTGTAGAGCATCTTTATGATCACCCAGTTACGTTGTGACGTTTGATAGCACACAAGGTGTTCCTACGGTATTCGGGAGTTGCATAATCTCATAGTCATAGGAACATGTATAAGTCATGAAGAAAGCAATAGCAGTAAAACTAAACGATCATAGTGCTATGCTAACGGATTGGTCTTGTCCATCACATCATTCTCCTAATGATGTGATCCCGTTGATCAAATGACAACTCATGTCTATGGCTAGGAAACATAACCATCTTTGATCAATGAGCTAGTCTAGTAGAGGCATACTAGGGACGTACTGTTTTGTCTATGTATCCACACATGTACTAAGTTTCCGGTTAATACAATTCTAGCATGAATAAAAGACATTTATCATGATATAAGGAAATACAAATAACATCTTTATTATTGCCTCTAGGGCATATTTCCTTCAGATATCACTAAACCATACCACATCATAGGCAAACAAATCATGCTGGTACTTCAATAACACATTAAGAACCCCCAGCTATTTGAGACTAACCATAAGAAAACATGAACTACTAAGCACCATTATGCACATAGCATTTTTATCATAGACATATTAACCAGTGCCACAGAAGCCAACTCTCTTAACAAGATAAGCATGATAACTCAAGAGAGTTCCAGAATCAACAACCTAAACAAAAGCTCTTAAAAAGATAAGCATGAAAACTAAGAGCTAAGCATGACAGCAGCTATGAAAAGATAAAGAACACACACAAGAAGATACGCATGCAAGCCTATGTTGTGTTCTACAGTGGAGTGGAGCGTGTTTCTCTCCCAAGCAATGAAGGCTAGGATCCAACTTGTTAAGAACAGCAAGTAAAACTAAATAAACTAAAAAGAAAAGAGCAAGACGCTCCAAGCATAGCACATAACGCATGAAGTGATAAAAATATAGTGGAATGAAGGACGAACTGATAATTGTTGATGGAGAAGGGGATGCACGGGGGCATCCCCAAGCTTAGATGCTTGAGTCTCCTTGGATATTTCTTGGTGGTGCATGGGGGCATCCCCAAGCTTGAGCGTTTGACACTCCTGAATCTTCTTTTATCATCTTCCCTCGCACACTTGAAAACTCCCTCCATACATAACTCATCATAATCTGATTAGAGAGGTTAGTACCCACAATAAAATAATTTTTCTCTACTGGAAACAAAGATATTCTTGAAGGTCTACTGTTTCTCAAGATCGCCAAAAAGTTTTTGCAAAGAAAAAGCAAGCTTAAGGTCTGCAAAACGAAGAAAAGGCAAAACAGGGCAGAATCTGTGAAAAACAGACCAGCAGGTAGTAAATAATTTTTTTGGGGTACTTCTGCAACTCAAATCAAAAAACTCAGAACGGACGCTCGAAAACCAATTGTATAGAGCATGCTGTCAAAAAAATTCAGATCAAAAAGGTGATCTGGTGATATTATTCGAATTTTTCTTTCCAAGGACAGAATCTGTTTTCTGGACAGCATGTCACAACTTTTGAACTTTCTTGCAATCAGAGGCTAAAATTGGCACAAAGCTGAAAAATAAAGATACAATGATGTTGCTACAGTAGTAACAAACATCAAGACCACTAAAAACTGAAAGAACAAACTGAAAGCAAAGATAACAAGGGTTGTCTCCCTAGAGCTCTTTCTTTATAGCCATAAAGATAGGCTTAAGACTTTAATGATGCTCTCGTAGGAATAAGAGTTCAAGAACAAAAGAGAGCATCAAGAAGCAAATACCAAACACATTTAAGCCTAACATGCTTCCTATGCATAGGAATATTGCAATAGAATAATTCATTGAAGCACAAAGCAATAAGCATAGGAAGACAAAACAAGTGCAGCTTCAAAACCTTCAACATAAAGAGAGGGAACTTGATATTATTGAAATATCTATAAGCATATGTTCCCTTCTCATAATAATTTTCAGTGGGGTCACGAATAAACTCAACAATATAAGCATCACATAAAGCATTGTTACCATGATCCACATGCAAAAAGGTACTCTTACTCTCCACATAAGCATAATCTTTCTCATTGGTAATAGTGGGAGTAGGACTATCATAAACAACTTGAACACTATAGATTAATTGTGTATTAGGAAGATGGTGTTCAACAAGGGAGTAATTCCCTCCATGATTATGACAAGTTTCATAAGGATAATTTCTCCTTATGTCATAGGTACCTTTATAATCACTATAGATTGGAGTTATAACATCATCATAGTAGAGAAGAGCATTATCATTGCTAGCAACTATATTTCTAAACATGTTGTCTTTATTCTTACTAGCAAAAGAATTATCAATTATCACATCACTAGTGGGTAAAGGATTTGCAATCCTATCATCCCCAAGCTTAGAGCTTTCCATATCATCACTTTCAGAGTTGGTACCAAAAAGATTTTCAAGATCATAAGTAGCATTATCATCATTTTCCCAATCACAATAAGTAACATGCATATCATAATCAAAATCATCTTCAATAGTACCTACGGACGTATCATCAAGATGATAATTAAGGCAATAAACTTCACCTTCTTCTTTAAACTTACAACCGTTAGGATAAAAGTTGATGGGAGGAATATGCTCAGGCCAGGTTGATACCCATTCTTCTTCCTTCTTGCTCCTCTTCCTCCTCCTCTTCTTTTTCTTCTTCTTCACCTTAGGAGGGAGTGGTTGGAGATGAAGCTTCTCCACATATCCTGGTTTATCATTAGAAACAATAGGGGAAACTTGGGAGAAACTCTCCTTTTTATTAGCAGAAATATAAGAGACCTTTTTATACTTTGGTAAAGTTCCCTCCTTTCTAATCTTACTTATGTAATCATTTTTATGGCAATTAACAACACAATAGAGATGGCAATTTTGCAAAGTGTTTTTTATTCCTATGGCATTAACATCTAGCAAAGAAGTCTTTTCTGATAACTCTTCACACATAAAAAATAACATAAGCTCATCATAAAGATCAGGGGTGATCATGTTATCACACAACTGGTTAACAGTTATGTTTTGAAAGTGCATGCATTGAAAATTAAAGTGACCCTCTATACAGCAAAGTTCACAAGTAAAAGGATAAAGGTCACACAATTCTCTAGCAATTTCATTTAAATCTTTGACCCAAGTGATTGTTCTTTCATGCTTATGTTGCTTACAATACTTCTCTTCTTCAATCATAGGCCTTTCACAAGGTCTATCCACTCCACAAAAATTAACATGCTTATATAAAACTTCATTTTCAGGAATTGGATCATGCATGTTGCAATCATCATGAACAATTTCATTTTCTTTGCAAATCTCTTTAAAAGGTTCATGATGCTTGATCCAATCCTCCTTAGGCATATTAAGATGTGAAGCAAAAGATTTGAGGAAATCAACAAGGAGTTGAGAATCAAGCCCAAACTTAGCACTAAACTTATTAAAACTTGTAGTTTCAACAAAGGACTTAATGCAATCATACTCATAAATTATACCTGACTCTTTACCTTTGTCGATCTCCCAATCTTCAGTGTTGCGTTGAATTCTTTCAAGGAGTTCCCATTTAGCATCAATCTTTTCGTTTGTGAAAGAACCCATAGAGGAAGCATCGAGCAAATCTTTATCCTGTCGGGAGAGCCTCGCATAGAAATTAGTAATAATCATATCTTTGGGGAGCCCATGGTTAGGACATTTTAGCATTAACGTTTTCAGTCTCCCCCAAGCTTGAGCTATGCTCTCTCCGTCATGAGGATAGAAATTATAAACATAATTCCTATTCTCATGGACTTCATGAAGAGGATAAAACTTGGAGTAAAAGAGAGACTGGATCTCTTCCCAATCCAGCAGGTGAGAGTCATCTAGTAGCCTATACCATTCCAATGCTTTTCCTTTCAGTGACAAGGCAAATAATTTCCTCATGACTCCATCTCTTGTCAAACCTGAAATCTTAAACAACTCACAAAGTTCTGTAAGTTTCAACAAATGAATACTAGGATTGACTGTCCCATCATAACAATCATTCCTAATTATTTCAATTATCCTAAGTGGTATTTGGAACGGGATACATTCAGTAGGTGGAGGAGACTTCTCTACCACGGGTGTGGTAAAGCGGCCTTCCCCAAGCAGCGAACTAAGAGTGCGGTTTTCCATAAACATAACTAGTGAAACTAAAAACAAGAAACGAAAAGATTTAATTGCAAGATCTAAAGATATACCTTCAAGCACTTACTTCCCCGGCAACGGCGTCAGAAATAGCTTGATGTCTACACACGCTTCTATTCTTGTAGACTATGTTGGGCCTCCAAGCGCAGAGGTTTGTAGGACAGCAGCAATTTCCCTCAAGTGGATGACCTAAGGTTTATCGAACTCAGGGAAGTAGAGGTCGAAGATGGTCTCTCTCAAGCAACCCTGCAACTAAGATACAATAAGTCTCTTGTGTCCCCAACACACCTAATACAACTAGGAGTTGTATAGGTGCACTAGTTCGGCGAAGAGATGGTAAAATATGGATGATAGGAGTGGCAAAGCAAAGTAATATAAATCTGTAATAAAAAGTGCAGCAAGCAAACAAGTGGTAAACGTGAGCACAAATGGTATTGCAATGGTGGAAACAAGGCCTAGGCTTCATACTTTCACTAGTGGCAACTCCCAACAACATTAACATAATCGAATCACATGATATTTCCCATAAAACATGCAAGGGGGACACACTCGGAGGTCATTCCTTTGTGGTCAAGAGAGGACGAGAATTATGTAGGGCTACAAAAGCACACCTCTAAGTTCGTAGTTCTCAATCTATGGATTTCCCAATGTCACCTCGGCCATCCAAAGAGAGTACCACAATCACCACAACATATCTCAAGGATAGTCAAAGACAAGCACCAAGAGACTCTCAATCTTCAATCAACACACAAAAGAGGAAATCACTCATGAAAATATTCTTCTAATCCATGTCCAATAGACCGCTGTCACCTTGGTCTCGGGGATTATACTAGATAAAGACAAGTGAGTACATCAATCCAATACATGGAGGAAGGGGAAATATCATGGGATCACCCTAGATTAACATAGCCTATGATCACAACGAAGATCACATCATGGGAGAGAGAATTGACCACATAGCTACTGGTAGAAACCTCAGCCCCGAGGAGGAACTACTCCCGCATCATGGAGGGAGGAAGCAACGTCGATGGAGATGAATCCGGGGGCACTTCCCCGTCCCGGCAGGATGCCGGCACAGGAATTCTGGTCCCCCGAAACTTGGTGGCGATGGCGGAGGAGATCGGAATTGCTTCTGGAGAAAAGGGTTCTGGAATCAGGGTTTCCGCGACGGGAGAATAAATAGGAGGCCAAGTAGGGCACCAGAGAAGGTGGGAGCCCCCCAGGCGGCCCCCTGGCGCGGCCAGGGGTGGGGCCGCGCCATCAGGGCGCCTGGGGCCCCTTTGGCCCCCCTCTGGCTCCACTTCTGGCACATGGAAGCTTCTGGAGCGCTGATTTTTTATATATTTTTTCCCGGAATTTTTCTGGCAATTTAAGTAATGGGAAAACCTGAAATACAAAAAACAGCAGAAAATAGAAACTGGCACTGGGGTGCACTGAGTTAATAGGTTAGTCCAAATATGATCAAAAGTGTATGAAAGTGTATCAAAAGCATAGCAATATCACCCAAAACATGCATGGAGCAAGCAGAAATTATAGATACGTTTGGGACGTATCACCTACCCGCCACATGCACCCTTCTCATTATATCCTCAGGTGAAGGTGGCCCGTCCTGAGCACGGATCGTACTCGGTGCCGGCTGGCTCATACCCTTGTTACTCTTTCTTTTCCGTGCCTTCTTCTTCTCCTGTAATGGGACCGAGTTCTGCTCACAGACCGCCTTCTTGAGTGTGTTGGGGCTGATCATATTTCTCACCTCGGCTATCTGAGGCTCGGTGAAGTCGGCAGCTGGAGGCGTCTCCTGAGAACTGAATGGCAGATGACGCCTGTTGCAACTTGGTTTCTCCGCGGTACGAGCTATATCGCGCACATCTTTTGTAGGGTTGGGTTCTTGAGAAGGAGGCCCCATGAATTCGCCATCGTACCCATGATCGGCAAAGTACTTATCGACGTTAGCAAATGCATCGTCGTCGTTGTCGTCGTCGTCGTCGTCGTCGTTCGGATCCTGTGCCATATGCATGTTCGGATCTAGTGCCATAGGGATGTCCGGCACCGTTGCGGCGGTCTTGCCATGGCTTGGCGCCGGCACGACTAGCGGTGTTGTCTTTGGGGTGGTGTCCCCTGCCCCCAAACGAATCTGGCTCTTCGGCCAAAGCAGGGGCCAGCTTAGGCAGGCACTGAGGTGTAGGGGATCGTAGCAGAAAATCAAAATTTTTCCTACGCATCACCAAGATCTATCTATGGAGTAATCTAGCAACGAGGGGGAGGGGAGTGCATCTACATACCCTTGTAGATCGCGATGCGGAAGCATTGCAAGAACGCGGATGAAGGAGTCGTACTCGCTGCAATTCAGATCGCGGTTGATTCCGATCTAAGCGCCGAACAACGGCGCCTCCGCGTTCAACACACGTGCAGCCCGATGACGTCTCCCACGCCTTGATCCAGCAAGGAGAGAGGGAGAGGTTGGGGAAGACTCCATCCAACAGCAGCACGGCGGCATGGTGGTGGTGGAGGAGCGCGGGACTCCAGCAGGGCTTCGCCAAGCACTGCGAGAGACGAGGAGGGAGAGAGGTAGGGCTGCACCAAGCGAGAGAGGTCAAACCGTGTTAAGGGCAGCCCCAAACCTCACATATATATAGGGGGAAGGGAGGGGCTATGCCCCCTTTAGGGTTTCCCACCCCTAGGGGTGCGGCCACCCCAGATCCCATCTAAGGGTGGCGGCCAGAGGAGCAGAGGGAGAGGGGGCGCACCATACTGGGCCCTAGGGCCCATCTGCCCTAGGGTTTGCCCCCCTTCCCCTCTATGATACGCCTTGGGCCCTGGTGGGGGGCGCACCAGCCCACATGGGGCTGGTCCCCTCCCATACTAGGCCCACGCAGCCCTCTGGGGCCGGTGGTCCCGGTACGCTACCGATAGCGCCCGAAACTTTTCCGGTGACCAAAACGGGACTTCCCATATATGAATCTTTACCTCCGGACCATTCCGAAACTCCTCGTGACGTCCGGGATCTCATCCGGGACTCCGAACAACATTCGTTAACCGCGTACATACTTGCCCTATAACCCTAGCGTCATCGAACCTTAAGTGTGTAGACCCTATGGGCTCGGGAGTCATGCAGACATGGCCGAGACAACTCTCCAGTCAATAACCAACAGCGGGATCTGGATACCCATGTTGGCTCCCACATTCTCCATGATGATCTCATCGGATGAACCACGATGTCAAGGATTCAATCAATCCCGTATACGATTCCCTTTGTCTATCGGTATAACACTTGCCCAAGATTCGATCGACGGTATACCGATACCTTGCTCAATCTCGTTACCGGCAAGTCTCTTTACTCGTTCCGTAACACATCATCCCGTGATCAACTCCTTGATCACATATTGTGCACATTATGATGATGTCCTACCGAGTGGGCCCAGAGATACCTGTCCGTCATACGGAGTGACAAATCCCAGTCTCGATTCGTGCCAACCCAACAGACACTTTCGGAGATACCTGTAGTGCACCTTTATAGCCACCCAGTTACGTTGTGACGTTTGGTACACCCAAAGCATTCCTACGGTATCCGGGAGTTGCACAATCTCATGGTTTAAGGAAAAGATACTTGACATTTAGAAAAGCTTTAGCATACGAACTACACGATCTGTGCTAGGCTTAGGATTGGGTCTTGTCCATCACATCATTCTCCTAATGATGTGATCCCGTTATCAACGACATCCAATGTCCATGGTCAGGAAACCGTGACCATCTGTTGATCAACGAGCTAGTCAACTAGAGGCTTACTAGGGACATGGTGTTTGTCTATGTATCCACACATGTATCTGAGTTTCCTATCAATACAATTCTAGCATGGATAATAAACAATTATCATGAACAAGGAAATATAATAATAACCAATTTAATATTGCCTCTAGGGCATATTTCCAACAATCTCCCACTTACACTAGAGTCAATAATCTAGTTCACATCGCCATGTGATTAACACTCACAGGTCACATCGCCATGTGACTAACATCCAAAGAGTTTACTAGAGTCAATAATCTAGTTCACATCACTATGTGATTAACACTCAATGAGTTCTGGGTTTGATCATGTTATGCTTGTGAGAGAGGTTGTAGTCGACGGGTCTGCAACATTCAGATCCCTATGTACTTCGCAAAACTTTATGTCATATCGTAGATGCTGCTACCACGTTCCACTTGGAGCTATTCCAAACTGTTGCTCCATTATACGTATCCGGTATCTCTACTCAGAGTTATCCGGATAGGTGTTAAGCTTGCATCGACGTAACTCTTTACGTCGAACTCTTTATCACCTCCATAACGGAGAAACATTTCCTTATTCCTCTACGGATAATTTTGACCGCTATCTAGTGATCCACTCCTGGATTACTTTTGTACCCTCTTGCCAGACATGTGGCAAGGCACACATCAGGTGCGGTACTTAGCATGGCATACCGTATAGAGCCTATGACAAAAGCATAGGGGACGACCTTCGTCCTTCCTCTTCCTTATGCCACGGTCAAGCTTTTGAGTCTTACTGAACTTCACACCTTACAACTCAGGTAAGAACTCCTTCTTTGACTGATCTAGTTTGAACTCCTTCAAAATCATGCCAAGGTGTGTGTTCTTTTGAAAGTATCATCTGGCGTCTTGATCTATCTCTATAGATCTTGATGCCCAACATGTAAGTAGCTTTATCCAGGTCTTCCTTTGAAAAACTCCTTTCAAATAACCCTTTACGCTTTCCAGAAATTCTACATCATTTCGGATCAACAATATGTCATTCACATATACTTATCAGAAATGTTGTAGTGCTCCCACTCACTTTATTGTAAATACAATTTTCTAACAAACTTTGTATAAACTCAAAAACTTTGATCACTCCATCAAAGCGTATATTCCGACTCCGAGATGCTTGCTCTAGTCCATGGAAGGATCGCTGGAGCTAGCATACCTTTTAGCATCCTTAGGATCGACAAAACCTTTCTGATTGTATCACATACAACCTTTCCTTACGAAAACTGGTAAGGAAACTTGTTTTGTCAACCATCTGCCACATTTCATAAATGCAGCTAATGCTAACATGATTCCGACGGACTTAAGCATCGCTACGGGTGAGAAAATCTCATCGTAGCCAACTCCTTGAACTTGTGAAAAAAAAACTCTTCGCCACAAGTCGAGCTTCATAGACGGTAACATTACCGTCCACGTCCGTCTTCTTCTTAAAGATCTATTTATCTCAATGGCTTGCCGACCATCGGGCAAGTCCACCAAAGTCCATACTTTGTTTTGATACATGGATCCTATCTCGGATTTCTCTGCTTCTAACCATTTGTCGGAATATGGGCCCACCATCGCTTCTCCATAGTTCGTAGGTTCATTGTTGTCCAACAACATGACGTCTAAGACAGGATCACCGTACCACTCAGTAGTAGTACATATCCTTGTCGACATGCGAGTTTCGATAGTAACTTGATCCGAAGCTTCATGATCACTATCATTAGTTTCCTCTTCAACAGTCGTAGGTTCCACAGAAACATCTTTCCGTGTTGCACTACTCTCCGGTTGAAGTGAGGGTTCGACAACCTCATCAAGTTCTATCTTCCTCCCACTCAATTCTTTCGAGAGAAACTCCTTCTCGAGAAAGGACCCGTTCTCAGCGACAAACATTTTTGTCCTTGGATCTGAGATAGAAGGTATACCCAACTGTTACCTTTGGGTATTCTATGTAGATGTATTTGTCCGCTTTGGGTCCGAGCTTTTTCCGGCTGAAGCCATGAGCATCGCAGCCCCAAACATTAAGAAACGACAACTTTGGTTTCTTGCCAAACCATAGTTCATACGGCGTCGTCTCAACGGACTTAGATGGTGCCCTATCTAAAGTGAATGCAGCTGTCTCTAATGCATAACCTCAAAATAATAGCGGTAGATCGGTAAGAGACATCATAGATCGCACCATATCTCATAAGGTTTGATTACGACGTCCGGACACACCATTACGCTGTGGTGTTCCAGGTGGCTTCAACTGTAAAACAATTCCACAATGTCTTAAGTTATTGCCAAACTCATAATTCAGAAAATCTCCCCTTGATCAGATCGTAGGAACATGATCTTCTTGTTATGATGATTCTTAGTCTTCACTCTGAAATTGCTTGAACCTTTCAAACGTTTCAGACTGTTGCTTCATTAAGTAAATATACCCATATCTACTCAAATTGTTAGTGAAGATGAGAAAATAACGATATCCACCACACGCCTTAATCCTCATTGGATCACACACATCAGCATGTATGATTTCCAACAAGTCACTTGCCCGTTTCATTGTACATGAACACGGGATCTTAGTCATCCTGCCCATGAGGCATGGCTCGCATGTGTCAAGCGATTCAAAATCAAGTGACTCCAAACATCCATCAGCATGGAGTTTCTTCATGCATTTTATGCCAATATGACCTAAGCGACAGTGCCACAAGAAAGTGGTACTATCATCAATAACTCTACATCTTTTGGCGTTAATATTGTTATCATGTGTATTACTATGATCGAGATTCAATAAACCATTGGGTGCATGACCATAAAGGTATTATTCATGTAAACAAAATAACCATTATTCTCTAACTTAAATGAATAAACGTATTGCAATGAACATGATCTAATCATATTCATGCTCAACGTAGACACCTGATAACATTTATCTAGGTTCAACACTAATCCCGAAGGTAGAGGGAGCGTGCGATGGTGATCTTATCAACCTTGGAAACACTTCCAACATCGTCACCTCGCCCTTAGCTAGTCTCCGTTCAGTCCGTAGCTTTTGCTTCAAGTCACTAATAATAGCAACTGAACCGGTATCCAATACCCAGGTGCTACAAGGAGTACTAGTAAGGTACACATCAATAACATGTATATCAAATATACTTTGTTGAAGTTGCCAGCTTTCTTATCTACCATATATTTGGGCTAGTTCCGCTACCATGTGACCGTTCCCCTTACAATAGAAGCACTTAGTCTCGAGGATTGGGTTCAACCTTGGGTTCCTTCATTAGAGCGACAACTGGTTTGCCATTCATGAAGTTTCCCTTCTAGCCCTTTCCCTTTTGAAACTACTGGTCTTGTTAAAACATCAACACTTGATGCTCCTTCTTGATTTCTACTTTTGCGGTCTTAAGCACCACTAATAGCTCCGGGATCATCTCCATCCTTTGCATGTCATAGTTCATCACGAAGTTCTAGTAGCTTGATGATAGTGTCTAGAGAATTCCGTCAACCACTATCTCAACTGGAAGATTAACTCCCACTTGGTTCAAGTGATTTTAGCACCCAGACATTCTGAGTACATGCTCACTAGTTGAGCTATTCTCCTCCATCTTTTTGGCAAAAGAACTTGTCAGAGATCGCATATCTCTCAACACGGGCATGAGCCTGAAATCCCAATTTCAGCTCATATGTCTTATGGCGTTCAAAACGTCATTGGAATCCCGATTCTAAGCCGTAAAGTATGGTGCACTAAACTATCAAGTAGTCATCAGGACGTGTCTGTCAGGTGTTCACAACATCCATAGACGATGTTGTAGGGGTTTGCACATTGAGCGGTGCATCAAAGACGTAAGCTTTCTGTGTAGCAGTGAGGACACTCCTCGGAATACTGACCCAGTCCGTATCATTGCTTACAATATCTTTCAACTTAGTCTTTCTCTAGGATCGTATTAAATAGGGAGCTACAACGCAAGCTATTAGTCTACAACATATTTTGCGAAGACAACTTAGACTATTGTTCATGACAATTAAGTTCATCTAATGAACTCCCACTCAGATAGACATCTCTCTAGTCATCTAAGTGATACATGATCCGAATCGACTAGGCCGTGTCCGATCATCACGTGAGACGGACTAGTCATCAACGGTGAACATCTTCATGTTGATCGTATCTTCTATATGACTCATGTTCGACCTTTCGGTCTTCTGTGTTCCGAGGCCATGTCTATACATGCTAGGCTCATCAAGTCAACCCTAAGTGTATCGCGTGTGTAAATCTGGCTTACACCCGTTGTATGCGAACGTTAGAACCTATCACACCCGATCATCATGTGGTGCTTCGGAACAACGAACCTTAGCAATGGTGCACAGTTAGGGGGAACACAATTCTTGAAATTTTAGTGAGAGATCATCTTATTTACTACCGTCGTTCTAAGCAAATAAGATGTAAAACATGATAAACATCACATGCAATCAAATAGTGACATGATATGGCCAATATCATTTTGCTCCTTTTTGATCTTCATCTTCGAGGCTCCATGATCATCATCATCACCGGCATGACACCATGATCTCCATCATCATGATCTCCATCATCGTGTCTTCATGAAGTCGTCTCGCCAAACATTACTTCTACTACTATGGCTAACGGTTAGCAATAAAGTAAAGTAATTACATGGCGTTTTTCAGTGACACGTAGGTCATACAATAAAATAAGACAACTCCTATGGCTCCTGTCGGTTGTCATACTCATCGACATGCAAGTCGTGATTCCTATTACAAGAACATGATCAATCTCATACATCACATATATATCATTCATCACATCCTTTTGGCCATATCACATCACACGGCGCATGCTGCAAGAACAAGTTAGACGTCCTCTAATTGTTGTTGCAAGTTTTACGTGGCTGCTATAGGTTTCTAGCAAGAACGTTTCTTACCTACGCCAAAACCACAACGTGATATGCCAATTTCTGTTTACCCTTCATAAGGACCCTTTTCATCGAATCCAATCCGACTAAAGTGGGAGAGACAGACACCCGCTAGCCACCTTATGCAACTAGTGCATGTCAGTCGGTGGAACCTGTCTCACGTAAGAGTACGTGTAAGGTCGGTCCGGGCCGCTTCATCCCACGATGCCGCCGAATCAAGATAAGACTAGTAACGGCAAGTAAATTGACAAATCGACGCTCACAACTACTTTGTGTTCTACTCGTGCAAGATACTACGCACATACCTAACTCATGATGCCACTGTTTGGGATCGTAGCAGAAAATCAAAATTTTTCCTACGCATCACCAAGATCTATCTATGGAGTAATATAGCAACGAGGGGGAGGGGAGTGCATCTACATACCCTTGTAGATCGCGATGCGGAAGCGTTGCAAGAACGCGTATGAAGGAGTCGTACTCGCTGCGATTCAGATCGCGGTTGATTCCGATCTAAGCACCGAACAACGGCGCCTCCGCGTTTGATGGCTTCTCGCCCCTCGTTGGTTACCCCAAGTGGAAGGTTTGAGATGCAGTGTAGCGGTAGTTTTCCCTTGGCAAAGATACCAAGGATCGAATTCCCCTGAGACTCCAAGGTTCAACAAGAAGGTGTCAACTGCTAACGGCGCCAGATATTTAGCAATCGACTGGACCTGCACACAGATACAAATAACTTTGCTCCCAACGAGTACAGAGAGGTTGTCAATCCCTCCGGCCTTGTCGTTTACAAAGGATCAAATGCACGAGATAATAGTGATAGGTATAACTGCTACTAGTAAGTAAGAACTGAAAGTAAATGGCAGATGTGATCAGTGATGGTAATATGGACCGGGGTCCCATGATGTTCACTAGTGATGTCTCTCTCCCAAAAGATGATAAAACAGCTATGTGAGGTAAACGAATTATAGCTGGGCAATTGACAGGATTATGTGCGCAAACCAATGCTAACTATGTTGCAAGAAAGGTAGAGGTTCAAAGCATGGGCGGTACGCCAAGGCAAGTAGACCGAAATCCATCTGCATCTACTACTAATCATCCACCTTGAGATATCTATCCAGAACATCTCGCTGGTATTAACTTGCGAGTCCCACCCATAGTGTAAACTCAAAGCAACAGACAACTGCATTAAAAGAACTTTGCGTAAAGTAAACAATCCTTGCACCCGCAAGTACAAGCACCGTTGTTTTCCCCCTTGTGGCAACAGCACATCCCCTAGACTCATGTTTCTGTCACTCAAGCTAGTCATCGAGGGGCATGAACCCACAATCAAGCATAACGTTCCCTCTTGGAGTTACTACCTACTACTCGGCCAAAGCAATAAATAGCAACGGAGAACATGCAAGAATTACTTAAGAACATAAATATAAAAGAGGTAAATCAAATATATTACTCAAACACAATCTGAACATAATCTCATAATCCATCGGATCCCAGCAAACTCATCATAGCAACAGCATAAGGATTACATATGTGCCTCGATCATGTAGGGCAGCTCATGAGGTCTAATTAGTGAAGGACAAAGAGGGGAGGAGAACATCACATAGCTACTGGTCATGGACCCATGGTCCAAGGGAGACTACTCACAACTCATCCGGGAGGCGTCCATGGTGGTGGAGAGGCTCCCGGTGGTGATCCTCCCCTCCGACAGGGTGCCGGGAAGAGTTCTCCTGGTGCTCCCGATCTTGGAAGCGCGGCGGCGGCGGAACAGAGATGAGATCGCGAAAAAGGGTTCCGTCCTCGAGGGTTTCAGGACGCGGTGTAAATATATGCCAAAGGGGGGCATCAGCGGAGACCTGGGGGCCCAGGCGCCCCCCCGGCGCGGCCAGGAGGGGGGCCGCGCCCCCAGGGCGCCTGGAGCCCTGGTGGCCCCCCTCCGGCCCTACTTTGGCCGTATGGAAGCTTCCGAAATGCTGATTTTTATATATTTTTCCCGGAATTTTTCTGGCAGTTTACGTAATGGGAAAACCTGAAATACAAAAACAGCAGAAAACAGAAACTGGCACTGGGGTGCACTGAGTTAATAGGTTAGTCCAAATATGATCAAAAGTGTATGGAAGTGTATAAATAACATAGCAATATCACACAAAAGAGGCATGGAGCAAGCAGAAATTATAGATACGTTTTGGACGTATCAACATCCCCAAGCTTAATTCCTGCTCGTCCTAGAGTAGGTAAATGATAACAAGCATAATTTCTGTGGTGACATGCTATTAACCATATAAGGACTTTTCATAGTCACATGACAAAAGCTTACTGAGATAATGAATCTGTAGTAGTTAAGTTGCCTCATGAGAAAATCACAAAGAACTAAAAGTTTTACAATATGATACTGAAACATCAAATAGATTTGTAGTGAGCATGGTGTGCAAATATGATAAAGTGGTATCTCGCTTGCCCCCTTTAGTGAAGCAAAACATAAATGCAGGGGCACCTCCAAGGTTTAAGTGACGACTAGATACAATGATTTCAGAATAAACGATATCATAATCATGCAAAAGACAATGGTACTTTGGGACAATGCACATTACACTCAGAATGACAATCATGCTCTCAATAGTTGGTGCTTTAAAGAAGGTGGAGACTCTCGAACCGTGGCTTTTGATGGCAAGGTTGAAAACCCGTGGTCGGAAACAAAGACAAAACATGTACCAGAGCTCTTGGTTTTAAAAACAGAAGTAAAAATTAATTTTTTTGGATATGCATGTTTCGTCAACGAATGCTAGCAGATAACTCAATTACTTCTCGAGATGGACAAGTTTCGAGGAATGGCTCCCGAATGAGGATGATCACATCCTCTTAATCTCCTTTGTTTATCACTGCCAAAGTTTTCTGATTTCTCATGAACAAAGCGTGAAGGAGGGTTTGTTTGTTGTATAATTTTTTAATGAGCCGGGCGCACTCTATGCCAGTTCCTTCTCGTATTATGGGTTTGCATATTAGACATGCAATCCCGGGGTGAAGCTTGTCCAACTTAAAAAGATCATGAATTAACTACTACTTCCTCATGAACTAAAACAGAGGCACAAAAGAGAAATGCTTTTTTTTGATTAATTTCGAGATGGTACACGAAAGTCTTCGTTAGGAATGGCAGGTAAATACCATGTATAGGAAGGTATGGTGGACTCATATGGCATAACTGGTTTAAAGGATTTTGGATGCACAAGCAGTCAGTCCGCTTAGTACAGGTGGAGGTTAGCAAAAGACTGGGAGCGACCAACTAAAAGAGCAATGACGGTCATAATCATGCAGAGCGACAAAGCAACATTGAATCTGGCATGGAAGTTATATCGCTACTCAGAAATAAAAGATCATCAAGGCTTGACAGACTTTCTTTACAGTCTTAAATATGCGTGAGCATACGCCAAGTCAATCAAAATAAATTCTTGAAGGAAGATATCACTAAACCATACCACATCATAGTCAAACAAATCATGTTGGTACTCCAATAACACATTGGGAACCCCCCAGCTATTTGAGACTAACCATAAGAAAACATGAACTACTAAGCACCATTATGCACATAGCATTTTTATCATAGACATATCGACCAGTGCAACAGAAGCCAACTCTCTTAACAATATAAGCATGATACTAAAGAGAGTTCCAGCGACCAACTAAACAAAAGCTCTTTAAAAAGATAAGCATGAAAACTTAAGAGCTGAACATGATAGTAGCTATTGAAAGACAAAGAACACACACAGCAAAGATAGACATGAAAATTCTATGTTATGTTCTAGGTTGAAGTGGAGCGTGTTTCTCTCCCACACAAACAAAGCTGAGTTCCAACTCGTTATGAACAGCAAGCAAAGCTAAAGAAAACTAAAAAGGAAACTAAAAGCAAGACGCTCCAAGCATAGCACATAACACATGAAGTGATAAAAATATAGTGGAACGAAAGACGAACTGATAATTGTTGATGGAGAAGGGGATGCACGGGGGCATCCCCAAGCTTAGACGCTTGAGTCTTCTTGAATATTTCTTGGGGGTGCATGGGGGCATCCCCAAGCTTGAGCGTTTGACACTCCTGAATCTTTTTATCATCTTCCCTCGCACACTTGAAAACTCCCTTCATACACAACTCATCATAATCTGATTAGCGAGGTTAGTACCCTTAATAAAATAATTGTTCCTTGCTGGAAATAAAGATATTCTTGAAGTTCTACTATTTCTCAAGATTGCCAAAAGGTTTTTGCAGATAAAAAGCAAGCTCAAGGTTTGCAAAACGAAGGAAAGGCAAAACAGGACAGAATCTGTGAAAAACAGACCAGCAGGTAGTAAATGATTTTTTCGTGGCACTTCTGCAACTCAAATAAAAAAACTCAGAACAGACGCCCGAAAGACAATTGTATAGAGCACGCTGTCGAAAAAATTCAAACCAAAAAGATGATCTGGTGATTTTATACGAATTTTTCTATCCAAGGACAGAATCTGTTTCCTGGACAACACGTCACAACTTTTGAACTTTCTTGCAATCAGAGGCTACACTTGGCACAAAGCTGAAAAGTAAAGATACAATGATGATGCTACTGTAGTAACAACATCAAGACACAACAAAAGCAAAATAAAATTTTATTCATTGTGGGCTGCCTCCCAAAAGCGCTTTCTTTTATGCCTTTAAGCTAGGCATAATGCAAAGAGATCAAGTTTTATCAAGAGTAAAAGAATAGCTAGTCCGTATAACAGACTCAAAAGGTAACTTAATCTTCTTTCTAGGGAAGTGTTCCATCCCTTTCTTGAGAGGAAATTGGAATTTTATATTCCCCTCTTTCATGTCAATGATGGCACCAACGGTGCGAAGAAAAGGTCGTCCCAAAATAATTGGACAAGAAGGTTCACATTCAATATCCATAATAGTAAAATCAACGGGAACGTAATTGTCATTGACAATGATAAGAACATCATCGATCCTCCCCAAAGGTTTCTTTATGGAAGAATCAACAAGACGAACACCAAAAGAACAAGAATCAAAAGGTTTCAATTTAAGCATATCATATATTCTTTTGGGCATAACGGAGGTACTAGCTCCAACATCACATAAAGCATAGCAAGAGAAGTTATTCAACTTAATTTTAATCATAGGATCCCAACCATCTTCTAGCTTTCTAGGTATGGAGGCTTCTACTCTAAGTTTCTCCTCCCTAGCTTTGATGAGAGCATTAGTGATATGCTCTGTGAAGGCAAGATTAAGTGTGCTAGTGCGGGGATCTCTAGACATCTTGTGAAGGAAATCAATAACTTCGGTGTCGGTGTACTAAAGTAGGGGTACCTTAGTATCCCGACTTGTGCACGGGCAGTAGCAGCGTCCCGTGGTCTGGCTCACCACGCGCCCGCCAAAACCCACTCTGGACCCTTTTGAAGCCATTCAAGAACAAAGTATTCAAGTTAAGAAACAAGACCCCGGCAAGAGGAGCTTGTCGGGAAGGCCGCACCAGGCTCAAGGTTATCATTCCAGCACAAGACCCTGGCAAGAAGAGCTTGCCAGGAAGGCTAAAGAACAGCACCCCAGAAGATATATCGTGGCGCATCACGCGCCCCGGAAGGACCCGGAGAGCGACAAGCTTCCGGGCCCGGCAAGACAGCGACCCCGGCAAGGTGCTTGCCGGGGGAGGCTTACACTGTGTGCCTGCGCTCCAGCTCATCTGGCCACGCGTCGCCCTGGGGCCCTTCCAGGGGCACGTGGCAGATGGCTGTGCAGCCTGGGGTACACGGTGGCGAGCCGCGGTGACGAGGCCATCGTCGTGGCAAACGGAGACGCCCGGGCGGACGCTTTTGGGGTGACGGCGACGGGCATTCAATGCCTTTGTCCCCCACCGTCTGGGTTAGGTATAGATCACTGTACGTGCACTGTGCGTACACTGTTCATGCACTGTTCCATCTACCACCAATTTTACACTTTTACCCTCATCTACGTTGACACCTGTCGGTGACCCCTTAGAGCTATAAAAGGAGGCCCATGCACAACGTAGAGGGGGTTGGATTCCAGAAACTTGATCACTCCCTCGCTCGGTGTAGCTAGTACTATAGATCTTCAAGCTCCCGAGCCCAAGAACCTAATACAACCAAGGCAGGAGTAGGGTTTTACGCGTCCGCGCGGCCCGAACCTGGGTAAACTGCCCGCGTGTGCCCCTCGATCCGCTCTTTGTGCTCCCTCCGCTCCCTTGCCGTACCGTAGAAGGGGCTCCGGTCCCATAGGTGTTCGTGGGCGACCAGTTTCCCCGACATCTTTGGCGCGCCAGGTAGGGGGCGTCGAGGTTGTGCGGACCTGATCCGGCGCTCACGCGGGCGCAATCTTCAGCAACCTTTCCAGCTTCATCCACCTCATCGACTACATCAACATGCCTCCTAAGAAGAAGGCTTCGGAGGTCGGAGGCCCGTCCGCGTCGATCCCACCACCACCAGAACCAACGGTTGGAGGGGTAGACGTTGGCGGAAGGGTGGACGCCGGCGAGGACACTCACGGCGCCGCCAAGTCCAAGGACAAGACGGACGACCGGGCGAACTCCAAAGCCTCGGCGTCCGTGCACGCACCCCGTCCCTCTCAGGAGGTGCCGGGCCAGCAGCGCCGTGGTACCCACGGTACCATCCGCCTGCTGGGACAAGGCCAAGCTGGCGGGTCGCGGGACGCTCAAGGCCAGCGTCGTGGCACGAGCAAGGCGCGGTCGCCAGGGCGGGACCTTGCTCCTTCTAACCCTGTTAGAAGTCCGAGCATATCTCGCTCCTCGCACCGCTCGCCGCCGCTTCCCTCCTCTCCAGCAGAAGCTCTAGCCAGAGCTCAACTGCTCCTCGACTTCCCTCCAGCGGCAGACAAGGCCGAAGACTGGAGGGCGACGATCCAGAGCCTCATCGCCTTCGCCAACAACGACGCGCCGCAGCAGCCGGCAACATCACGGCCGCGGCAAGTCGACCAAGCGAAGGCCGATGGAGACAAGACCGCCGGGGGTGCAACTACCGTGCACTCCCCGCCGCGGAAGCAGAAATCGCCACCCCGTCGGATCAACGTCGACGACGACTCTACAGCGTCGTCGGATCCGCGGGCTCGCCGCGATCAGCGCCAAGTCCTCGACGACAGGCGACAAGAGGACGCTCGAACTCGTATCGAGCGTCGAAGAGAAGCCCGAAGACAGTCCGATCAGCGCGCTGGGACTGCTGTCGACATGCACGCGCTCGGTGAACCAGGCGACTTGCCGTACGCGGCAGGTTGCCCTGCGTTCATCCGAGAGCTGCGGCAAGTCCAGTGGCCCAGCATGAAGAACTTCAAGCCCGACGTACCCGAGAAGTACGACGGCAAGACACACCCCTCGGAGTTCCTCAGCATCTACACCATTGCGGTGCAGGCTGCCGGGGGACGCGACGAGAAGATTCTAGCCAACTACTTCCCGCTCGTGCTTAAGCCAAATGTCAGGTCTTGGCTTATGCACTTGCCGGAGAACTCCATCTCTTCTTGGGCAGATCTGTGCCACCAGTTTGTCGGCGCCTTTACGGGCGGCCACAAGCCCCACGGCCAGGAGAGCGATCTACACATCCTTGCCCAGAAGGAGGGAGAGTCCATGCGCAAGTACATCCAAAGGTTCAGCCGCGTTCAGCACAACATCCCGGATGTCCACCCTGCCGCGGTTATCAGCGCGTTCCATCAGAATGTGCGTAACCGCCGGATGAGGGAGGAGATGGCGATGACCAAGATCCGGGACGTCAGCGAGCTTTATGCTCTGGCTGACAAGTGTGCCCGTGCTGAAGAGGGGAGGAGACTCCCCGGAGAGGATACTGGAGCAGGAGGAATGGATAGCGAGGATGCCGCCCCGGCAAGGAAAAACCGGCGGCGGAATAACAGGAAGAAGAAGAACAAGGAGGTGCTGGTTGTCGAGCAGTCCGGCAAGGAGGCTGCCGCCAAGAAGACACATGCTGGCGGCTCCGGCAAGGAGTCCACCCCTGTAGCGGCAGCCGACAAGCAGGACGGCTCCGACAAACAGTACTGTAAGATCCACCGCACCAAGGGCCATGATCTCCAGAACTGCAAGAGGGTAGAGTACCTCGTAGAACAGCAGAAGGCTGAATACGAGCGTCGCGACAAGGAGAAGGCCCAAGGAGGCGGGGGAGAGCCCAGCAAGAAGCGGCCGTTCAATGGCCGGGGAGGACGCCGCGGCAAGGCCAAGCAGCGGCAAGGAGACAGACCTCCCCGGGGCCGCGATAAGGATGAGGATGAAGACGATGACGAGGACATGGATGACGGAGATAACAGCGAGCAGGAGTTCCAGAAGGCCACAGAAGTTCTGTGTGTCGACGGAGGTGCCTCTCTGCACACTTCCCACCGCCAACTCAAGCAATGGGTGCGGGAAGTGAATGCAGCTGAGCCACCCGTCGAGTCGCGAAGGCTGCTGAAGTGGTCCGGCATGCCCATCATCTTCGACCTTGAGGACCACCCTGACCGCACGACTGCGGTCGGGTGTTTGCCGATGTTGGTTTCGCCAACTATCCGCAACCTCAAGGTCACCAAGATGTTGGTTGACGGCGGGGCCGGCCTCAACTTGATCTCCTCCGCTGTGATCAAGAAACTACAGATCCCCGACAGCGAGCTCGAGGAAACCGAGACTTTTCAAGGAATCAACCCGGGAAGGAGCATGCCGAAGGGGAAGATCACGCTGCCGGTGACCTTTGGCGGAGAGCTTAACTTCAGGACGGAGAGGATCACATTCGACGTTGCCGATATCCCAATACCATACAATGGGATACTTGGCCGTCCTGCACTCGCCAAGTTCATGGCAGCCTCCCACTATGCTTACAACATGCTCAAGATGCCAGGGCCAATAAGCGTCATCTCTGTCCCCGGCGACAAGAAGGATGTGCTTATTTGCGCCGACAAGATCTACCGGGACGCAGCAGCCGCGGCAGACAGCAAGGCACTTGCCGCTGAAGCTCCCGGGGGGAAGACCAAGACCAAGTCCGGCAAGAGCTCTGGGGCCCACTCCGGCAAACGCACCTCTTCGGAGTGCTGCGCTGCCGTCGAGGATGCACCATCGATGTAATGCCCAGGATGGAGTTATACCTCCTACGTGTCGAGGCACGACTTAAAGGCATAAATCCATCCTAGAATGATCTCAAGTTCGGTAATCTTTGCACATCTCATGTAAAAGAGGGGATTGTAAACAGAAAATAGTTGGCTTACACTCGCCACGTCACAGAATTACAATTCAAGTCTCAATCATCATACATTAAGAACATCACAACCCTCTGAGGGCAAAATCCAAATGCAAGATACCAAAACTTAGATAAATAAACCACAGGCGGATCGAATCCTAGTAAGAGTCTCCACTACTGATCATCCGGGTATCGCACATAGTACCGACTACGCTCCTCGTCGTACTCCCAATCCAGCTCGGTGCCATCACCTGGATAGCTCACAGCTGGACCTGCATCTGGTGTGGTGAAGTAACTGTGAGCCACAGAGGACTCAGCAATCCCGTTTCCGGGTAACAAGACTATCTAAGCCTTTGGGAGAGGATAAAGGCTGAAGAAAAGAATAAGTGTCTGCAGCAGCAACTAGCAACTAGCTTACGTGAGTGAGAGCGAGAAGAGAAAGCCTCAGCGAGAAGTGATCACGAAGTGATCCTAGCTACAAGCTCAACAAACATAACCCCTCCGTGTTCAACTCCCGAATCCCTATTCGGAAATTGACAGTCACAGAACACACGCTGGTAGTGTATTAGAAACATTGTCTCAAGTTATCTACAACCGGAATTAACAAGCTCCCATCTGCCACATAACCGCGGGCACGGCTTTCGAAAGTTCAAACCCTGCAGGGGTGTTCCAACTTGACCCATTACAAGCCCACGATCCGCGGAGTCGCAACTCCAAAGTGGGAAGACCCGAGTATCCTCGGAATCCCGTGCTCAAGATATACCGAACTAAGGTAAGGCTAATCCAGCAAATCCTCCCGGCGTGTCGACACCCTGATAGTAGCCGCGCGTATCTAAGTCTCAGGACACGACCGGATGAGTCATCCTACAGGTGTATGCCAGATACCTCAGGTTGCCCCGAGGCGGCCCCGCAGTCTGCTCGTTTCGGACCAACACTCATGTGGAGCACTGGCCCGGGGTTGTTGATTAAGAAAGAGGGTTAATTACTCCCTATGCAAGTTTAGTTTGTTATTAGGCAAATAGTACCAATGTTGGGACTTGCTGGAAAAGACTTAGCACTTAGCGGTTTATCGAGGGGGTCACATACACCCCAACCGTGTTAGGAACGCATAATCAAGGAACATAACACCGGCTTATACGGATCCTAACGGCATGAGTGGAACAAATCACCAAGCAAAAGGCTTAGCCTTCCACCCTTGCCAATATATAGATGATTTCATTTTAAGCATTTATATAGTGTGATATAACCCAACCAAACTTCAACATGAAGCAAGCATCTCCGCTCTTCACCTGCAACTAGCAATGCTATAAGAAGGGCTGAGCGAAGCGTACTTAGCCAAGCAACGGTTTGTGTAGGTAGGTTGGTTAAACATGGCAATTGGTTACAAATAGGAGGCTGACAAGAAGATCATGGGCATCGAGGCAAAAGCTATAGATCGAGACTACTAGCAATAGGCAAAGATAGTAATGTTATCGGGGTTCGGTCATCTTGCCTGAAGAGAA
This sequence comes from Secale cereale, assembly GCA_902687465.1. Lineage (NCBI taxonomy): Eukaryota > Viridiplantae > Streptophyta > Magnoliopsida > Poales > Poaceae > Secale > Secale cereale. The sequence continues at coordinate 891,518,880 of LR738712.1, forward strand.
GTCGTTCGGATCGTAAGAAGGGTCCTCGTGCTCAACCTCGTTGGAAACCTCATGCTCGTACTTGAACTCAGACTCTGCTTCCGGCTCTAAACAAAACAATCACACCAAGCACCAATCAACAAGATGCAATGCGCACTCGAAAAAGAGGAATGCATGATGGATGCACTAAGGATGCACACGGAGCACGTAAAATATCACTCAAGCAAATCACCTCAAAACATGATAACAATCTGATATTATTAATCTACACAGAAAATCAATCAAGTTTGATATAAGATTCGCTGAAATCGGAGTTACGGGCTAAAAGTTATGCCCGAAACAAGAAAAGAGCGAAAGTTGAAAATTACAGCATCATAGCAACTTCGGAGCTCAAAATAATTGAGCTACAGCATTCAAACAACATGGCAAAGACCTAGTACACAAACTAGACATATACTACAGCAACTAAGTCCAAAGGTGCACCCCCAACGGAGCCACGGATCAATAGCAATGATCTTGGACATATTGAACTTGACAATAAAATTCTGGCAGCAGAATTTTATTGAAACTTTGGAGCAAAAGATAAACATGCTACAGCCACTTAAATAGACATGTGAGGACATGAATGGAAAGACAACAATATATACTACAAGGAACAATCAAGATCCACTCCAAAACTATCATGCTTTGTCCTAGAACATCACACGAACATGGCATCGGAACGTTACAGATTTCAGACTTAGTGAAAATCCACTAAGTCCTAAAACAGCAATATCATCATAGCATCTAAAAGAGCATGTTTAAGTCACCTCGAAACTAATCATGGCAAGTGGTAAGCACCTCATCAAAGTGCACATGAAGGTGATCCCGAAACACACAAGCATGCATCATTGAGGTGAACACAACGATTGCAACGAGCTCAACAAGATGGCATTTCATAACAAGTGAAACAACATCACGGCCACATGGCACTTTGCAACGATGATAAACATGGCAGGAATAAATCTAACATGCTACCTAGCACATACAACACGTAGAGCATGGCAAGACGAACACGTGGACATGTCATTTGCATCATTCGGACAAACGAGCTAAAAGATATCACATGGCAAAGATGACATAAAAACATCACCTAACAGCAGTTTATATCATGATGCACTCTTGCAACAGCAAAACAAGCACCTAGATGATCTCTAACATGCATGACAATAACAGATAAAACGTAGAGCACGACTCCACGAACGTCTGGACATGCTATAAGTGCGAATCGGAGCTATGCACAAAAAGTTAGAGCAGTTGAAAGATTGCATCACAGATTAACAGATCTGGGACTTAGAGATATTTGGGGCAACCTTCTCACACAGATCTGGAAAATGAAGAAGTGGATCCGGCCCGGCTGGGCCTGGTCGGTGGAGGCAGAGAGCGGCCCGGGTCGGTGGAGGCAGATCCGGCCCGCGGTGGCGCGGTCCAGCCGGCCTGGAGAGGTGGCGGCCCGAGAGGTGGCCGGCCCAGGCGGGAAGGCCCGGAGGGAGGCGCCTGCGGCTGGGAGGGACGCGGTGGCCCGCGGTGGGCGGAGGCGGCCCGGTGCGGAGGGAGCCCGCGGGGGCACGCGGTGCGGCGACTGGGCCTGGAAGGTGCCCGGCGCTGGAGGAGGCCGAGGCCTTCGGCTCGGGGGCGGGGCGTTCGGCCCAGGCAAGGCGAGGGGCGTGTCGCGGGAGCGATGAAGGCGAGCGGGCCTGACGCGGCTTGCTGGCGACGCTGCGGAAGCCTCGCGGCAAAGTGGGGACCTGGGCTTCGGTGCGGAGGGACGACGCGGTCGGCTGGGGCGATCGAGCCCAGCTGGCTCGGAGGGCGATCGATCTGGCCCGACGGAGCGACGAGGGGAGCGCCTGGTGCGGTGCGGGAGCCGCTCGGTCGTTGACCCGATCTGAATCAGGTCGAGGGAAGACTCCCGACTGTTTCCAGGCGAACGACGCGGCGGCGCCCTCGAGGCTGCAGAGGCCGGTGCGAATTTTTACGGTCGAGGTTGCCAAGTGGCAGTGGGAAGGGGGCTAGATCCAGAATTTTAGGGAAGGAGGAGGAAGAAGCTAGATGCCCAATAGACTAGGGTCTATTATAGAGCAGGTAGCTAGGGTTAGGGGATTTGGGGGTGTTTAGGAGCCCTCCGATCGAGATCCGACGGATCCGATCGCGGGGGTAGTTTAGAAGGGCCTAGGAGAGAGTAGTAGCAGCTGTAGGGGTGTTTCTGGGACACAAAGTAACGGCACTTTGGACCCACACGAACAACAGATGGGATAGCCAACGGGGTCCAAACGAGACGAGATTTGAGAGGCGGGTTGCACACAACAAAACAACAACACACACAACAACCTCGCGGCACACCGGTAACGTTACACGCCCAAACAACAAAGTAGGCCTACGGGACGTCACGGACACGTGAGGGAGCTCCGGAACGCGAAACGGACAACGGGAAGAAACGCGACGAACCGGATGCAACCGGCAAGACAAATGCAATGCAATGCACATGTCTACATGATATGAATGAATGCCACACACTCACACAACAAAACGACGAAAAACCCGAAAGACAAAGAACCCGGAATGGAAATAGATGAAACCGAAGATATATTATATGCCCAAAAGGGAAAGTATTACATCCGGGGCATTACAAACTCTCCTCAACTACAAAAAGATCTCGTCCCGAGATCTAGGACTGGAAAAAGGAAGGGTACTCGGAACGAAGATGATCTTCTCGTTCCCAGGTAGCTTCTCGGTCGGTGTGATGTGACCACTTGACTTTCAGAAATTTGATGGACTTGTTGCGGGTCTTGCGTTCGGTTTCTTCGAGAATTGCAACTGGGTGCTCTCGGTAGGACAGGTCTTGTTGAAGATCAATCTCCTCAAACGGAATCATGCGCTCAGGTGCCTTGAAGCATTTGCGAAGTTGAGACACATGGAAGACATCATGAACAACAATCTTCTAGAATCTGATTCACGCGCTCGACTTGACCACTAGTCCGAGGGTGAAAAGCAGTGCTGAACCTGATCTTAGTGCCCATGGCGGACTGAAAGGAGTCCCAGAACCTTGATGTGAACAAGCTTCCACGGTCTGAGGATATAACTTGAGGAATGCCATGTAGGGACACAATTCTGGAAGTGTACAGCTCTGCAAGTTGAGCTGCATTGATTGCTTCTTTGACTGGAAGAAAGTGAGCGACTTTGGTAAGCTTGTCAATCACCACAAAGATAGCATCATTTCCTCGCTTGGATTTAGGAAAGCCAGTGACGAAGTCCATTTCAATGTGGTCGAACTTCCACTCGGGGATAGGAAGAGGTTGGAGAAGACCGGCTGGACGTTGATGTTCTGCTTTCACTCTTCTGCATACATCACATTCATTCACGAATTGGGCAATCTCCCTTTTCATGCGTGTCCACCAGTAAGACTGCTTGAGGTCTTGATACATCTTGGAACTGCCAGAATGAATGGAAAGGAGAGAATCATGAGCTTCTTCCATTATGAGCTTCCTGAGATCACCTTTGGGAACAACGAGTCTGTCCTCGAAGAACAAGGTATCTCTCTCATCAACACGGAAGCACTTGTATTTTGGAGTGCCCTTTGCAATCCCATGTTTCACTTTCTTCACCATGGTATCACTGAGTTGGGCCTCACGGACTTGATCTTCCAAGGTAGGAGCAATTTGAAGATTTGCAAGAAAACCCTGCGGAACAACTTGGAGGTTGAGTTTCCTGAATGCTTACAAAGCTCAGGCTGGTACGGCTTGATGAGAAGGCTGTTGCAATATGCCTTTCTGCTCAAAGCATCTGCAATCACATTCGCCTTGCCAGGAGTGTATTCAATGCTGGGATTATACTCTTGGATCATTTCAACCCAACGAGTCTGACGGAGGTTCAGATGCGACTGTGTGAAGATGTACTTCAAACTCTTGTGATCAGTGAAGATGTCGACCTTTCTGCCCAACAACAGATGTCTCCACGTAATCAGAGCATGTACCACAGCTGCTAGCTCGAGATCATGTGTGGGATAGTTCTTCTCACTTGGCTTGAGCTGACGAGAAGTGTATGCCACAATTCTCTTATCTTGCATAAGCACACCACCAAGACCTTGAAGAGAAGCATCACAGAATACTTCATAGGGCTTGGATTCATCCGGAGGAGTCAGAACTGGAGCAGAGACAAGCTTCTCTTTGAGGGTTTTGAATGCCACTTCACACTCTGGAGACCAAAAGTATTTGACATTCTTCTAAAGCAAGTTGGAAAGAGGCTTGGCAATCTTGGAGAAGTTCTCAACAAACCTTCTGCAATAGCTGGCAAGACCCAGAAAACTGCGGAGCTGCTTGACGTTCTGAGGAGCTTCCCAGTTGACAATAGCTTCAACTTTCTCGGGATTAACCGCAATACCGTCAGCTGAGATGATGTGGCCCAGGTACAAAACCTTATCGAGCCAAAACTCGCACTTGGAGAACTTGGCATAGAATTTATGCTCTCGGAGTCGATCAAGAACCAGACGTAAGTGCTTTTCGTGATCTTCTTCATTCTTTGAAAACACCAGAATATCATCCAGATACACGAGCACAAACTCGCCAGTATAGGGGTTGAAGATGTAATGCATCATCCTTGAAAAGGTAGGAGGAGCATTGGCGAGACCGAAGGACATGACGGTATACTCGTATGAACTGTAGCTCGTTCTGAAGGCCGTCTTGGGAATGTCTTCCTCGCGAATGCGAATTTGATGATAGCCCATTCGGAGGTCAAGCTTAGAGAACACTTTAGCTCCTTTGAGCTGCTCAAAGAGTTCGTTGATGTTGGGGAGCAGATACTTGTTCTTAATCGTCTTCTTGTTCAATGGCCGGTAGTCAACACAGAGACGCTCCGTGCCATCTTTCTTCTTGACAAATAAGACACCACAGCCCCACGGAGACGTACTAGGCCTGATGAGACCCATACTCTCCTGCTTATCAAGCTGCTTCTTCAACTCCTTCAATTCATCCGGAGAGAGCTTGTACGGACGCCGGCATGCTGGCTCAGTACCCGGCTCGAGTTCAATGACAAACTCCACCTGACGGTGTGGAGGCATGCCTGGAAGTTCTTCAGGAAAGACGTCTTGATATTCGTTCACCACCGGAATTTGAGATATGGCATTAATTTCGCCCTTGTCATTGAGAGAGAAAAGTCTGATAGTGTTATCCCTTGAGGCAAAGATAATCACATCTTCATCAGAATGAGTCAACTTGACTTCCTTTTGAGCACAATCAATGTGAGCATCATGCTGAGAAAGCCAATCCATTCCGAGGATGAGGTCGATGTCAGAATTACCAAGAATCACCGGTTTAGCCAGAAAGCGATAATCACCCATGCGAATAGAAACATTCAGAGCAAATATGTTGGAAGACATGCACTTGCCCGGAGAAATTACTTGCAACCTCTGAGGCAGACTTTGGATGTCAACATTATACTTGGATGCAAATGGTTGAGACATGAAAGAGCATGAAGCACCCGAATCAAATAACACTTTAGCTGGAAAAGAGTTAACTGGAAGGTTACCCAAAATGACATCAGAAGAATTCTCCGCTTGTGCTGCATTCATCAGATTGACCCTTGCTGCCTTTGGATCATGCCTGACAATAGCTGAACTCACAGGTGGAGGAGGTGGAAGACGCTTCGGATTCGGACATCTGTTGGCATAGTGACCCTTCTGGCCACACTTGTTGCACACCACTTCAGAGAGAGGACGGAAATGAGAGCCACTTGACTTGGAGCCTTGAGACTGAAACTGCTTCTTCGACTGGTTGCTCGGGTTGGGTGGGTGGGAGAAACCACGACCACTAGAGTTCTTGTTGTTGGAGTTGTTGGAGTTGTTGTAGGGAGCTCGAATCACTGGAGGAGGAGGAAGCCAGAATTTCTGATGCTTCGAGACCATCTGAGACGATGAGGAAGAGTGAACGTCATCTCGAATTCTCTTCTTAGAAGCCTCCATCTTGAGCTGAGCTGCTTCTTGTTTCAAAGCCATGTTATAGAACTTGTCGAATTCATCGGGCTCGAACAAGGTGAGAGCGAGCTGAAGTTCATCTTTGAGACCTCCACGGAACTGGTAGATTTTACTCTTGGCATCAGGAATGTCTTGCTTAGCATAGCGAGCGAGGTTTTGGAACTTGACATTATACTGATAGACTGTCATGGAGCCCTGCTTCAGGTTGCGGAATTGCTCACGCATACCCTCAATGACACTTGTACGAATGTGGTGCGAATGGAAATCCTTGCAGAAATTCTCCCAAGAGATCACTTGACCTGGCCTGGAGTCTTTGTACTGCTGCCACCAGTCAGCTGCTTGATCTTTCAGTTGGAAGGCTGCAAACTTCACATAATCATCTTCCTTCACGTTACTACACTCAAAATGCTTCTTTATGTCGGTTAACCAATCTTCAGCATCAAGAGGGTCGACACAGTAACTGAAAGCTTTAGGATTGTTGGCCAAGAACTGGTTAAGAGTAGCATGGTGCTGCTGGTTGAAGAAGTTGCCTTGGTTCCCTGGAACACCCTGATTAGCTTGATTAGCTTGCATCTGCTGCATCATCTGCATCATCAACTGAGTGTTCTGAGCTGTAGTCTGCATAATCGCTCTCCAAGCCTCAAGCGGAGGAGGAGGGGAAGGAGGATGTTCTGGAACCTCTTCCACCTCTGGGTTAGCGTTGGGAACCCTTTTCGGAGCCACCCTTTAAGAGATGACCGCGAATCAGCAATTGATTGACAAAAGGTATAAGCTGACTCAATGGAATGAATTGCAACAAGTCTTCATAATAATCATTCGAACAATAAGAACGAATGAATTCATTCGAACAAGAGGAACGAATGAAATTCTCAGTTAAATGATAACATCAATCTTCACGAGAAGCCACATATGGGACAAAAGGATAAAATAAGAAAACAACAAGGTACGGATGGGAACAAACACAAGAGAGGAGTTTCGTTCTAACATCTTTGTGCTGAAAGCATATGAACGCGTTACGAAAAGATTTTGCAATCCCCGGATCAGCATAGCCAAGGACCCTTTAAGATGCAACTCCTGATAGTAACATCGGTCATATAACCCCTTCACTCAATGTAGAACCCCGAACTCACTAACCTGCATTCGTTGGAAGAATGCCTACGATCTACTGGATAAACCCACCTATAGATTTCCGAAAGATTCCAGTTATGCAATCAGGTGTTGGGGATACACGGGAAGCACCGCGCAATCAACTCTAAACCTACATCCAGGTGTATCCATCCATCAACACATAACCAGTCTTTCTCGGAAACTGTGTACCTCGGACCTTCAAAAAGCATCCACTATAACAAGCTATGGCAATACTCCCGAACTACCTCCCCAGTACTGGGTGATGTCGGGGTTATCTTGCCACTGGCCGTATAGGAGAGATTTTCGATGTCGGCCGTCTTAAGTATTTAGTACTGCCGCGATATGCTTGTGACAACAATACCCCGAAGCTCAACTCCTCGGTAACAGGAGGCATCGAGAACAATATCCTTGTCACAAGAACATCGAAACAATCCCAGAATACTCGCGGGATTCCTAAAAAAAAATTTTGTGCAATTTTTGAAGATAGGAGAGACAAGAGTAGTCGTCAGGAGTCCTCACCAGAGAGAAAGGGGATGAGAAGCAAAGAAATCCTACTCTCCGATATAATATAGGACTCAAAAAGTTTTCAGTGTGTGCCTAGACTCGACCGTCAACGATTCGATCAAACAGTGGGGGCTCCTAGGTCGGAGAAGGCTCTGAATACCAACTTGTAATGCCCAGGATGGAGTTATACCTCCTACGTGTCGAGGCACGACTTAAAGGCATAAATCCATCCTAGAATGATCTCAAGTTCGGTAATCTTTGCACATCTCATGTAAAAGAGGGGATTGTAAACAAAAAATAGTTGGCTTACACTCGCCACGTCACAGAATTACAATTCAAGTCTCAATCATCATACATTAAGAACATCACAACCCTCTGAGGGCAAAATCCAAATGGAAGACACCAAAACTTAGATAAATAAACCAAAGGCGGATCGAATCCTAGTAAGAGTCTCCACTACTGATCATCCAGGTATCGCACATAGTACCGACTACGCTCCTCGTCGTACTCCCAATCCAGCTCGGTGCCATCACCTGGATAGCTCACAGCTGGACCTGCATCTGGTGTGGTGAAGTAACTGTGAGCCACAGAGGACTCAGCAATCCCGTTTCCGGGTAACAAGACTATCTAAGCCTTTGGGAGAGGATAAAGGCTGAAGAAAAGAATAAGTGTCTGCAGCAGCAACTAGCAACTAGCTTACGTGAGTGAGAGCGAGAAGAGAAAGCCTCGGCGAGAAGTGATCACAAAGTGATCCTAGCTACAAGCTCAACAAACATAACCCCTCCGTGTTCAACTCCCGAATCCCTATTCGGAAATTGACAGTCACGGAACACACGCTGGTAGTGTATTAGAAACATTGTCTCAAGTTATCTACAACCGGAATTAACAAGCTCCCATCTGCCACATAACCGCGGGCACGTCTTTCGAAAGTTCAAACCCTGCAGGGGTGTTCCAACTTGACCCATTACAAGCCCACGATCCGCGGAGTCGCAACTCCAAAGTGGGAAGACCCGAGTATCCTCGGAATCCCGTGCTCAAGATATACCGAACTAAGGTAAGGCTAATGCAGCAAATCCTCCCGGCGTGTCGACACCCTGATAGTAGCCGCGCGTATCTAAGTCTCAGGACACGACCGGATGAGTCATCCTACAGGTGTATGCCAGATACCTCAGGTTGCCCCGAGGCGGCCCCGCAGTCTGCTCGTTTCGGACCAACACTCATGTGGAGCACTGGCCCGGGGTTGTTGATTAAGAAAGAGGGTTAATTACTCCCTATGCAAGTTTAGTTTGTTATTAGGCAAATAGTACCAATGTTGGGACTTGCTGGAAAAGACTTAGCACTTAGCGGTTTATCGAGGGGGTCCCATACACCCCAACCGTGTTAGGAACGCATAATCAAGGAACATAACACCGGCTTATACGGATCCTAACGGCATGAGTGGAACAAATCACCAAGCAAAAGGCTTAGCCTTCCACCCTTGCCAATATATAGATGATTTCATTTTAAGCATTTATATAGTGTGATATAACCCAACCAAACTTCAACATGAAGCAAGCATCTCCGCTCTTCACCTGCAACTAGCAATGCTATAAGAAGGGCTGAGCGAAGCGTACTTAGCCAAGCAACGGTTTGCGTAGGTAGGTTGGTTAAACATGGCAATTGGTTACAAATAGGAGGCTGACAAGAAGATCATGGGCATCGAGGCAAAAGCTATAGATCGAGACTACTAGCAATAGGCAAAGATAGTAATGTTATCGGGGTTCGGTCATCTTGCCTGAAGAGAAGTCGTTCGGATCGTAAGAAGGGTCCTCGTGCTCAACCTCGTTGGAAACCTCGTGCTCGTACTCAAACTCAGACTCTGCTTCCGGCTCTAAAAAAAACAATCACACCAAGCACCAATCAACAAGATGCAATGCGCACTCGAAAAAGATGAATGCATGATGGATGCACTAAGGATGCACACGGAGCACGTAAAATATCACTCAAGCAAATCACCTCAAAACATGATAACAATCTGATATTATTAATCTACACAGAAAATCAATCAAGTTTGATATAAGATTCGCTGAAATCGGAGTTACGGGCTAAAAGTTATGCCCGAAACAAGAAAAGAGCGAAAGCTGAAAATTACAGCATCATAGCAACTTCGGAGCTCAAAATAATTGAGCTACAACATTCAAACAACATGGCAAAGACCTAGAACACAAACTAGACATATACTACAGCAACTAAGTCCAAAGGTGCACCCCCAACGGAGCCACGGATCAATAGCAATGATCTTGGACATATTGAACTTGACAATAAAATTCTGGCAGCAGAATTTTATTGAAACTTTGGAGCAAAAGATAAACATGCTACAGCCACTTAAATAGACATGTGAGGACATGAATGGAAAGACAACAATATATACTACAAGGAACAATCAAGATCCACTCCAAAACTATCATGCTTTGTCCTAGAACATCACACAAACATGGCATCGGAACGTTACAGATTTCAGACTTGGTGAAAATCCACTAAGTCCTAAAACAGCAATATCATCATAGCATCTAAAAGAGCATGTTTAAGTCACCTCGAAACTAATCATGGCAAGTGGTAAGCACCTCATCAAAGTGCACATGAAGGTGATCCCGAAACACACAAGCATGCATCATTGAGGTGAACACAACGATTGCAACGAGCTCAACAAGATGGCATTTCATAACAAGTGAAACAACATCACGACCACATGGCACTTTGCAACGATGATAAACATGGCAGGAATAAATCTAACATGCTACCTAGCACATACAACACGTAGAGCATGGCAAGACGAACACGTGGACATGTCATTTGCATCATTCGGACAAACGAGCTAAAAGATATCACATGGCAAAGATGACATAAAAACATCACCTAACAGCAGTTTATATCATGATGCACTCTTGCAACAGCAAAACAAGCACCTAGATGATCTCTAACATGCATGACAATAACAGATAAAACGTAGAGCACGACTCCACGAACGTCTGGACATGCTATAAGTGCGAATCGGAGCTATGCACAAAAAGTTAGAGCAGTTGAAAGATTGCATCACAGATTAACAGATCTGGGACTTAGATATATTTGGGGCAACCTTCTCACACAGATCTGGAAAACGAAGAAGTGGATCCGGCCCGGCTGGGCCTGGTCGGTGGAGGCAGAGAGCGGCCCGGGTCGGTGGAGGCAGATCCGGCCCGCGGTGGCGCGGTCCAGCCGGCCTGGAGAGGTGGCGGCCCGAGAGGTGGCCGGCCCAGGCGGGAAGGCCCGGAGGGAGGCGCCTGCGGCTGGGAGGGACGCGGTGGCCCGCGGTGGGTGGAGGCGGCCCGGTGCGGAGGGAGCCCGCGGGGGCACGCGGTGCGGCGACTGGGCCTGGAAGGTGCCCGGCGCTGGAGGAGGCCGAGGCCTTCGGCTCGGGGGCGGGGCGTTCGGCCCAGGCGAGGCGAGGGGGGTGTCGCGGGAGCGATGAAGGCGAGCGGGCCTGACGCGGCTTGCTGGCGACGCTGCGGAAGCCTCGCGGCGAAGTGGAGACCTGGGCTTCGGTGCGGAGGGACGACGCGGTCGGCTGGGGCGATCGAGCCCAGCTGGCTCGGAGGGCGATCGATCTGGCCCGACGGAGCGACGAGGGGAGCGCCTGGTGCGGTGCGGGAGCCGCTCGGTCGTTGACCCGATCTGAATCAGGTCGAGGGAAGACTCCCGACCGTTTCCAGGCGAACGACACGGCGGCGCCCTCGAGGCTGCAGAGGCCAGTGCGAATTTTTACGGTCGAGGTTGCCAAGTGGCAGTGGGAAGGGGGCTAGATCCAGAATTTTAGGGAAGGAGGAGGAAGAAGCTAGATGCCCAATAGACTAGGGTCTATTATATAGCAGGTAGCTAGGGTTAGGGGATTTGGGGGTGTTTAGGAGCCCTCCGATCGAGATCCGACGGATCCGATCGCGGGGGTAGTTTAGAAGGGCCTAGGAGAGAGTAGTAGCAGCTATAGGGGTGTTTCTGGGACACAAAGTAACGGCACTTTGGACCCACACGAACAACGGATGGGATAGCCAACGGGGTCCAAACGAGACAAGATTTGAGAGGCGGGTTGCACACAACAAAACAACAACACACACACAACAACCTCGCGGCACACCGGTAACGTTACACGCCCAAACAACAAAGTAGGCCTACGGGACGTCACGGACACGTGAGGGAGCTCCGGAACGCGAAACGGACAACGGGAAGAAATGCGACGAACCGGATGCAACCGGCAACACAAATGCAATGCAATGCACATGTCTACATGATATGAATGAATGCCACACACTCACACAACAAAACGACGAAAAACCCGAAAGACAAAGAACCCGGAATGGAAATAGATGAAGCCGAAGATATATTATATGCCCAAAAGGGAAAGTATTACATCCGGGGCATTACAATCGAGCTCCACCGGCAAGTGCAAGAAAGGAATGGCAGCTCCACCGGCAACCAAGAAGGTGCCCGCCAAGGAGGACGGCACTGGTGGTACTTTCACCATCAGTGCTACGCTCGACCACAAATAGGAAAGCGCGCTCATTGCCTTCCTGCGGGCGAATGTCGACGTGTTCGCATGGCAACCGTCCGACATCCCCGGCGTTCCCAGGAAGGTAATTGAGCACAAGCTTGCTGTTTGTCCTCACGCGCGGCCCGTCAAGCAGAAGGTCAGGAAGCAAGCGGTGGAGCGCCAAGAGTTCATAGCTGAAGAAATCAAGAAGTTGGAAGCAGCAGGCCTTGTTAGAGGTGTACTTCATCCCACGTGGCTGGCCAATCCAGTTGTCGTGCGTAAGGCTAATGGGAAGTGGAGACTTTGTATAGACTTCACTGATGTGAATAAAGCTTGTCCCAAGGATCCATTCCCCTTGCTGCGCATTGACCAGATCGTTGACTCCACGGCTGGATGTGAGTTGCTTTCATTTCTCGATGCGTACTCCGGATACCACCAGATATTCATGGCTGAGGAAGATGAAGAGAAGACTGCATTCATCACTCCATGTGGCACATATTGCTTCATACGCATGCCCTTTGGATTGAAGAATGCGGGCTCAACATTTGCAAGGGTGGTCCACACTGCTTTTGAGCCACAGATACACAGGAACGTAGAAGCCTACATGGATGATATAGTGGTCAAGAGCAAGAACAAGGATACCCTGATTCAAGACCTAGAAGAAACCTTTGAGAATCTGCGCAAGATACAACTCAAGCTGAACCCCGAGAAGTGCGTTTTCAGAGTCCCCTCCGGCAAGCTTCTCGGGTTCTTTGTGTCCCAGAGAGGGATTGAAGCCAATCCCGACAAGATAAAAGCCATCGAGCAGATCGAAGCCCCGAAGCGCGTCAAGGATGTAAGGAGGCTTGCTGGTTGTGTGGCTGCCCTCAGCAGGTTCATTTCTAAGTCTGTGGAACGCGCCCTGCCTTTCTTCAAAATCTTGAAAAAGGCAGGTCCTATGAAATGGACTCCGGAAGCGGAGGCAGCGCTGCATGACTTGAAAGGATACCTGTCCTCCACTCCAATACTTGTCGCACTTAGGCCACAAGAGAAGTTGCTGCTATACTTAGCAGCAACCAATCAAGTGGTTAGTGCTGCGTTAGTAGCGGAAAGGGAGGCAGAGGAAGAGCCCACAGCCCCGGCAAGCACTTCCAGCGACAAGCAGGGGGCTCCCCCGACAAGCTCTGACCCCGACAGGGACAAGTCTGCGCAGGAGCAAGGAGAAGTGCGAAAGAAGATGGTGCAGCGCCCGGTTTATTTTGTAAGTTCCCTCTTGCAGGGGGCTAGATCAAGATACTCTGGGGTGCAGAAGTTGCTTTTCGGCCTCCTCATGGCCTCAAGGAAGCTGCGCCATTACTTTCAAGCGCACGAGATAACGGTGGTCACTCGCTTTCCGTTGAAGAGGATATTGCAAAATCCAGAAGCAACAGGCAGGATCGTCGAGTGGGCACTAGAGCTGTCAAGCTTTGGTCTCAAGTTTGAGAGTACTTCAACTATACAGAGCAGAGCTTTGGCAGAGTTCATAGCAGAATGGACACCAACACCAGATGAAGAAGTTCCAGAGACAAGCATCCCCGTCCAAGAAGCAAGCAAAGAGTGGATAATGTACTTCGATGGTGCCTTCTCGCTGCAAGGCGCCGGTGCTGGTGTGCTACTTGTCGCGCCCACCGGAGAGCACCTCAAGTACGTTGTTCAGATGCACTTTCCCAAGGAGAAAGCGACAAACAATACTGCTGAGTATGAAGGTTTGCTTGCCGGCCTCAGAATTGCGGCCGAACTTGGGATCAAGAAGCTGATTGTGCGGGGAGATTCACAATTGGTAGTCCGACAAGTAAACAAGAGTTACCAGAGTCCTTTGATGGAAGCTTATGTCGATGAAGTGAGGAAGCTTGAAGAACATTTTGAAGGCCTGCAGATGGAGCATGTCCCAAGAGCTCAGAATGATATCGCAGATAGCCTCTCAAAGTGTGCTGCAATGAAGTTACCTGTGGAACCAGGGGTCTTCGTGCTCAAGCTAACTCGACCATCCGTTACACCATCAGTTGGGCAAAGCAAGAAGAGGAAGTTGGTCTCCGGCGACTACTTGCCGGCGGATCTTCCTGAAACCGCCGCCAAGGTCCCCAAGATCAACAACCAAGATGCTGAGGAACAGTCTGCTCCTGTGAACCCAAGGGTCTGTACAGTTGAAGCAGGTGTTCCCAACAAGTCTTGCCCTGGCAGGCTTGCCGGGGAACACTCAGCTCCGGCAGAGCCGCAGGTTCTTGCCGTAGAAGCTGAGGTTCCCGCAGCAACCCTGATGCCTTTAGTCCTTGTTGTTGAGCCTCAGGCTCCAGCATGGGCGCAGCAAATCGTCGGTTTTCTTCAAACTGGAGAACTTCCCGAAGAGCCAGAAGAGATAGAGAGGATAACCAGGCAGTCAAGTATGTACCAGTTCGTCGGCAATGAACTGTACAGAAGAAGACTCAATGGTGTCAGGTTGAAGTGCATTTCCCGGGAAGATGGACAGAAGCTGTTGGCAGAGATACACGGAGGCATATGTGGCCACCACATTGGCGCAAGAGCACTTGCCGGGAAGGCGTTCCGGCAAGGTTTCTTTTGGCCAGAAGCCCTCCAAGATGCAACTGCACAAGTAACCAAGTGTGAAGCGTGCCAGTTCCATGCCAAGCAGATTCACTAGCCAGCTCAAGCTCTCCAGACAATAACTTTGTCCTGGCCCTTCTCGGTCTGGGGGCTCGACATCCTCGGCCCCTTTCCCCGCGCAGTCGGGGGCTTTGAGTACTTGTACGTTGCAATCGACAAGTTCACAAAGTGGCCAGAAGTGGAACCAGTGAGAAAGGTGACAGCACAGTCAGCAGTGAAGTTCTTCAGGTCAATTGTTTGCTGTTTCGGAATCCCTAACAGGATCATCACCGACAACGGCACACAGTTCACAAGTCGCACCTTCATGCAGTACGTCCAAGACCTTGGCGCCAAGGTCTGCTTCGCTTCTGTTGCTCACCCGAGGAGCAATGGTCAAGCGGAGAGGGCCACTGCTGAAGTGCTGCGCGGGCTCAAGACAAGAACCTTCGACAGGCTGCACAAGTGCGGAAGAAACTGGATAGAGGAGTTGCCGGCGGCTCTTTGGTCAATCAGGACGACACCAAATCGAGCCACCGGACAGACACCCTTTGCTCTTGTCTATGGAGCAGAGGCAGTTCTCCCCACGGAACTCGTATACGGGTCTCCTTGAGTGCTCGCTTACGATGAGCTTGAGCAAGAGCAGTTGCGGCAAGATGATGCATTGCTCCTCGAGGAGGAACGTCTCTAGGCTGCTGTACGAGCTGCTCGATACCAGCAAGCTTTGTGTCGCTACCATAGCCGCAAGGTCAAGGCCAGGAGTCTCGAGGAAGGCGACCTTGTTCTTCGGCGCGTTCAGTCCGCCAAGAATTCCAACAAGTTGACGCCGAAGTGGGAAGGCCCTTATCGGGTGAGACAAGTCACAAGGCCCGGCGCTGCCCGCCTTGAGACCGAAGAAGGCTTACCGGTGAGCAACTCCTGGAACATCGAGCATCTTCGCAAGTTTCACCCGTGAGGCGCGGTTGCCGTGATCCGCTCTGGCAACCACCTTTTGTACAAGTCTTGCCGCTGTTGCATGTAAACCTTTGTACAAAGCCGGGCGCAGACCCCGTGCATCAGCAAAACTTTTGTGCCTTGCACCATTTGTCATTTCATGCCTTTCCTTTTACTTGCATGTATCGTCTGACATTTTGTGCAGCACACATCCCCGGTAAGCAGTAACAAGCCGTAAGGCTCCATACTTGTGTCTCCTCCCCTTTTCCTTTCTCTCTTAAACAGAAGAAGTGTTCCTCGCGCACAAGTTTGCCGGGGGGAAGGAGATAGAGGTATGGACCAAGTGCTGTTCAAAAAAGGGAAGCCTTGCCGGGAAGCAAACAATCCATGAAAGCTAAGTTGCCAGAGTTTGAGCAATTCAAATTTTTAAAATTTTATTTGTCTTCCTTGAACGACCACACTTTGTATGGAAAACCTGTGCGCGAAGGAACCTACCCGTGGCTAGCCGCACCCTTACTTTGTTTCGAGCACGCTCAACGGCTTAAGTGAGCTGCGACAAGTGTCGCGCCCTTACTTCGTTTTCGAGTTCGCTCAACAATCTAAGTGTGCTGCGACTAGCTGCGGCAAGGTTTCTTGCCGGCAAGGGCATTGCTAGCAGGCTGCTAAGAGTCCCGCACTCAGCGCTCGCGGCAAGGGTTCCTTTGCCGGCAAGTTCCCTAAAAGCATAGGGTGGAAAGCATACAAAGTGAAGGGACTAAACAAGGGAGATAACACTGCATTGATTATCCAAAATAAAGTTATATTACAAGATAGCTTGCCGCTGTTCTAACCAACCACTACCCATGACTTAATCGACAGCGGCAAAGGAAGCAGAAAGAAGGGAGCCTAGTCTCTTCGTTCTCCGTCGACCCTCTTGATCTTGCCCGCCTTGGCTACGATGTGGGCAACTTGTGCCTTCAACGCCTCCTGGGTACAAGTCGATGGCTTCGGCGGGGAGGACTCTGGTGCGCGGGTGAGCCTTCGTCTCCCTCGCCCAGAACAAGTAATACTTGTCCCGCAGCTCCCTCGCGCCGAGCCTCGGCGGGAAGACCACCATCTTCCTCCGCATGGCTGCCAGCTTCGCCGCCTTGTCGGACTTCTCCTTCTTCGCCTTGTCGCTCTTCGCCTTGTCGCTCTTCGGGGCCATGGCGAGGGCGGCGAGGGGGGTCGACGGCACTGCGGATGCTGGAAACGGCGGAGGAGGGGTGGAGCTCAGCTCTCTGTCGACCTTTGGGGAGGCGGAGGGCGGCGGGGGTTTCTGGAGATTCAAGACACAATGAAAGCAATGGGGGGAAACTGCCCCTGCTTCCTCTGCTTTTAAGGGGGAAGTGGGGGACGTTCCGCATTTTTCCATTAAAGAAGCGGGCCACGATCTCTCCCACGACGCCGCAATCGACGCGTGCCGTTAGGGAGAGATGCGGCAGATGCGGAGTGGGAAACGACGCGCCGTGGGCCGCGTGTGCCCGTGCACTGTTTTGGGCCTGGCCCAACAGCGCTCGGCACCGTGTGTGGCCCAGGCCAGGGGGCTCCTGTCGGTGTACTAAAGTAGGGGTACCTTAGTATCCCGACTTGTGCACGGGCAGTAGCAGCGTCCCGTGGTCTGGCTCACCACGCGCCCGCCAAAACCCACTCTGGACCCTTTTGAAGCCATTCAAGAACAAAGTATTCAAGTTAAGAAACAAGACCCCGGCAAGAGGAGCTTGTCGGGAAGGCCGCACCAGGCTCAAGGTTATCATTCCAGCACAAGACCCTAGCAAGAAGAGCTTGCCAGGAAGGCTAAAGAACAGCACCCCAGAAGATATATCGTGGCGCATCACGCGCCCCGGAAGGACCCGGAGAGCGACAAGCTTCCGGGCCCGGCAAGACAGCGACCCCGGCAAGGTGCTTGCCGTGGGAGGCTTACACTGTGTGCCTGCGCTCCAGCTCATCTGGCCACGCGTCGCCCTGGGGCCCTTCCAGGGGCACGTGGCAGATGGCTGTGCAGCCTGGGGTACACGGTGGCGAGCCGCGGTGACGAGGCCATCGTCGTGGCAAACGGAGACGCCCGGGCGGACGCTTTTGGGGTGACGGCGACGGGCATTCAATGCCTTTGTCCTCCACCGTCTGGGTTAGGTATAGATCACTGTACGTGCACTGTGCATACACTGTTCATGCACTGTTCCATCTACCACCAATTTTACACTTTTACCCTCATCTACGTTGACACCTGTCGGTGACCCCTTAGAGCTATAAAAGGAGGCCCATGCACAACGTAGAGGGGGTTGGATTCCAGAAACTTGATCACTCCCTCGCTCGGTGTAGCTAGTACTATAGATCTTCAAGCTCCCGAGCCCAAGAACCTAATACAACCAAGGTAGGAGTAGGGTTTTCCGCGCGGCCCGAACCTGGGTAAACTGCCCGCGTGTGCCCCTCGATCCGCTCTTTGTGCTCCCTCCGCTCCCTTGCCGTACCGTAGAAGGGGCTCCGGTCCCATAGGTGTTCGTGGGCGACCAGTTTCCCCGACATTCGGTAAGGGTGCAATTATCAAAATCAACGTCACTACTATCAAGTAAGGTGGTAGTGGTGTCCTTTAGGCTCACTTGTTTGGTAGTTTCTATGGTCATAGCATCACCATTAATAGGTCCAATGGGACCAGGAGTGCATTGGGTGCTAAGAGTTTGGATATCCTCAACAACTTGGATAGTAGCAACAGTGTGGTGGGTAGGAAGGTTCTTAATTCTATCTTCCTCCTCCTTTAGGGGTGCAACCACTTCGGGTTTAGCTGCCATTTGGTTTATCAAAGTGGCTTGCGTGTGGGACATATTGGAAACTTGGGTCTCAGTGATAGTGAGCCTAGTCTGGAGGTTAGAAATCTCAATATTTAGGCTCTCTAGTTGTCTACCAATGTCTTGCAAGATAGCAGTATGCTCATTTAATTGCCTCGAGAAGGTTTTGTTTTGTTCATATTGGGTGTGCATGTAGTTCTTAGTGGCCTTCTCTATTTCTAGAAGTTTCTCATAACCAGGCATGTCTCTATCTCTTTGGGTGGAGTTCTTGGTGCTAGGATAAGCATTGTTGTTCCCATAAGAATTAGAGGGAAACGGTCTAGGATTGCTACCAAAATTACTCCTATAAGCATTGTTATTAAAATCGTTTCTAGAGATAAAGTTCACATCTACTTGTTTTTGAGCAATCAAAGAATTAAAAGGATCATTACGAGGATCAATAGAAGATTGCTTGGAAAGTAGAGACATGATAAAGTCAACTTTTTCATTTAGGGAGGAAATCTCCTCGACAGAGTTTACCTTCCTACCTGTTGGAGCGCGTTCGGTGTGCCATTGGGAATAATTGGTCATCATCTCATCGAGAAGCTTCGTGGCAGCACCAAGTGTAGTTGACATAAAGGTTCCTCCCGCGGCCGAATCTAGCAAGTTCCGCGAGGTAAAGTTCAAGCCTGCATAAAAAGTTTGGATAACCATCCAAGTAGTCAAACCATGAGTAGGGCAGTTCTTGACAAGAGATTTCATGCGTTCCCAAGCTTGGGCAACGTGTTCATTATCCAATTGTTTAAAATTCATTATGTTACTCCTTAGTTGGATAATTTTTGCAGGTGGATAGTATTTTCCAATAAAAGCATCTTTGCACTTGTCCCAAGAATCTATGCTATTTCTAGGCAAAGATTGAAACCAAATTTTAGCTCCTCCTCTCAAGGAGAAAGGAAAAAGCTTAAGCTTAACAATATTACCATCTATTTCTTGGTATTTTTGCATATCACAGAGTTCAACAAAATTGTTTAAGTGTAAAGCAGCATCATCTCCAGCACCGGAGAATTGATCTTTCATAACTAGATTCAGTAAAGCAGGTTTAATTTCATAAGAAGGTGCTGAAGTGGCAGGTGTAGTGATAGGCGTGCAGATAAAGTCATCGTTGTTATGACTAGTGAAGTCACACAACTTGGTGTTCTCGGTGGAACCCGTAGCAGCAAGCAAGCAAGATAACTATTTTTGTGATTTTTGATAAAGGATACTAAAGCAAAAACTAAAAGGTAAACTAACAAGACTAAAAAGCAAAGGTAAAAGATAGCGTGCAACTCCCCTATCTTGAAGAGTGGAGTCCCCGGCAACGGCGCCAGAAAACTTTGCTTGATGGCTTCTCGCCCCTCGTTGGTTACCCCAAGTGGAAGGTTTGAGATGCAGTGTAGCGGTAGTTTTCCCTTGGCAAAGATACCAAGGATCGAATTCCCCTGAGACTCCAAGGTTCAACAAGAAGGTGTCAACTGCTAACGGCGCCAGATATTTAGCAATCGACTGGACCTGCACACAGATACAAATAACTTTGCTCCCAACGAGTACAGAGAGGTTGTCAATCCCTCCGGCCTTGTCGTTTACAAAGGATCAAACACACGAGATAATAGTGATAGGTATAACTGCCACTAGTAAGTAAGAACTGAAAGTAAATAGCGGATGTGATCAGTGATGGTAATATGGACCGGGGTCCCATGATGTTCACTAGTGATGTCTCTCTCCCAAAAGACGATAAAACAGCTATGTGAGGTAAACGAATTACAGCTGGGCAATTGACAGGATTATGTGCGCAAACCAATGCTAACTATGTTGCAAGAAAGGTAGAGGTTCAAAGCATGGGCGGTACGCCAAGGCAAGTAGACCGAAATCCATCTGCATCTACTACTAATCATCCACCTTGAGATATCTATCCAGAACATCTCGCTGGTATTAAGTTGCGAGTCCCACCCATAGTGTAAACTCAAAGCAACAGACAACTGCATTAAAAGAACTTTGCGTAAAGTAAACAATCCTTGCACCCGCAAGTACAAGCACCGTTGTTTTCCCCCTTGTGGCAACAGCACATCCCCTAGACTCATGTTTCTGTCACTCAAGCTAGTCATCGAGGGGCATGAACCCACAATCAAGCATAACGTTCCCTCTTGGAGTTTCTACCTACTACTCGGCCAAAGCAATAAATAGCAACGGAGAACATGCAAGAATTACTTAAGAACATAAATATAAAAGAGGTAAATCAAATATATTACTCAAACACAATCTGAACATAATCTCATAATCCATCGGATCCCAGCAAACTCATCATAGCAACAGCATAAGGATTACATATGTGCCTCGATCATGTAGGGCAGCTCACGAGGTCTAATTAGTGAAGGACAAAGAGGGGAGGAGAACATCACATAGCTACTGGTCATGGACCCATGGTCCAAGGGAGACTACTCACAACTCATCCGGGAGGCGTCCATGGTGGTGGAGAGGCTCCCGGTGGTGATCCTCCCCTCCGGCAGGGTGCCGGGAAGAGTTCTCCTGGTGCTCCCGATCTTGGAAGCACGGCGGCGGCGGAACAGAGATGAGATCGCGAAAAAGGGTTCCGTCCTCGAGGGTTTCGGGACGCGGTGTAAATATATGCCAAAGGGGGGCATCAGCGGAGACCTGGGGGGCCCAGGCGCCCCCCCGGCGCGGCCAGGAGGGGGGCCGCGCCCCCAGGGCGCCTGGAGCCCTGGTGGCCCCCCTCCGGCCCTACTTTGGCCGTATGGAAGCTTCCGGAACGCTGATTTTTTATATATTTTTCCCGGAATTTTTCTGGCAGTTTACGTAATGGGAAAACCTGAAATACAAAAACAGCAGAAAACAGAAACTGGCACTGGGGTGCACTGAGTTAATAGGTTAGTCCAAATATGATCAAAAGTGTATGGAAGTGTATAAATAACATAGCAATATCACACAAAAGAGGCATGGAGCAAGCAGAAATTATAGATACGTTTTGGACGTATCAGCGTTCAACAGACGTGCAGCCCGATGACGTCTCCCACGCCTTGATCCAGCAAGGAGAGAGGTAGAGGTTGGGGAAGACTCCATCCAACAGCAGCACGACGGCGTGGTGGTGGTGGAGGAGCGCGGGACTCCAGCAGGGCTTCGCCAAGCACTGCGAGAGACGAGGAGGGAGAGAGGTAGGGCTGCACCAAGCGAGAGAGGTCAAACCGTGTTATGGGAAGCCCCAAACCTCACATATATATAGGGGGAAGGGAGGGGCTGCACCCCCTTTAGGGTTTCCCACCCCTAGGCGTGCGGCCACCCCAGATCCCATCTAAGGGTGGCGGCCAGAGGGGGAGAGGGAGAGGAGGGCGCACCATACTGGGCCCTAGGGCCCATCTGCCCTAGGGTTTGCCCCCTTCCCCTCTATGATGCGCCTTGGGCCCTGGTGGGGGGGGGGGCGCACCAGCCCACCTGGGGCTGGTCCCCTCCCACACTAGGCCCACGCAGCCCTCTGGGGCCGGTGGCCCCACCCGGTGGACCCCCGGGACCCTCCCGGTGGTCCCGGTACGCTACCGATAGCGCCCGAAACTTTTCCGGTGACCAAAACGGGACTTCCCATATATGAATCTTTACCTCCGGACCATTCCAGAACTCCTCGTGACGTCCGGGATCTCATCCGGGACTCCGAACAACATTCGTTAACCGCGTACATACTTTCCCTATAACCCTAGCGTCATCGAACCTTAAGTGTGTAGACCCTACGGGCTCGGGAGTCATGCAGACATGGCCGAGACAACTCTCCGGTCAATAACCAACAGCGGGATCTGGATACCCATGTTGGCTCCCACATTCTCCACGATGATCTCATCGGATGAACCACGATGTCAAGGATTCAATCAATCCGTATATGATTCCCTTTGTCTATCGGTATAGCACTTGCCCGAGATTCGATAGTCGGTATACCGATACCTTGCTCAATCTCGTTACCGGCAAGTCTCTTTACTCATTCCGTAACACATCATCCCGTGATCAACTCCTTGATCACATATTGTGCACATTATGATGATGTCCTACCGAGTGGGCCCAGAGATACCTCTCCGTCATACGGAGTGACAAATCCCAGTCTCGATTCGTGCCAACCCAATAGACACTTTCGGAGATACCTGTAGTGCACCTTTATAGCCACCCAGTTACGTTGTGACGTTTGGTACACCCAAAGCATTCCTACGATATCCGGGAGTTGCACAATCTCATGGTCTAAGGAAAAGATACTTGACATTTAGAAAAGCTTTAGCATACGAACTACACAATATGTGCTAGGCTTAGGATTGGGTCTTGTCCATCACATCATTCTCCTAATGATGTGATCCCGTTATCATCGACATCCAATGTCCATGGTCAGGAAACCGTGACCATCTATTGATCAACGAGCTAGTCAACTAGAGTCTTACTAGGGACATGGTGTTTGTCTATGTATCCACACATGTATCTGAGTTTCCTATCAATACAATTCTAGCATGGATAATATACAATTATCATGTGTTAGAATATATCGTTGTAATCTCAACCTCTTTCCTTATCTCTTGTTCTATTCAAACTCTTGTATCTCTTATCTTGTACGCCAAGGCAAGGCTTCTGCCAACATCAATATAAACTCACCGCGGCTCCCCTCGAGGGAGTAGGAACGCTTCCACAAAATCCTACATGGTCATCAGAGCCACCTCTTCCCATAACATCTAGCCACATACCAAAAACCCTAGACTACACATCATCGTCTCCATGGCTTCCTCAGCCGGCGTCGCCCTCAACCTTGGTTCGCCGCCATCTGAGAAGCTTGCAAGAGGGAACTACATCCTCTGGAAGACGCAGGTTCTCCCAGCCCTGTGAGGTGCGCAGGTCACGGGGCTCCTGGACAATTCTGACGCCGCTCCGCCCAGGCTGGTGGAGACCACAAAGGCGGACAAGACCACGACCCTAGAGCCGAATCCTCTGTACGGGCCCTGGATCGCCAAAGACCAGCAGGTCCTGTCATACCTCCTCAACTCCATGTCGCCAGAGATTCTCGCACAAGTCGTCGGGAAGGATTCCACCTTCGATCTCTGGACAACAGTCACAAATCTCTTCGCCTCACAGTCGCAGTCCCGGATTACCAATCTGAGAATTGCAGTCACCAATACCAAGAAGGGCACCATGTCAAGCTCGGCGTACATGGCTAAGATGAAGAGCCTTGGGGATGAACTAGCTGCTGCTGGGCGTCCCGTATCTGATCCGGAGATGGTGGATTATATCCTTGCAGGACTGGACCGCGACTACGATTCTGTGGTGGCGGCAATCGGCGTTGTCAAAAGCACCATCACTGCGGACGATCTCTTCGTTCAAATATCTGCCTTCGATCAAAGGATGGAGATGCTAGGCACTCGTCATGAGGCGGCTTTCATTCATCTGCAAACGCGGCCTACAGAGGCCGTGGTCAGTCCCGCGGCAGGTCTCGCGGGCGAGGAGGCAGGGGGCGCGGCCGTGGTGATCGCGGTGACCGCCAGCACTCTCCTGCCAATGGAGGCGGCGGCTTCAGGGGACGTCCTCGACAGCAACAACAACAACAGGTGCGCGAGCAGCAACATGACTATCCTGAATGTCAGATTTGCTACAGACATCATCCAGGAGGTGCACGTGTTTGCTGGTGGCGTTATGAAGAGAATGATCAAGAAGAGAAGGAGGCGCATGCCGCCTCCTATGGCATGGACACAAACTGGTACGCCGATAGTGCAGCAACCAATCATATTACAGGAGAACTTGACAAGTTAACAATGCGGGAGAAATACAATGGAGGCGACCAAATTCGCACGGCAAGCGGTTCAGGTATGAATATCACACATATTGGTAGTTCAATTGTTAAAAACCCCATGAAAAATTTGCACTTGAAAGATGTCTTGCATGTCCCTCAAACATCCAAAAATCTTGTTTCCGTTCATAGATTCACTCGTGATAACAATGTTCTTATAGAATTCTATCCTCATTTTTTCTTGGTTAAGGACTTGAGAACAAGGAGAACCATTCTTAGAGGATGGTGCGTGGGAGGCCTCTACCCACTCATATCATCATCATCATCTTCCTGGTCTAATAAGCAAGCAAACATTGTCACCAAGCCATCATCATCAAGGTGGCATAGTCGTTTAGGTCATCCATCTTCAGTCATAGTTAAACATGTTCTTAGCAAAAATAAACTCTCTTATGAGAATAGTATTGAGTCAGTTTGTGATCCGTGTCAACAAGCAAAAAGTCATCAATTGCCTTACCCTATCTCTACTAGTGTGTCTACTGCTCCCCTCCAACTTATATTTTCAGATGTATGGGGACCAGCACCAACTTCAGTTGGTAGATTCTCTTACTATGTAAGCTTTATTGATGATTTTAGTAAATTTACTTGGATTTACTTATTGAAGAAACAGTCTGATGTATTCCAAGTCTTTATCAATTTCCAAAATCTTGTTGAACGCAAACTGAACTCCAAGATCATTGCTATGCAAACTGACTGGGGTGGTGAGTATGAAAAACTAAACTCTTTCTTTCAAAAGCTTGGTATATCCCATCATGTCTCTTGTCCCCATGCTCATCAACAAAACGGATCTGCTGAAAGAAAGCACCGTCACATAGTTGATATGGGGCTAGCATTGCCAGCAAATGCATCCATGCCACTTAAATTCTGGGATGAAGCGTTTTTAACTGCCACATATCTTATCAATTTACTTCCAAGCAAAGTTATCAAACTTGAAACACCCATTACACGACTTCTTGGTGTCACACCCAACTACACATCTCTTCATATTTTTGGCTGTGCATGTTGGCCAAATCTTAGACCCTACAACACACGCAAACTCGCTTTCCGCTCCAAAAAATGTGTCTTTTTAGGCTATAGCCCCATGCATAAAGGGGTCAAATGTCTTGATGTTCCTACTGGTAGGGTCTACATATCCAAAGATGTTGTTTTTGATGAATCAGTGTTTCCCTTTGCCTCTCTTAATCCCAATGCCGGTGCACTCCTCCACAAGGAAATTCTTCTTCTCCCTTCACATCTTCAGTCTTTTGATCATGGGGGCGACAATTGTACTAATCAATGTGATGATATTTCTCCTAGTACTGGTTCTTCTCTATTGCTTGTGCAGGTCCCTGGAGAAAACGGTGCTCAAAATGATCAAAATCTCGAAAATATAGCTCCATTTGATCCTATATTGCATGCTGGAGAAGAAGACGAACCTGGCGCGAATAACGAAGGTGATCCGGCAGCACCTGGAACTCCTGTGCACGTACCATCCTCGGATCGCGCGAGCAGATCCTCCTCGGATCGCGCTCCTGCCAGCTTCAGCGCGGACCCACGGTTGGGCCACTCCAGCGCCTCCACCTCAGCACCAGGTGGGATCAGCAGCGGGGCCGAATCCCCCTCGCCCCGCGTGCGCATGCAGCCACGGTCGGGCAGCGGATCTGCTACGCCGGCTCGGCCCATGGGCACCCGTGTGTGTGTAGAGGAGACGGCCACACCAGCAGCTACAGGATCTTCTATGCATGAGATGGCAGATTCGCCAGCAGTGTCACATGCAGATTTTGGTGGATCTTCTATGGCGAGTATTCCAGCAGTCCAGCCAGCGGCACCTCCACGGATTATGACTCGGCTACAGAGAGGTATACGAAAACCTAAAATAAGAAATGATGGGACTATACCATACGGGATGTTGTGTATTTCAAGTGAGCCAACAACATTGAGCAATGCACTTGATGATCCTAGATGGAAGAAAGCAATGGATGAGGAGTATTCAGCACTTATGAGAAACAAAACCTGGCATCTTGTACCAGATCAGAAAGGTAAAAATATCATTGATTGTAAAATGGGTATACAGAATTAAAAAGAAGGCAGATGGCTCCATTGACAGGTATAAGGCACGTCTAGTTGCAAAAGGCTTTAAACAACGTTATGGCATTGATTATGAGGACACCTTTAGTCCTGTTGTGAAAGCTGCAACCACCAGACTTGTGTTGGCCATTGCTGTGTCCAAGGGATGGAGTTTAAGACAGCTAGATGTACAGAATGCGTTTTTGCATGGTGTTCTGGAAGAGGAAGTATTTATGAGACATCCACCTGGATACGAGAATAAGAAGCTACCACATTATGTTTGCAAGCTTGACAAGGCACTCTATGGTTTAAAACAAGCACCCAGAGCGTGGTACTCCAGATTGAGCTTACAGTTGAAATATCTTGGCTTCCTTGCTTCCAAGGCTGATACATCCTTGTTCATTTATCACAAAGCAGGGGTGACTATTTTTGTGCTTATATATGTTGATGATATCATAGTTGCAAGTTCTTCACAGAATGCTACTAATGCTCTCCTACATGATTTAAGCTCAGAATTTGCCTTGAAGGACCTAGGTGATTTGCATTTCTTCCTAGGTATTGAAGTCAAGAAAACTCAAGATGGTATTGTGTTGAATCAGGAAAAATACATTGTTGAGCTTCTGTCTCGCATGGGAATGAAGAATTGCAAACCAGTGCCTAAACCTTTGTCTTCCTCAGAAAAGCTCTCAGCGTATGAAGGTGAACCACTTCAAGAGGAGGAGAGAACAAGGTATAGGAGTACTGTGGGAGCATTGCAATACCTAACTCTTACCCGTCCAGATATTTCATTTGCTGTTAACAAGGTTTGTCAATATCTACATGCACCTACTTCTGCACATTGGTCAGCTGTTAAGAGAATTGTGAGATATGTGAAGCATACTATGGGAACATGACTTCATTTCAAACGGTCTAATTCCTCTCTTGTGAGTGCATTCTCTGATGCTGACTGGGCAGGATGTAGTGATGACAGAAGATCAACTGGAGGTTTTGCAGTATTCTTTGGGTCCAATCTTAATTCCTGGAGTGCTAGAAAGCAAGCCACTGTGTCACGGTCAAGCACAGAGGCTGAATACAAGTCTTTGGCAAATGCAACTGCTGAAATTATTTGGGTTGAATCACTTCTTGAGGAATTGGGGATCAAGAAAAATCGTATCTCATGCTTATGGTGTGATAACTTGGGAGCAACATATTTGTCTGCAAATCCAGTGTTTCATGAAAGGACAAAGCACATAGAAATTGATTTTCACTTTGTACGAGAAAGAGTTGCAGCAAAGAAACTTGAGATACGGTTTATCCCTTCCAAGGATCAAGTGGCAGATGGCTTTACAAAGGCGTTACCAGCAAGACCATTTGAAGAGTTCAAGAGTAATCTTAATTTAGGATAGTTGAGATTAAGGGAGGGTGTTAGAATATATCGTTGTAATCTCAACCTCTTTCCTTATCTCTTGTTCTATTCAAACTCTTGTATCTCTTATCTTGTACGCCAAGGCAAGGCTTCTGCCAACATCAATATAAACTCACCGCGGCTCCCCTCGAGGGAGTAGTCCTACATCATGAACAAGGAAATATAATAATAACCAATTTATTATTGACTCTAGGGCATATTTCCAACATGAGGGTCATCACATCATCTTCGTCGGCCCCGACGGGTCGAATCGGAGGTAACAACTCGTCGTAGCCTGGCAGCACCCGAACCAGTTGAACCCTATACAAGGTGGGTGGCACCGGTGTACCGTGGAACACGGGGTTGCCCAGTTGAACGATTTTGCCCTTGGCGACATCGACCAACTCGTTGTTCACGAAGTGCAGGAGAGTGCACGGAACGTCGGCGGCGCCCTGCGAAAACATGTAGGGCGTCAGGGATGCCCAGTCAAAGGCAAGGAGATGAAGTCCTCAGCCGAGAGGCTTAATTAGTTACCGTGATGATGGCGTCGAGCTCGGCTAATGTCGAGGCACCGCCGACGGCGGGTGTGCAATTGACGGAGGGGCCGCTTGCTGCAGAGGTGCCGGCCGGCGTACACCCGGGTGCATTAAACTCCAATGCCCATGTCGGCGTCGGAGACACTAATGCCGCCTCCGCCGGAGACACCAATGGCCCCGCCTGCGCGTTCTGCGAGGTGCTGGCCGTGAAGCTGGGAATCGGGGGCGGCCCCTGTTGGCCGCCCGCAATCCACGTCGTCAGCCCCTGAATCAAGGTAGGCATAATGCCGGTGAGCGTCGATCCCAGTTGTTGTTGCACTTGCTCTTGGACAATCTCCGGAATCCGCGCCACTTGTGCCTTGAGTTCTTGAACCTCGCGCGACTGGCTTTCCGAGCTGGTCTTTTTCTCCTTTTGCCCACCAGCGTTATAGTATGACGACCATTTTGTGGACAAGCCTTTGCCGGCCACACGACCAGCTGACGACGGCTTACTGAGCTTATCCTTTTTTTCATTACATTCAACGCCCTATTTAGAGTGGTGTCCCAAGGGGTGCTCTGAGTCGACCCCGCGCTACTGCTTTCAGTCGCCTGCGGAAGGAATGTGAACCATTTAGAAATTTGGCTTCATTAATTAGAATGCAACCATATGGAGCTAATTACGCGGGGGTGTATTCCTTACCAGAACAAGCTCAAGCGCCCTGGTCTTCGGATCCGTGGTAAGCTCCTTTGTTTTCGGGTCCTTCTTGTACCGGGCCCTGACAAAGTTCCTGGTCTGCTTGTCACCGTATTTATCGAAGAGGTGCGGTAGGCCTTGCTCGGCACGCTCCGCCTCCTCCTTGTCCCATATAGGCTCCGCCATGCTATAACCTGTGACGCCCGAGACCGACGTCCCAGAAGATTCCAGAAGATTCCAGATGTTCCGGGTTGCCCGTGTGTTCTTTGTGCTTGTGTTATTTATTTTTGCATTGCATCATGTCATCATGCCATCATGTCATATTTTATTTTGCATCTCAACCTAAATAAATTGTGTGGGCCTTCGGTCCATTTAAATCGAGGGAAGGATGACTTCTCTTTATAACATATAAAAGCCTCTCAATATTATTAGGGAGCTATATTAATAAATATTCCATTTGTTCGGAATTAACCAACACACTTGCAAATATTCCCCATGCTTCTTTAATTCAAGTTTCACCTTAAAAATCTTGCCAATAATTCTTTTCCGTTGTTTCGAGGTTCCTCCGAAAATTCGAACATTTTTGGACACTTCAATAATCAAGTCTTAGTTCAAAACTATTTGAAGTAAATTCAAATATGTTCGAATTATTTTCCGATCACGCCTTTTCTATTTTTCTCGGACCGTGCTCTTTTTATGATGCCCGAGAAAAATACTCCCATGTGCTATTTTTTTTTTGCCCTAACACCCTCCGCACTCTTTCTTCTCTTTTTATTTCGGCTAAAGAAATAAAAATAAAAGGCAGTAAGGGCCCGAGTCCTCTTGGACCAGCCCGTTCCCAGCCTCCCTCTCCTCCAGCCTCTTGGGCCTCCTCCTCCTTTGGCCCAAGCCATCTGGGCCTCAGCCTCCAGTCCTCCAGGCCCGTTTTCCCCTAACCTAGCTAGCGCATCGCCCGCACCCAGTCCCCATCGCTCCTCCCTCTCGATTCCTCCACCGCCACCCCCTCGTCCGCTCGCTCTCTTCCTTTCCCCGCATCGATCTCCTCTCCTCCCATCGCTCCTCTCCCTCTGCCCGATTCCCTGGCGCCCCACACCTCCTCTACCGCGTCGCCCCGCTCGTGACCGTAGGCCGACGCCTCGTCCCTCCGGCGCGCGGAGCCGGCCGCCACTTCCTCCGTCCTGCGGCTCCCTCCGTTCCAGCTCCTCCCGTCGCCCTTGCTCTCCGCCTCGCCCGCGAGCAGCCAGGCCCGCGGTCTCCTCCCTCCGCCGTCCCGTCCAGCGAGGCCGGCCTGCCCGCTCGACCGGCCAGGCCCGAGCGCCTCCCTCCTCCGTCGCCTGGTGCCGCGCCCCGCATCCATCTCCAGTGCGCCGTCCGACTTCGCCCTCCTCTCCAGCACCCCGGCGCCCGATGCGCCCGGCCTCCTCCTCCCGTGGCCAGGAGCTGCGGCCTCCTCTCCAGCGCCGGTCCTCCCCTCCGTGAAAAGGCAGCAGCCCGAGGCCTGCAGCCAGCCCCGTGCGCCCGTGGCCTCCCTCGCCTGAAGCCGCTCTGCCTCGTCCTCCCTTCGCGCCAGAGCGGCCGCCTCCTCTTCGCCCCGCCTCTGCAGCACCGGTCACCGGCTCCCGTGCAGCTCCTCCGTGCGTCTCCTCCGCTGGCCCTTTGGATGTGCTGCCCTGCCTTGCTGTTTCTTTTGTTTTGTTTTGGATCGGCGAGTCTGAGACGCCAACACCCCGCAGCCGGTCCGTCAAGTTTATCGGAGACCTCATGGACGCCATGTACCCCGACATCGACTATACCCGGTGTTGCCTCAAGTTCATCTACGAACGGGAACGCCTACACGACGACACCGACCCGAACATCTATGGGATAACGAGCTCCGTGAACCACTACTTCCCACGACGACCTCGAGAACGACTACATGAACGAGTACACGGCGACCCGACAAGTACCACGACGTACGAGTACGACTACCGGATGCGTCAAGTACCTCGACACCGACCTCGAACATCTACGTGTACATCTACGATACGAGAACGCCGACGCAAGATGACGCGGCAAGTACCTCTTCGGAAACGGAAACGCCAACATGTACCACTACTTCAACTACGTTCGCCGAGACCCTCAAGTACCTCTACGAACCGTGTTCCACTACTTCCACTACGAACTCGAACCATCCCGAAACGAGTGTTTCGAAGGTATAACCCGAGACGATGACCCGTGAGATGCTTGTCGTGTTGTATGAAATGTCTCCCGTGTGTGCTCCGTGCCGTTTCGTCCCTTTGTCATGTTCCTCGGTTGCCTCGTCGCCGACCCGTGGGAACCCGGCAACGGGATCACCCCATCATCTCGTTTGTCCCGCTCACATCGATTCTATCTTTTGCACCGGACTCTCAACGAGTTACGGGAACCGATATGATGCGTTGCATCATTTTCGGATCGTTGCCGTGGCACCCTTTCTTTCCACCACGGTGACATAAACTTCATATCTCTTTTAAGTCAACCTTTTAATAAATTGCATAAACTTGATCATGTCATCCGCATCATGTTAACAACTTTATAATGTTTAATTGTTGTTTGCTTATAATTATTAAACTTGCTCATGGGGATTTTCCGGATATGTTGTTGTTATTTCCGGCCTCATTTAAAATGCCTAAATAGTGTAGTTTCTTTATGCTTCACCTCTTGCCATGTTAATACCCTTTTAATCTTGTCTTGTAAATAATGAGAGTCATCTAAATAATTAAAATGTGGTGTTTCGTCAATATGCAACTCGTTGCATATTGATCTCCACTTAACTTGTAGTTTTGTTTGTGCACTTTGCCATGCCATGCATAATTAAACCGGACATGCATCATACTTGGATGTGCATTGTATGCCATGTTTATGCTTGTGTGTTTACCGTGTTGTTCTTTCTTTCCGGTTGCTTCTCTTGTTAGCTTCGGTTCCGTTCCGGAGTTGTGAGGATTCGCTCGACTGTGTTGCTCCGTCTTCTTCGTGGATCCGTTCTTCTTCCCTTGTGGAATCCCAGGCAAGATGATCATACCCTTGGATACCTTTACTACCATTGCCATGCTTAGTTGTCTCGATGCTATCGTTACATGTCGCGCTACCCATTTTTATGTCAGCCTCTCCTTGTTGCCACGAAACCTCTAACCTTTGACACCTTCCTAGCAAAACCACTGTTTGGCTATGTTACCCGCTTGCTCAGCCTCGCTTGCTCAGTACTTCTTATAGCGTTGTTAGTTGCAGGTGAAGATGAAGTTCGTTCCAGGAGGGAACTGGTTGTTGGTTATATCACAATATCTATAATTATTATTAACACACCTATATACTCGGCATGGGTGGAAGGCTTGGCCTTTTGCTCGGTGTTTTGTTCCACTCATGCCACCTTAGGCGCCGATAAACCGGCATTATGTTCCTTGATTTTGCGTTCCTTACACGATGGGTGAAATGGGGACCCCTTGACAGTTCGACTTTGAATAAAACTCCTCCAGCAAGGCCCAACATTTGGTACTATTTGCCTCATAATAACAACTTAATTAATTAATTAAATTTGCATAGGGGGTCGCGTCCCCGAGGATTCTTAATTCTACATAGCAGGGGGGGCCAATGCTGATGGTGTTGGTCCCAAACGGGGGTCCTGCAGGGCCGCCTTGGGGAAACCCGAGGTATCTGGTATAACCTGTAGCATCACCCATCCGGTAGTGTCCTGAGACGAGATACGCGCGGCTACTATCAGGGTGTCGACACACCGGGAGGTCTTGCTGGACTTGTTTTACCATTGTCGAAATGACTTGTGCTACCGGGATGCCGAGCCTGATCGGATTTTTCCTAAGATAAGGGGTGATGATATTATATTTATCACTTCAGCTAATCGTGAGAGTTTGTGATGGGCTAAGTTGGAACACCCCTGCAGGGTTATGATCTTTCGAAAGCCGTGCCCGCGGTTATGTGGCAGATTGGAATTTGTTAATGTCCGGTTGTAGAAAACTTGACAGAGGATCCGAAGTAAAACACACAACTGTGTGAGTAACCGTGACTGTCTCTTTTCATTTTGAGAAGAGAACACGGTGGGGTTATGTTTGACCGTATGTAGTTCAGGATCTTTAGCGATCACCTTTTGCGACCGTTTGCGTAGATGCTCATCTTATTCTGGTACTCGTAAGTTAGCCACCATATTATGCTTAGCCGCTGCTGCAACCTCACCACCTTACCTCTTCCTACCCACAAAGCTTTGCTAGTCTTGTTACCCGGGAACGGGATTGCTGAGTCCTCGTGGCTCACAGATACTACAACACCAGATGCAGGTTCAGCCGAGTTTGCTGCAGGAGCTGGTTCAAAGCTTCACTGGGAGCTCGATGAAGAGTTTGGCCGTATGCTTGTGACGTTTTCGACGATCAGTAGTGGTTTCTACTAGGATTCGATCCTGACCTGTGGCTTTATGTTGTTTTGGTATCTCTCTTTTGGATCTTCGCCCGTAGTCGGGTTGTGATGTTTTGAATGATGTTTTGCTCATGTAATGTATTGTGTGAAGTGGCGAGTGTAAGCCAACTATCTCCTTTTGCAATTTAATCCCTCTTTTACATGAGTCGTGCAAAGATACCAAACTTGAGATCATTCTAGGATGGGCTTATACCTTTAAGTCGTGCCTCGACACGTAGGAGGTATAGTCCCATCCTGGGCATTACATAACCGCCGGGACCGAGTGTGTGTTCCCCTAAGTTCAACTCCCGCATTTCTTTCCCCCACTGACTTGATTCGGAGGTTGCGGTGCTCTCGCACTTGATCTTGAAGTCGTTGTAGTCATCTTCGGTGATCGAAGGATATTTCTCCTTGATCTTCTCATAACTAAAACCTTTGTCAATCATTCTCTTCACCGAGCTTCTCCAAGTAGACAGGGCCGTGCTCATCCTTGTGAGGGCGGCATTGTTCACTTTATTCCCTGTGAGGCGTGTGTTTTCAAATTCAGCGGGGAACTTGTATCGTTCGTGCAGCTTCGTGAAGAGGAGGTTGCGCAAATTCCCTCGGTCCTTTTGCCTTAGGTTCTCGGTGTTGATCGAGACGGTGCTCCGGAGAATGCACCCGAGCTGAAGCGAGTACCCCTTGACTATTTGTTCGGGCGCCATTGGATTCCCGTCGGAGTTCACTTCAGTAAATTCCTCCTTGACGGTGCAGAGCACGGTCGGGCGCCGGTCCTTCCGTTGCCTCTTCGGTTGGCTGCCATCTGTGCGTGCGCCGCCATCATCAGTGGTGGCATCCTCGGCGGCACCATCAGTGGTGTCATCCCCAATGGCACCATCAGTGGGGTCATCCTCAACGACACCATCAGTGGTGTCAGGATCGGTGTCTTTCGCGGCGTCCTCATAGAAGTGAGGTTGTTCCTCCATCTCCTGGGACAGCTCCCAGAATGCCTTGCCGCCCGAACCGCCGGCCTCATCGTTGTGGGCCATGTTTCTCTCTAAATAGGAAAAAAGTTTGGTCAAAAAGTTGGTTATTGTCAAGGAACAAGATCATGGTCTCATCATTTAGGGTTTTCGACATCGAGGCATCCTAAAAGCTAAGCTTTTATCATTTAGGGTTTTTCGACGCCGAGGCACCCTAAAAGCCTAAGCTTTCATCATTTAGGTTTTTATCGACACCGAGGCACCCTAAAAGCCAAGGTTTTATAATTTATGGTTTGTCGACTCCGAGGCATCCTAAAAGCTAAGCTGGGAAGGAGAATTCTAAGTTGGGCCTAATCACTTGGCTCTATTGCCGCCTATGGTTTAATGCAACAAGAATAAAGGGGCAGTTGATCCTACTTAATTAAGTACTAAGATACCCCGGCCCATGCATTAGTCACAAGTACCCCATATGTCCTATTTTTAGCAAAGTCATGTTAAAATTCACGGAAAATTTCAGCATGACCTTTGCTGAAAATAGGACATATGGAGTACCCGAATTTGCCGGAACGGAAGTTAATCGACATTCCAGCAAACTCAAGGGCCTCTCGGGGTACCTGCACAAATATCATATATTATAAACTGCCTCATGAAATTTCTGAAAAGTGAAGCTACTACCTCTGTTTCTAAATACAAGACATTTTGGTAGCTTTAATTGAACTGCCAAAACGTCTTATATTTAGGAACAGATGGTGTACTTCAAAAGGAACTCTTATCTTAGTACTGTGATTTCTATTGCATTTCAAAATTAAGACCGGTGATATGTCAGGCTCTACTGCTCTAAGAAGACAGACGAATGAATAAGTTCAATTTTATTCCAACCAACAATGACAGTGCAACTGCAAAGCTGGACAACACTAGCTAGTAGTACAATTTGTTAGAAGCCAGATTGAAAGATTGTTTCCCAGATGCCCTAAATGCAGCACTAATAATGAACTACGATAGCACAATGACATATAGCAGATAGCACTCACATTGGTGTTGCTCAGCTCCAGATTATAGAAATCCACGGCGTCTGCCTTGAACAGCGTGCCACGTCCCGGCGTGCAGCTTGAGAAACTTCGCACCGGAGACCCGAAAAACGCAGACCTCGGCGGGATCCGGGGGCAGATAGTAATGCCCAGCGCACGACTGCACGGGAGATGAAAATCTGGGTGGACATTCAGTTAAGCCAAAAACACGGTTTGAGTTTTCCTACTAATTTGGATAGTTGAAAACAGCAACAGAAAATGTAACATGCAAGATATCATCTACAACTTGGAACTCTTAAATTTAAGTCCATGTCTCCATGATATACTAAATTTTATTAATACATCTGCATGATATGAACTTAGATAGCCCTTAAGTAAAACTTCAATATAGGCTTGCCAAACAATGTTTTGTCTTTTATTGCTCTGCTGAAGTTTTCTCGCTTGTATTCCCTCCTACCTCATTTTGTAATAGCATGAAGTTTCTGTTTCAATACTAGCGATGTGTCAATTCCTATCTGTACACATTTAACAATATTGACTGGCTAAACTCCTAAACTAAATTTTGCCCTCAACTTCCTAATTGCAGTAGCATAGCAGCAACAACACATAAATTTTGCCCTAAATATTGCAGTAGGAGGCAGTAGCAGCTAGCGGCAGCAGCACATAGCAGCGCCAAGAGCAGCAGGCAGAGGACGAGCAGCAGCAGTACACGAGCAGCAACAGTAGTAGAAGCAGCGAGCAGTAGGCGGCAGCGGCGGACAAGCACGACGTGAGCGAGCATGGCAAACAGACGTGGGGCGCGGCCAGGTGATACGTCCAAAACGTATCTATAATTTATGCTTGCTCCATGCCTTTTTTGTGTGATATTGCTATGATATTTATGCACTTCCATACACTTTTGATCATATTTGGACTAACCTACTAATGGTTGCAAAAGTGCACAATGTTCTTGTTTTACACTTTATTGTGTAGGAATTACTTGGAAATTGACAAAAACGCAAAAGGAGTCGTATTGGAGTAGGACTCTGACTTTCCTGAAATCTGTCTGAGAACGTTTTTTAAAGATGGTCACGTTCCGTCCCGAAGACGACGTCAAACGGAAAAAGTCTAGTTGCGAAAGTTGTGGGGAATTTCGAGGCGATGCTTCTGGATATAAAATTCGTCGAAATCGGAGTCCGGACGGCCGAGTAAAGCCCATTTTACTGAGGCCCAAAATCTGATGACGGGAATCCGAGAGTCTATATAAAGAGAGGAAACCTAGGTCACCAAGGGCCACGTATTTTCCTCCTCCCGAGCCGCCGTCTTGTAGGGGAGGACCAGCACCATTGCAGCACCATCCACAAGGAAGAAGGGGGGCCAAGGAGCCGCTGCCCCATAGGGCCGCCGCCGCCCCCAAGGGCCGCCGCCGCCGCCTCCTTGGCTGCCGCCGGCCGTCTCCTCCTCGCGGGGCTGCACCTCGCCATCAACACCATCATCAACCTCCTCCTCACCATGTCCATGTGTGAGTAGTCTTCTCCGGGGCCGAGGGCTCGTACGTGTAGCTATGTGGTTATCTCTCTCTCCCATGATGTGATCTTCGTTGTGATCATAGGCTATGTTAATCTAGGGTGATCCCATGATATTTCCCCTTCCTCTATGTATTGGATTGAATCTTTATCTAGTATAATCCCCGAGATCAAGGTGACAGCGGTCTATTGGACATGGATTATAAAAATATTTTCATGAGTGATTTCCTCTCTTGTGTGTTGATTGAAGATTGAGAGTCTCTTGGTGCTTGTCTTTGACTATCCTTTAGATATGTTGTGGTGATTGTGGGACTCTCTTTGGATGGCCGCGGTGACATTGGGAAATCCTTGGATTGAGAACTACGAACTTTGAGGTGTGCTTTTGTAGCCCTACATAATTCTCGTCCTCTCTTGACCACGAAGGAATGACCTCCGGGTGCGTCTCCATTGCATGTTTTATGGGAAATATCATGTGATTCGATTATGTTAATGTTGTTGGGAGTTGCCACTAGTGAAAGTATGAACCCTAGGCCTTGTTTCCACCATTGCAATACCATTTGTGCTCACGTTTACCACTTGTTTGCTTGCTGCACTTTTTATTACAGATTTATATTACTTTGCTTTGCCACTCCTATCATCCATATTTTACCATCTCTTCGCCGAACTAGTGCACCTATACAACACCTAGTTGTATTAGGTGTGTTGGGGACACAAGAGACTTCTTGTATCTTAGTTGCAGGGTTGCTTGAGAGAGACCATCTTCAACCTCTACTTCCCTGAGTTCGATAAACCTTAGGTCATCCACTTGAGGGAAATTGCTGCTGTCCTACAAACCTCTGCGCTTGGAGGCCCAACATAGTCTACAAGAGTAGAAGCGTGTGTAGACATCAAGCTATTTCTGGCGCCGTTGCCGGGGAAGTGAGTGCTTGAAGGTATATCTTTAGATCTTGCAATTAAATCTTTTTGTTTCTTGTTTTTATTTCACTAGTTATGTTTATGGAAAACCGCAATCTTAGTTTGTTGCTTGTGGGAAGACGCCCCACACCTGTGGTGGTTGCTCCTCCTCCTACTGAAATTGTGCCCTATAAAATACCGGCTGGTATTATCGATTATGTTTTGGCTAATCGTTATGCAGGAGACAGACATTCCGGTGAACACTTGCTATATCTGTCACAACTATGTTCATTATTTAAGCTTGCAGGTGTATCAATGGAGTTTGTCATGAGGAAATTGTTCGCCGTATCACTTATAGATAAAGCTTCAGATTGGTATAAGCTTCTCGATAACTCGCACTTGCTTGATTGGCAAGAGCTTATGTCTCTCTTTTACTCCAAGTTTTATCCTCTTCATGAAATTCATCGAGACAGGAACTATATCTAGAACTTTAGGTCTCGTAACGGAGAGAGCGTAGCTCAAGCTTGGGGGAGACTGAAAATGTTAATGCTAAAAAGTCCTAACCATGGGCTCCCCAAAGATGCTTATGTGGAGAGTAAGAGTACCTTTTTGCATGTGGATCATGGTAACAATGCTTTATGTGATGCTTATATTGTTGAGTTTATTCGTGATCCCACTGAAAATTATTATGACAAGGGAACATTTGCTTATAGATATTTCAATAATATTAAGTTCCCTCTCTTTATGTTGAAGGTTTTGAAGCTGCACTTGTTTTGTCTTCCTATGCTTATTGCTTTGTGCTTCAATGAATTATTCTATTGCAATATTCCTATGCATAGGAAGCATGTTAGGCTTAAATGTGTTTGGTATTTGCTTCTTGATGCTCTCTTTTGTTCTTCAACTCTTATTCCTATGAGAGCATCATTAAAGTCTTAAGCCTATCTTTATGGCTATAAAGAAAGAGCTCTAGGGAGACAACCCTTGTTATCTTTGCTTTCAGTTTGTTCTTTCAGTTTTTAGTGGTCTTGATGTTTGTTACTACAGTAGCATCATCATTGTATCTTTACTTTTCAGCTTTGTGTCAAGTGTAGCCTCTGATTGCAAGAAAGTTCAAAAGTTGTGACGTGTTGTCCAGGAAACAGATTCTGTCCTTGGATAGAAAATTCGTACAAAATCACCAGATCATCTTTTTAGTCTGAATGTTTCCGACAGCGTGCTCTATACAATTGTCTTTCGGGCGTCTGTTCTGAGTTTTTTGATTTGAGTTGCAGAAGTGCCCCGAAAAAATTATTTACTACCTGCTGGTCTGTTTTTCACAGATTCTGTCCTGTTTTGCCTTTCCTTCATTTTGCAAACCTTGAGCTTGCTTTTTCTTTGCAAAAACCTTTTGGCAATCTTGAGAAACAGTAGACCTTCAAGAATATCCTTATTTCCA
This sequence comes from Secale cereale, assembly GCA_902687465.1. NCBI lineage: Eukaryota > Viridiplantae > Streptophyta > Magnoliopsida > Poales > Poaceae > Secale > Secale cereale. The sequence continues at coordinate 891,558,082 of LR738712.1, forward strand.
GCAAGGAAAAATTATTTTATTATGGGTACTAACCTCGCTAATCAGATTATGATGAGTTATGTATGAAGGGAGTTTTCAAGTGTGCGAGGGAAGATGATAAAAAGATTCAGGAGTGTCAAACGCTCAAGCTTGGGGATGCCCCCGTGCACCCCCAAGACATATTCAAGAAGACTCAAGCATCTAAGCTTGGGGATGCCCCCGTGCATCCCCTTCTCCATCAACAATTATCAGTTCGTCTTTCGTTTCACTATATTTTTATCACTTCATGTGTTATGTGCTATGCTTGGAGCGTCTTGCTTTTAGTTTCCTTTTTAGTTTTCTTTAGCTTTGCTTGCTGTTCATAACGAGTTGGAACCCAGCTTTCTTTGTGTGGGAGAGAGACCCGCTCCACTTCAACCTAGAACATAACATAGAATTTTCATGTCTATCTTTGCTGTGTGTGTTCTTTGTCTTTCAATAGCTACTATCATGTCCAGCTCTTAGTTTTCATGCTTATCTTTTTAAAGAGCTTTTGTTTAGTTGGTCGCTGGAACTCTCTTTAGTTATCATGCTTATCTTATTAAGAGAGTTGGCTTCCGTTGCATTGGTTGATATGTCTATGATAAAAATGCTATGTGCATAATGGTGCATAGTAGTTCATGTTTTCTTATGGTTAGTCTCAAATAGCTGGGGGGTTCTCAATGTGTTAATGGAGTACCAACATGATTTGTTTGCCTATGATGTGGTATGGTTTAGTGATATCTTCCTTCAAGAATTTATTTTGATTGACTTGGCGTATTCTCACGCATATTTAAGACTGTAAAGAAAGTCTGTCAAGCCTTGATGATCTTTTATTTCCGAGTAGCAATATAACTTCCATGCCTGATTCAATGTTGCTTTGTCGCTCTGCATGATTATGACCGTCATTGCTCTTTTAGTTGGTCGCTCCCAGTCTTTTGCTAACCTTCGCCTGTACTAAGCGGACTGACTGCTTGTGCATCCAAAATCCTTTAAACCAGTTATGCCATATGAGTCCACCATACCTTCCTATACATGGTATTTACCTGCTATTCCTAACGAAGACTTTCATGTACCATCTCGAAATTATTCAAAAAAGCATTTCTCTTTTGTGCCTCTGTCTTAGCTCATGAGGAAGTAGTAGTTAATTCATGATCTTTTAAAGTTGGACAAGCTTCACCCCAGGATTGCATGTCTAATGTGCAAACCCCTAATACGAGAAGGAACTGGCAAAGAGTGCGCCCGGCTCATTAAAAAATAATAAAACAAACAAACCCTCCTTCACGCTTTGTTTATGAGAAATCAGAAAACTTTGGCAGCGGTAAACAAAGGAGATTAAGAGGATGTGATCGTCCTCATGCGGGAGCCGTTCCTTGAAACTTGTCCAGCTCGAGAAGTAATTGAGTTATCTACTAGCATTCGTTGACGAAATATGCATATTCTAAAAAAATAATTTTTACCTCTGTTTTTAAAACCAAGAGCTCTGGTACATGTTTAGTTTTTGTTTCCGACCACGGGTTTTCAACCTTGCCATCAAAAGCCACGGTTCAAGAGTCTCCACCTTCTTTAAAGCACCAACTATTGAGAGCATGATTGTCATTCTGAGTGTAATGTGCATTGTCCCAAAGTACCATTGTCTTTTGCATGATTATGATATCATTTATTCTGAAATCATTGTATCTAGTCGTCACTTATTCCTTGGAGGTGCCCCTGCATTTATGTTTTGCTTCACTAAAGGGGGCAAGCGAGGTACCACTTTGTCATATTTGCACACCATGCTCACTAAAAATCTATTGAGTGTTTCAATATCATATTGTAAAACTTTCAGTTCTTTGTTATTTTCTCATGAGGCAACTTAATTACTACAGATTCATTATCTCAGTAAGCATTTGTCATGTGACTGTGAAAAGTTCTTATATGGTTAATAGCATGTCACCACAGAAATTATGCTTGTTATCATTTACCTACTCGAGGACGAGCAGGAATTAAGCTTGGGGATGTTGATACGTCCAAAACGTATCTATAATTTCTGCTTGCTCCATGCCTTTTTTGTGTGATATTGCTATGATATTTATGCACTTCCATACACTTTTGATCATATTTGGACTAACCTACTAATGGTTGCAAAAGTGCACAATGTTCTTGTTTTACACTTTATTGTGTAGGAATTACTTGGAAATTGACAAAAACGCAAAAGGAGTCGTATTGGAGTAGGACTCTGACTTTCCTGAAATCTGTCTGAGAACGTTTTTTAAAGATGGTCACGTTCCGGCCCGAAGACGACGTCAAACGGAAAAAGTCTAGTTGCGAAAGTTGTGGGGAATTTCGAGGCGATGCTTCTGGATATAAAATTCGTCCAAATCGGAGTATGGACGTCCGAGTAAAGCCCGTTTTACTGAGGCCCAAAATCTGATGACGGGAATCCGAGAGTCTATATAAAGAGAGGAAACCTAGGTCACCAAGGGCCACGAATTTTCCTCCTCCCGAGCCGCCGTCTTGTAGGGGAGGACCAGCACCATTGCAGCACCATCCACAAGGAAGAAGGAGGGCCAAGGAGCCGCTGCCCCCTAGGGCCGCCGCCGCCCCGAGGGCCGCCGCCGCCCCCAAGGGCCGCCGCCGCCGCCTCCATGGCTGCCGCCGGCCGTCTCCTCCTCGCGGGGCTGCACCTCGCCATCAACACCATCATCAACCTCCTCCTCACCATGTCCATGTGTGAGTAGTCTTCTCCGGGGCCGAGGGCTCGTACGTGTAGCTATGTGGTTATCTCTCTCTCCCATGATGTGATCTTCGTTGTGATCATAGGCTATGTTAATCTAGGGTGATCCCATGATATTTCCCCTTCCTCTATGTATTGTATTGATGTACTCACTTGTCTTTATCTAGTATAATCCCCGAGACCAAGGTGACAGCGGTCTATTGGACATGGATTAGAAAAATATTTTCATGAGTGATTTCCTCTCTTGTGTGTTGATTGAAGATTGAGAGTCTCTTGGTGCTTGTCTTTGACTATCCTTTAGATATGTTGTGGTGATTGTGGGACTCTCTTTGGATGGCCGCGGTGACATTGGGAAATCCTTAGATTGAGAACTACGAACTTTGAGGTGTGCTTTTGTAGCCCTACATAATTCTCGTCCTCTCTTGACCACGAAG
>LR738712.1:891561871-891596976 GCA_902687465.1 Secale cereale
GGGCAGGGGAGGATGGGGAGAGGGGGAGGATGGGGAGAGAGGGAATAGATGGGGGCAGAATACTAATGGCGCACCTCCCCCTGGTGCGCCATAAGTACATCTATAATAATGGCGCACCTCCCCTCTGGTGCGCCATTAGTATTTTTTTATTTCTGTTCGAGGCCACAGGTTATCTTCCACCAGACTCCATCTACATCAAACCCCATGTACTAGACCGACTGGTCAGCACGCAGCACACCCATTGGGAGGTCTTGGGTTCGATTCCTAGGTTCCCCAATTTTTGTTTTTATGCATTTAAAATGCTGTTTGATACTTATTTGTGCTTAAATATGTTCAAACTTGTTTAAATCATAACAGTAATTTTTTTTATTATAAAACAGTAATTTTTTTTAAATATCATCAAATTTGTTATTTGAAAATATTATGAATATGAAAAAATATCATCAAATTTATTATTTGAAAATATCATGAGTTCATGGGTCGGCGGCGGCGGCCGGTGGAGCGGGGGAGGGTGCGGTGGGTCATCGGCGGCGGTGGAGTAGGGGAGGGTGCGGGGGGTCGGTGGCGGCGGCCGGTGGAGCGGGGGGTGCTCGGCGGCGAGGGGGACCGGATCTGGCGAGGTGGGATAGCGATTGAGATGGAGGGGGATCGAGATCGAGTGTCCATGAAATTTAGAAACATTCAAGAGTTCAAAAAGTGCCCATGAAATACAATCGAGAAATGAAGGCTACGATTTAAATACAATCGATCTTAGCTAGCTATCTGTTCACTATCTTCTTGCCCTTCTTTTTCGCAAATGGAGTTCTTCTGTGGAACGGACGTCCTTTAGGTAGGGTGGTCCTACTTCTTCTTGTGGTGTATGCTGCTACTTCATCATCGTCGTCATGTTTGATCTTCGGGTCGCCGTACTTGTCGAAGTCTTGCTCATTGGCTACTCCATCCATTCCGATGATCTTCCTTTTGCCTCTCCTCACGACAACACGACTGGGCTTTGACGGGTCGATAATGAAGAAGCATTGGTCAACTTGGGAAGCCAGTACCCATGGCTCATTTTTCGCGGTGACGTTTGCGCCCGCGGTCTTGGATTTGGCTTCGGGTATAACCATGGTGGTGAAATACCGGTCTTCTTTTAGGACGCTCTTCGCCCATCTGACACGGAACATCGAGACCTTCTCTCCAGCGTAGCTCAGCTCCCAGATCTCCTCGATCCTTTTGTAGTATCTGTCCTTGTCGTTACCGGTGTAGGATTCCATCATTACCCCGGAGTTCTGATAACCATCGCTCTTCATGTCCTTGGCCTTGGTGTAGAATGTGTAGCCGTTGATATCGTACGCCTCATAGGGCATCAGGTTGTGCTCGGCGCCCTGTGACAAGGCGAATATGAGTTGTTCTTCTACGGAAGAATCCTCGTGTAAAGGGTACGACAGAAGCTTCTGCTTGAACCAACGCGTGAAACATGAGTTGTGCTCTTTGATTATATCTCCGTCCGTCCTCTGTTGGCCTCGGTCATTGTACGTCTTCTCAATAAAGGTTTTGTGCTCTACCACCCAAGGATCGACCACGTCTATGTGTTGTAGCGCGACTAGGTTTGCTCTTTCAAAGTCGGCGAGTCGACCTCGAAGTCGACATGCATTTCGCGGCGACCATCGCGGTGACCCCATCCAGCGAGCCTGCCGAGGTGCGTGTTGACGGGCAGACCAACGGGGTTCTCGATGCCTAGATAATTCGTGCAGTAGGAGATGCACTCTTCGGTCAGAAAGCCCCTGGCTATGCTTCCCTCTGGACGTGACATGTTTCGAACGTATCCTTTGATGACACCATTCATCCTTTCGAACGGCATCATGTTGTGCAGGAACGTCGGCCCGAGTTGGATGATATCCTCCACGATATGGACCAGCAGATGCACCATAACGTAGAAGAATGCGGGCGGGAAGTACATCTCAAGCTCGCATAGTATCACCACGATCTCTTCCTGTAGCCTTCTGAGTTGCCTCACGCCAACCAACTTCCGAGAGATGACGTCGAAAAAGTTGCATAGGCCAAATAGCGTTTCACGGACGTGCGCGTCCATGATCCCACGGATTGCAACTGGAAGTATCTGCGTCATCAGCACGTGACAGTCGTGAGACTTCATCCCGCTGAACTTCTGCTTCGCTGGGTCTAGGTATCTGCTTATCTTCCCCGCGTAACCGTAAGGAAGTTTTACTCCTACGAGGCAGGTGAAAAACTGCTCGATCTCCTCATGGCTTAGAGTGAAGCACGCGGGAGGGTAGTCATTTCCGGTCTTCTTGGCCTTTTTGCCTTTGCGACGACTTTCTGTGTTCTGCTTCGCCTCATCATCATCATCACTAGCGTGAAACTCCTCCCTGATGCCCATTGATTTCAAGTCTGCCCTTGCTTTCGGCCCATCTTTGGTCCTCTCTGGCATGTTGAGCAGGGTACCAAGCAGACTCTCGCACACGTTCTTCGTGATATGCATGACATCAAGGCTGTGAGGCACACGGTGGATCTTCCAGTACGGCAAGTCCCAGAAAACAGACCTCGTTTTCCATACCTTCAGCAGCGGCTCTGGCGCCTTTCGCTTCTTTTCCGGCTCTAGCGCCTTTTGCTTCTTTCCCGGCAGTGGGCAATCTTTCCAATTTTTCAACAGCTCGTCTATTTCCTCGCCGCTCCTCGTACGCGAGCGTCTTCGGGGTTCGGTTTCACCATCGAACAGTGTTGGAAATATGCCCTAGAGGCAATAATAAAAGAGTTATTATTATATTTCCTTGTTCATGATAATCGTTTATTATCCATGCTATAATTGTATTGATTGGAAACTTAAATACATGTGTGGATAAATAGACAAACTTTATGTCCCTAGTAAGCCTCTTCAGGACTAGCTCGTTGATCAAAGATGACCGCGGTTTCCAGGTCATAGACATGAGTTGTCATTTGATAACGGGATCACATCATTAGGAGAATGATGTGATGGACGAGACCCAAACGTTAAACATAGCTTTTGATCGTATCAGTTATCGCTATAGTTTTCTGCATGTCAAGTATAAGTTCCTATGACCATGAGATCATGTAACTCACTGACACCGTAGGAGTGCCTTGTGTGTGCCAAACGTCGCAACGTAACTGGGTGACTGTAAAGGTACTCTACAGGTATCTCCGAAGGTGTCTGTTGAGTTGACATGGATCGAGACTGGGATTTGTCACTCCGTGTGACGGAGAGGTATCTCCGGGCCCACTCGGTAATACGTCATCTCAATGAGCTCAAAGTGACTAAGTAGTTAGTCACGGGATTATGTATTACGGAACGAGTAAAGAGACTTGCCGGTAACGAGATTGAACTAGGTATAGGGATACCGACGATCGAATCTCGGGCAAGTAACATACCGACGAGACAAAGGGAACTGTATACGGGATTGCCTGAATCCTTGACATCGTGGTTCATCCGATGAGATCATCGAGGAACGTGTGGGAACCAATATGGGTATCCAGATCCCGCTATTGGTTATTGACCTGGGAGTGTCTCGGTCATGTCTGCATAGTTTCCGAACCCGCAGGGTCTACACACTTAAGGTTCGGTGACGCTAGGGTTGTTAGTGAGAACAGTGCATGGTAACCGAAGGTTGTTCGGAGTCCCGGATGAGATCCCGGACGTGACGAGGGTCTCCGGAATGGTCCGGGGACGAAGATTGATATATGGGATGAGAGGAATCGGAGTCCGGAAGTGTTCCGGGGAGCACCGGGAGTCGTCGGATGACCGAAAGGAGTTTCGGGGGTCCCGGCAAGTGTTGCGGGCCTCATGGGCCATAAGTGGGGAGACGCAACAGCCCACACAGGGGCTGTGCGCCCCCCCTAGGCCCCTCCACCTGCGCCTAAGGGGCTGGGCCCCCCTAGGGCAGCCGCACCCCCTTGGCTTGGGGGGCAAGGCGCCTGGGGGGGGAAACCCTAGCCCTGGCCGCCGCCCCCCCCCCTTGGCCGGCCCCATCTGCCTTGGCCGCCGCCCCCTAGGGGGAACCCTAGGGGCGCCCCCTCCCCTCTCTCCCCCCTATATAAAGAGAGGCAGAGGGAGGGCAGCAACACAAGTTCGTGCCTCGGCGCTGCCCTCCCTCTCCCACGAACATCTTCGTCTATTTTGCAGTGCTTGGCGAAGCCCTGCTGGAATTCCTCCACCACCATCTCCACCACGCCGTCGTGCTGCTGGTTTTCTCCATCAACCTCTCCTTCCCCCTTGCTGGATCAAGAAGGAGGAGACGTCCCCGAGCTGCACGTGTGAAGAACGCGGAGGCACCGTCCGTTCGGTGCTAGGATCTTCGGCGATTTGAATCGCGGCGAGTACGACTCCATCAACCGCGTTCTTGAACGCTTCCGCTTAGCGATCTACAAGGGTATGTGGATCCGACTCTCCCCTCGTAGATGCATCTCCTAGATTGATCTTGGTGAGCGTAGGAAAATTTTTGTTTCCCATGCAACGTTCCCCAACAGTGGCATCATGAGCTAGGTTCTTGCGTAGATGCTTTCACGAGTAGAACACAAAAGGGTTTGTGGGCGTTGATGTTTAGATTGCTTCCCTCCTTGGTCTTTCTTGATTCAGCGGTATTATGGGATGAAGCGGCCCGGACCAACTTTACATGTCCACGTACATGAGACCGGTTCCATCGACAGACATGCGACTTTTGTTGCATAAGATGGCTGGCGGGTGTCTGTCTCTCCTATCTTAGTTGAATCGGATTCGACGAAGGCGGTCCTTGTAAAAGGTTAAATAGCAACTTAAATATCACCGTTGTGGCTTTGCGTAGGTAAGACGCGTTCTTGCTAGATACCCATAGCAGCCACGTAAAACATGCAACAACAAATTAGAGGACGTCTAACTTGTTTTTGCAGGGTATGTATGTGATATGATATGGCCAAAGACATGATGAGATATATTTGATGTATGAGATGATCATGTTGTAATAGTTAATATCGACTTGCATGTCGATGTATACGGCAACCGGCAGGAGCCATAGGGTTGTCTTTAATTTTTGTATGACCTGCGTGTCAATCATTAAGCGCTATGTAATGCTTTACTTTATCGCTAAACGGTAGCAATAGTAGTAAGAGCATGGTGGGCGCGCGACAACCCCGATGGCGACACGATGATGGAGATCATGATGATGGGGATCATGGTGTTACGCCGGTGACGATGGAGATCATGCCGGTGCTTTGGAGATGGAGATCAAAAGCACGAGTTGATGGCCATATCATGTCACTTATGATTTGCATGTGATGTTAATCCTTTTATGCATCTTATTTTGCTTAGGACGACGGTAGCATTATAAGATGATCCCTCACTAAAATTTCAAGATTAAATTGTGTTCCCCCCGAGTGTGCGCCGTTGCGAAGGTTCGTCGTTTCGAAGCACCACGTGATGATCGGGTGTGATAGACTCTACGTTCGCATACAACGGGTGCAAGCCAGTTTTGCACATGCAGAACACTCGGGTTAGACTTGACGAGCCTAGCATGTACAGACATGGCCTCGGAACACGGAAGACCGAAAGGTCGAGCATGAGTCATATAGTAGATATGATCAACATGAAGATGTTCACCATTGACACCACCTCATCTCACGTGATGATCGGACTTGGGTTGGTGGATTTGGATCATGTCACGCTCGGATGACCAGAGGGATGTCAATTTGAGTGGGAGTTATAAGTAATTTGATTAGTTAAAACTCACTTATCATGAACAATAGTCTAAGATGTCTTTGCAAATCTTTTGTTGTAGATGGCTCCCGCAATAGCTCCCCTGAATTTTAATGCGTTCCTAGAGAAAACTAAGCTGAAAGATGATGGCAGCAACTTTGTGGACTAGCTCCGCAATCTGAGGATCATCCTCACAGTTGCCCAAAAGGTTTATGTCCTAAATGCACCGCTAGGTGAACCCCCCGCTCCGGCCTCTGTGGACGTTATGAACGCCTGGCAGTCGCGTGCGGATGACTACTCAGTAGTGCAGTGTGCCATGTTGTATAGCTTGGAAGGAGGACTTCAAAGGCGTTTTGAACGTCATGGACCATATGAGATGTTCCAGGAGTTGAAGTTCATCTTTGAAAAGAATGCCAAGATCGAGAGGTATGAGACCACCGATAAATTCTTTGCTTGCAAGATGGAGGAGAATTCGTCTGTCAGTGAGCACTTACTGAAGATGTCTGGGTACTATACCCGCATAGCTGATCTGGGACTTGTGTTCCCGGAGGAGGCTATCATTGACAGAATTCTCCAGTCACTCCCACCTAGCTACAAGAGCTTCGTGCAGCAGTATAACATGCAAGGGATGAACAAATCCATCGCCGAGCTGTTTGCAATGCTGAAAGTCGCTGAGTCAGACATCCAGAAGGAGTATCAAGTGTTGATGGTCAATAAAACTACCAGTTTCAAGAAGAATGGCAAGGGCAAGAAGGGTAACTCTAAGAAGGGTGGCAAGGCAGTTGCTCATCCAGTGAAGAAACCCAAGGCTGGGCCCAAGCCAGAGACTGAGTGTTTCTATTGCAAGGGGAACGGCCACTGGAAGCGGAACTGCCCCAAGTATCTGGCAGACAAGAAGGGGGCCAACAACAACAACAAGCAAGGTATATGTGATATACATGTTATTGATGTGTACCTTACCAACTCTCGTTGTAGTGCCTGGGTATTTGATACCGGTTCGGTTGCTCACATTTGCAACTCTAAACAGGAACTACGGAATAAACGGAGGCTGGCGAAGGACGAAGTGACGATGCGCGTTGAGAATGGTTCCAAGGTTGATGTGATCGCCGTCGGCACGCTCGCTCTTCGATTACCATCGGGATTAGTTATGAACCTGAATAATTGTTATTTAGTGCCTGCGTTGAGCATGAACATTATATCTGGATCTTGTTTAATGCGAGACGGTTACTCATTTAAATCAGAGAATAAAGGTTGTTCTATTTATATGGGTAATATCTTTTATGGTCATGCACCCGAAGTAGGGGGTTTATTCTTATTGAATCTCGATAGTGATGATACACATGTTCATAACATTGATGCCAAAAGATGTAGAGTTGATAACAATAGTACCACTTTCTTGTGGCACTGCCGTCTGGGTCATATTGGCGTGAAACGCATGAGGAAGCTCCATGCTGATGGACTTTTGGAGTCTCTTGATTTTGAATCACTTGACACATGCGAGCCGTGCCTCATGGGCAAGATGACTAAGACCCCGTTTTCAGGAACAATGGAACGGGCAAGTGACTTATTGGAAATCATACATACTGATGTGTGTGGCCCGATGAGTGTCACGGCGCGCGGTGGATATCGTTATTTTCTCACCTTCACTGACGACTTAAGTAGATATGGGTATATTTACTTGATGAAGCATAAGTCTGAAACGTTTGAAAAGTTCAAGCAATTTCAGAGTGAAGTTGAGAATCATCGTAACAAGAAGATCAAGTTCCTACGATCTGATCGAGGGGGAGAGTATCTGAGTTATGAGTTTGGCAATCACTTAAGAAAATGTGGAATTGTTTCACAGTTGACGCCACCTGGAACACCACAGCGTAATGGTGTGTCCGAACGTCGTAATCGAACCCTATTAGATATGGTGCGTTCTATGATGTCTCTTGCCGATTTGCCACTATGGTTTTGGGGATATGCGTTAGAGACAGCTGCATTCACTTTAAATAGGGCTCCATATAAGTCCGTTGAGACAACACCGTATGAACTATGGTTTGGTAAGAAACCTAAGTTGTCTTTTCTCAAAGTTTGGGGTTGCGATGCTTATGTCAAAAGGCTTCAGCCAGAAAAGCTCGAACCCAAAGCGGACAAATGTGTCTTCATAGGATACCCAAAAGAGACGGTTGGGTACACCTTCTATCTCAGATCCGAGGGCAAAGTGTTTGTCGCTAAGAACGGGTCCTTTCTCGAGAAAGAGTTTCTCTCGAAAGAATTGAGTGGGAGGAAGGTAGAACTTGATGAGGTTATTGAACCTCTGCTTCAACCAGAGAGTAGCGCAGCACAGAAAGATGTTTTTGTGGAGCCTGCAACGGTTGAAGAGGAAGCCAATGATGATGATCAAGAAGCTTCTGATCAAGTTACTACCGAACCTCGTAGGTCGACAAGGGTACGCACTGCACCTGAGTGGTATGGTAACCCTGTCTTGGAGGTCATGTTGTTGGACAACAATGAACCTGCGAGCTATGGAGAAGCGATGGTGGGCCCGGATTCCGACAAATGGTTAGAGGCCATGAAATCCGAGATGGGATCCATGTATGAAAACAAAGTATGGACTTTGGAAGTATTACCTGAAGGGCGGAAGGCCATTCAGAATAAATGGATTTTTAAGAGGAAGACGGACGCTGACGGCAATGTCACCGTGTATAAAGCTCGACTTGTGGCAAAGGGTTTTTCACAAGTTCAAGGAGTTGACTACGATGAGACTTTCTCACCCGTAGCGATGCTTAAATCCGTCCGAATCATGTTAGCAATAGCTGCATATTTCGATTATGAAATTTGGCAGATGGATGTCAAAACAGCGTTCCTTAACGGTTTTCTTAAGGAAGAGTTGTATATGATACAACCAGAAGGTTTTGTCGATCCAGAGAATGCTGACAAAGTTTGCAAACTCCAGCGTTCCATTTAAGGACTGGTGCAAGCATCTCGGAGTTGGAATCTTCGCTTTGATGAGGTGATCAAAGCGTTTGGGTTTGTACAAGTTTACGGAGAAGCTTGTATTTACAAGAAAGTGAGTGGGAGCTCTATAGCGTTTCTGATATTATATGTGGATGACATATTGCTGATTGGAAACAATATAGAACTTTTGGATAGCGTGAAGGGGTATTTGAACAAGAGTTTTTCGATGAAGGACCTCGGTGAAGCTGCTTTCATATTGGGCATCAAGATCTATAGAGATAGATCGAGACGCTTGATAGGACTTTCACAAAGTACATACCTTGATAAAGTTTTGAAGAAGTTCAAAATGGATCAATCCAAGAAGGGGTTCTTGCCGGTATTGCAAGGTACAAAGTTGAGTAAGACTCAATGCCCAGTGACTGCGGAAGATAGAGAAAAGATGAGTGTCATCCCCTATGCTTCAGCCATAGGCTCTATCATGTATGCAATGCTGTGCACAAGACCAGATGTCAGCCTTGCCATAAGTATGGCCGGAAGGTTTCAAAGTAATCCTGGTATGGATCATTGGACAGCGGTCAAGAATATCCTAAAGTACCTGAAAAGGACTAAGGAGATGTTTCTCGTTTATGGAGGTGATCAAGAGCTCGTCGTAAAGGGTTACGTCGATGCAAGCTTTGACACTGATCCGGATGACTCTAAGTCTCAAACCGGATACGTATATATTCTCAACGGGGGAGCGGTAAGCTGGTGCAGTTCCAAGCAAAGCGTGGTAGCCGATTCTACATGCGAAGCGGAGTACATAGCTGCCTCGGAGGCGGCAAAGGAAGGTGTCTGGATGAAGGAGTTCATGACAGATTTTGGAGTTGTGCCTAGTGCATTGAACCCAATGACTCTGTTTTGTGACAACACTGGTGCCATTGCTCTAGCCAAGGAACCAAGGTTTCACAAGAGGACCAGACACATAAAGCGACGCTTCAATTCCATCCGCGATTCAGTCAAGGAGGAGGACATAAGCATTTGCAAAGTACACACGGATTTGAATGTTGCAGATCCGTTGACTAAGCCTCTTCCACGGGCTAAGCATGATCAACACCAAGACTCTATGGGTGTTAGATTCATTACCTTGTAATGCTAGATTATTGACTCTAGTGCAAGTGGGAGACTGTTGGAAATATGCCCTAGAGGCAATAATAAAAGAGTTATTATTATATTTCCTTGTTCATGATAATCGTTTATTATCCATGCTATAATTGTATTGATTGGAAACTTAAATACATGTGTGGATGAATAGACAAACTTTGTGTCCCTAGTAAGCCTCTTCAGGACTAGCTCGTTGATCAAAGAAGACCGCGGTTTCCAGGTCATAGACATGAGTTGTCATTTGATAACGGGATCACATCATTAGGAGAATGATGTGATGGACGAGACCCAAACGTTAAACATAGCTTTTGATCGTATCAGTTATCGCTATAGTTTTCTGCATGTCAAGTATAAGTTCCTATGACCATGAGATCGTGTAACTCACTGACACCGTAGGAGTGCTTTGTGTGTGCCAAACGTCGCAACGTAACTGGGTGACTATAAAGGTACTCTACAGGTATCTCCGAAGGTGTCTGTTGAGTTGACATGGATCGAGACTGGGATTTGTCACTCCGTGTGACGGAGAGGTATCTCCGGGCCCACTCGGTAATACGTCATCTCAATGAGCTCAAAGTGACTAAGTAGTTAGTCACGGGATTATGTATTACGGAACGAGTAAAGAGACTTGCCGGTAACGAGATTGAACTAGGTATAGGGATACCGACGATCGAATCTCGGGCAAGTAACATACCGACGAGACAAAGGGAACTGTATACGGGATTGCCTGAATCCTTGACATCGTGGTTCATCCGATGAGATCATCGAGGAACGTGTGGGAACCAATATGGGTATCCAGATCCCGCTATTGGTTATTGACCTGGGAGTGTCTCGGTCATGTCTGCATAGTTTCCGAACCCGCAGGGTCTACACACTTAAGGTTCGGTGACGCTAGGGTTGTTAGTGAGAACAGTGCATGGTAACCGAAGGTTGTTCGGAGTCCCGGATGAGATCCCGGACGTGACGAGGGTCTCCGGAATGGTCCGGGGACGAAGATTGATATATGGGATGAGAGGAATCGGAGTCCGGAAGTGTTCCGGGGAGCACCGGGAGTCGTCGGATGACCGAAAGGAGTTTCGGGGGTCCCGGCAAGTGTTGCGGGCCTCATGGGCCATAAGTGGGGAGACGCAACAGCCCACACAGGGGCTGTGCGCCCCCCCTAGGCCCCTCCACCTGCGCCTAAGGGGCTGGGCCCCCCTAGGGCAGCCGCACCCCCTTGGCTTGGGGGGCAAGGCGCCTGGGGGGGGAAACCCTAGCCCTGGCCGCCGCCCCCCCCCCTTGGCCGGCCCCATCTGCCTTGGCCGCCGCCCCCTAGGGGGAACCCTAGGGGCGCCCCCTCCCCTCTCTCCCCCCTATATAAAGAGAGGCAGAGGGAGGGCAGCAACACAAGTTCGTGCCTCGGCGCTGCCCTCCCTCTCCCACGAACATCTTCGTCTATTTTGCAGTGCTTGGCGAAGCCCTGCTGGAATTCCTCCACCACCATCTCCACCACGCCGTCGTGCTGCTGGTTTTCTCCATCAACCTCTCCTTCCCCCTTGCTGGATCAAGAAGGAGGAGACGTCCCCGAGCTGCACGTGTGAAGAACGCGGAGGCACCGTCCGTTCGGTGCTAGGATCTTCGGCGATTTGAATCGCGGCGAGTACGACTCCATCAACCGCGTTCTTGAACGCTTCCGCTTAGCGATCTACAAGGGTATGTGGATCCGACTCTCCCCTCGTAGATGCATCTCCTAGATTGATCTTGGTGAGCGTAGGAAATTTTTTGTTTCCCATGCAACGTTCCCCAACAAACAGATCCTTGCGCTTTCTCCACAGGTCATCGTCGCGAAGCCACCTTCGATGTCCCATGAACACGGTTTTCGAAGACCCGGGATCTCTATCTAGCTGGCGATATGTTGTGTCATCCATGCACCTGACGCATCAAGAAAATCCGTGGACCACCTGCCCCGCGACATATCCGTAACCGAGATAGTCGTGCACCGTCGTGAGCAGTGCGGCTCTCATAGGGAAATATTCTTTCTCTGCAGCGTTCCACGTATTGGCTGGCGTTTTCCACAGCGTGTCTAGCTCATCTTTCAGCAGCCCCAGATACAGATTGATGTCGTTCCCTGGTTGTTTCGGTCCTTCAATTAGCATACTCATGTGAATGTACTTCCTCTTCATGCACAACCAGGGGGAAGGTTGTACATCCACACAAACACAGGACATGTGCTATGTGTGCTTCTCTGGCTGCCAAACGGATTGACTCCATCGATGCTCGCGCCCAACACGATGTTCCTTGGATCGTTTCCAAATTATGCGTCTTCGAAATTCAATGCTTGCCACTGGCTCGCATCCTTAGGGTGACTCAGCATCTTGTCTTTTTTATTTATCTCCGGATCATTTGCGTCATCTTCTCGCTTCTTCTCCTCCCTATCCACGTGCAACGCAGGAGCTTTGCTGCCTTAGGGTCAGCGAAATACCGCTACAGACGAGGAGTGATCGGAAAGTACCACACCACTTTTCGAGGAGCTTTCTTCCTCTTCTTGTATCGAGTGACGCCGCACACCGGACATATGGTAGACTCCGCGTGCTCGTCCCGATAAATGATGCAATTGTTCATGCACACATGGTATTTCACGTGCGGTAAATCCAGAGGACACACGATTTTCTTCGCCTCCTCGAAACTGGTCAGGCACTTGTTCCCCTTGGGAAGACGTTCGTGCCAGAATGACATGTTCTCGTCGAAGCATGCGTCGGTCATTTTGTGTTTTACCTTCATCTCCAGAGCCATGAGCGTTACTTTCAGGCGGGTATCCTCGGGCCTGCATCCTTCATACAATGGAGTAACCGCGTCTATCTCCAGCTGATCCATCTTGGCTTTCTCTCGGGTGGCAGCTCTTGCGTTATCCGTCTGCTTGAGAAGCAGCTCTTGAATATGAGGGTCTTGCACCCAGCCCATCGATGGTCCAGCGTCGTCTGCTCCGCCATGCACGTCGTCTGCTCCGGCATCTTCCTCTCATCATGTCATGCATCTTCTACATGATGACTGTGTACATCATCACCGTCGTGATCATGTCCTGGAGATTCTTCGTCTTATCGCCCGCCCAAGCCGCGGTGGTTGTCTTGCTGCCCTTCCTCATTTCTTGCCCGCCCCCCATGGACGACTTCGTAGTCATCTTCATCACCTTGCCACCAATAGCCATCCATGAAACCACGCAAGAGCAAGTGGTCCCGCACCTGCCCGGAATCCGGGTCTGCAATAAGGCTCTTCAGCTTGCATCTTCGACACGGACATCTTATCTCCGTCTCGTTCTTTTGAAGCATCTCGGCCTTCGCGGAGCTCAAAAACCTATTCACGATGCCTTCAGTCATCGTGCGGACCATGGTCGCCTGCGGGGTAGAGCAAAACGATATTTTAGAACCAAGAAAAAATTTGGCATGACTTTTCCTAAAAATAGGACAAAAAAGAATGCATAATGCCAAAATTCTCGCCGAAACGGAAATGAATCAACATTCCGGCAAAATATTGGCAACTATCGCATTTCAAATACCGGTACCTGCAAACACAAACATATATGCAACACCACAAACATATGCAACACCACGAACATACATAGATCTAGCTAGGCCATAAAAAGTGCATGTGCACATTGTTGGAGGGAGAACAACATAAAGATAGCTTCCCCCCTTACTTACCTATCAAAAAAGGTAATTTAACCACTTAATTTGGATGAATCTATGGTGGAAATGAGGTGACAAGGAGGAGGCAGACGAGACAAGCTTTCGAGGAGGAGGTGGAGAGAATGAAGTGGGGAGAAAGTGAGTGGGTAGGTGTGGCTGTCCAAAATATCTTGTTGGTCCCAGGTTATTAATGGCGCACCATCTTCAAATGCGCCATTAGTAACCCAGGTTACTAATGGCGCACCTGCTGGTGGTGCGCCATTAGTAGTTTTGCAAAAAAAAATATACTAATGGCGCACTGTGGGATAGTGCGCCATTACTAGTTTAAACTAGTAATGGCGCACTATGGCACGGTGCGCCATTAGTAGTTTTGCAAAAAAAAAAGAATAAAAAAGAATAAAAATAATAATAAAAAAGAATAGTAGTGGCGCACTCTGTGGCTGGTGCGCCATTACTAGTTACAACTAGTAATGGCGCACTGTGCCTGGATGCGCCATTAGTATGTTTGGAAAAAAAATTGTTACTAGTGGCGCATCGTGAGCCTGGTGCGCCATTAGTGTATTCCACACTAATGGCGCACCTGCACATGGTTCGCCACTGCTATATATTAGTGGCGCACCACATGTGAGGTGCGTCATTAGTATCCATCCCATCTATAGCCCTTTTCCTAGTAGTGCACCATAGGGGTAATGAGAAGAGATACACTTCCTCCATTGCCAAATATAAGACTTTTCAGATATTTCAATAGAGGCTACATACGGATGGGTATAGACTATTTTAGAGTGCAAATTCAGTCATTTTGTTTCGTATGTAGTCTGCCTTGGAATCTCTAAAAAGTCTTATATTTAGAAATGGAGGGAGTATTTTACACCCCAGAGATGCTATAACTAGAGATACTATGGGAAATGACCTACCTTTTAGGCTTTTAGTGCGGTTTGAACTATTGATTTACGCAATTTGCTAATTGGAAGTAACCAATTATGTTTACGCCGAATCCTCGATTGATGATCCAATTTGACTACCTCTATGGTATAGACCTTAACGAAAATTTGTTGAGTAATGACAGTAAGTGATTGAATTCAGCAGTTCCTCATAGAAAATTATTGACTCTATAGATATGGTAACTAGGTAATTTCCCCGTGCGTTGCTGCGGGAATATAAAGATTTATTATATATGACTTATATATGAAGGAAAAGATCTAAATCAAAAGCTACTAATTTTAACATATAACTATTCTGTACTTGCATTTTGTGTAAATTAGGGCATTTCACAACCTTTAAGAAGTAAATAAATTAAATATTATCTATTCTACTACATGTATCCAGTGACAAAAATAAACATATTGGTATGGTTTGCATGGGCTAAAAATATTGTAGTTTATTGTGAGGTGGGATGCTTGCATGTTGAGAAAATTAGTGATAATGGAATAAGGTTTGCATGGGCTGAAATATATGGTTAGTGGATGCTCACGTGGCATACTTGGTGAGGTGGATGGCTTGCATGTTGAGAGAATTAGAAGTAGTGGGGATCAACTATTTAGGTATTATAGATATGGGGAAGACAAAATTGTTGGAAGCACGAACGGAACCGGTAGCTCGCAAAAAGTGTTCATGAATTCAAAAAATGTTAGAAAAAATAAAAAATAATAATTCATGGGTCCAAAAGTTGTCCGCTATTTCGAAAAAAGAATTTACAAATTTCAACAAATGTTCACTATTTTGAAAAATGTTGCCAGATTTCAAAAACTATTTATGAATTTGAAAGTAAAAAACTTAAAATGCATAAAAATTGAAAATGAAAAAAGAAAGGAAAGAATGAAAATTTAAGAAGCCAAAACCAAAATATATAACACAAAAAGAGACAGAAAAATCAGTATGTAATGGTTTTAGAACCTTCAGAAAACCAGGGAAGACCTAGTTGGGCCGGCCCGCAATGCTGAATTGGTAGGCATTCTATTAGAGTGTAAACAACTAAATAAAATTCAATACATTACTAGTAAGTTGCCCGTGCTATGCTACGGATCACGTAAGATTAGATGGATTTAAGTTATAGCCAGAAACCATATCTCTACTACTATTAAACAAGAAAACATATTCATCACTAAGTGTACCCAGACTAACATACACATAACGACATAGATCGATTACAACCACACGATCAGAATCACTTCATTTAATCCAGCCGTTAAGATTATACTAAACCAGAGCCAAAACCGCGCTTAGCAATTTGCGTGGGCGGACGAAAACTCTGCCGTACCGAACGTTCCGCGTGCTCCGCGTCCATCCCGATACATCGTTTCCCTAATTCAAGGAAAAAACAACCCGATATCGAACAGATCCTTGAATGCTGGTGAGCGACGCGGTCAACACGGGGAGGCGACGACATCTCGATGGAGGGAACTATGATGGCCAAGGTGTGGGCTCCAGCGGGGCTGCCGTGGATCTGACGGATGGCAGTCGGATCAGGTCGACGACGGGCGGCTCCGGCGAGTCGGAGGGATGACGGCGGTGGCTGAGCTCCTCCATGGCCTGCGGTTCCAGGGAGAATAGAAGGAAGGGAGGGGGAAGGAGGGAAGGACCAGCAGTTTCTCACCTCTCTATACCTCCATGCCGCCGTCGACACAACTCCCGACTCCCGAGCCTAGAGCACAACCCATGCGATGGGACCCCGCTGGTGCCGGCGGCGGTGCCTGGCTACATGATTTATTCGACTCTGTGTGTCGACTCATCAACTCCGCACCAGCACCCCATCGGGCCCCGCAGCGGGATCGGCGTCCGTATTAGCACCTGCCACTGCAAGTCAAGGGGTATGGGCTGCCCGATCGGATCTCCAAGAGGGAAGAGTCCCTCGCCGCCGCAACGCGTGCAGCCGCGGATGCCCGTACCTGCAGACGGGAGCGGCTGAGCAGGGCGAGAGATGATGGGCAAGTCTACGTTGGGATGAATCTGGACTCCAGCGAGCTCCTCGCAGTAAACCGGGTGCTGGACTTTTGTGGTTTGTTTATCAGGTTTGCACTGTGTGGAGCACGCTGGTTTGGCTCTCACCACTCCGACCTCCATGTCGCAGTTGGGAACTCCTCCGAAACAAGATTCTCCCGTCCATGTAGCGTTTAGTCTTCCACAAGATTCTCCCGTGCAGTGGGCGTACAAGGTACGTTCCTCTCCTGATTTTGGTATACAAGGGTGCGATGGTTGTGAGTTGGAATCTGCACAAGCTAAGAATCAAGCACTAAGGGATGTTGGGGCTGTTGTTCCTACTTCATTGGAAGCTCCTGAAAGGATTAAGGAGACATTTCAGAAGTTGGTACATCACGGCTGATGTTATTTGCAAGTATTTTTTGGGAATGTGTTAGTGGGAATCAAAGCTTGGGGTTACATATATTTTTTGCAGGTTGAGGAAGGAACAATTCCTCCTATCCCTGAGGTCACACCTCCCCCCATTCCTGAGATGGTGTGAATAATGGTTCAACTCAGGAGAGGGACACACTCTGGGAAAAGGTTGCTTGGGCAAACTTGCATCTTGGTATATTTTTTCATATAAATTGTAACAGTGGACAACTCGATTCTTTTTCCTTTGGCATTGACCGTGTTGGGAAGTTGAGTTCAGAAACTGCCGTGATAGAACTTGATGCTTGAACCCACCGGTAGCATCATGGAGCTACCAATGTTAGCAAGTAAGAGTTTACTATTTACCATTACATTTTAGTCTAATTTGATTACCTGTCATCTAAATCCCTTCAATACTGACAATGTATGAGATAGTGGTGGAAATTCCAAGTACATAAACTTTCTGTGTGTGGGTATCACATGATATGTTTTCTTGTTTAGCCACAAATCTAAATGGCTTTGTTTACTGATTATTAGTGTTAGGAAGCTCGACATGTTTCACGAAAAGTTCCCCTTGGCTACTACATTGAGATATCTTGATAAAATTTTAGATGTTCACCTGCTGTTATGAATTACTAGGTTGTGCTCGGTTCGTTTTATAGTGGATTTTTTGTGCTAATAACTCTTTTTACATAATATATTTGGTGTTAGTGTGATTACTTTGTTGCTTCTGGGTTTGTGAGACAAAAGAAGATGTAGATATTGATGAATGATAATGGTAGTGGAGTGTCTTCTTCTGAACCGTAAAAATATACATGGCATGTTCTACAAACTACTCCCTCCGTCCGGGTTTATTAGGCCCAAAGACAACTTCGCTTAGACCAAGACACATAGTAATTTGCTCACATTAATTCTTCCATTTCACTCCCAATGCACTCTCTCACATGAATGCGGCCAATGAAAAAGTCCGCATGAAGTGTATTAATTTTTCAGCGATGACACCAACAATAATGGCTTTCAATTCATCCAATGAAATGGTTGCATGCATGCACTTTTCCAAAGCGAGGCCTTATAAAAAGGGACATGCTTGTGATGCTGAGAGGCCTAATAAACCCGGACGGAGGGAGTATGTATTATTCTTTTTTTTGTACATGCACTTTAAGTACCACATGTATTTTTACATTAGCCTGAATTTATCAGTGTTGCATACTGATTCCAGGGATACCACAAGAGATGATTCTGAGAAGGGGTAAGGGTAAGGCCCTGAAAAAGAACAAGCTGGAGAAGATAGAGCTTATCACCAAATATACGTGGAGGAAGATGAAGAAGCAAGACCCTCAGGTGGACGACTCTTAGAACATAACTGACAAATAAGCAGAGGTAAATAATGTTAAAAAAGAACATATAAATTTAGTTCCCTTTTCATTATACTCCACATTATTTGACTGGTGAAAGGGAGATCATGGGAAGATATACTTGATTTTTATACTTGCAATATGTTATGTACTTCATTGTTTCTAACTAATACTTTTGTTTTCTGCACTCCGGAATTGTAAGTGCTATGGAATCCATGGGTGGTAAGAATTCTTATCAGTAATAGTTCATCCCTGATGTATGTAGCTCTCCCCTGGGCTACTACAGTCAGGACACCTGCCCTGCAGTCGGTATTATGTCCATTGCTTTTTCTACTGCATTGAGGGCTATCATCATGTGTTTCAAAGAGAGGTTTACTGTTGAGATTTCTTCTGCTTTGTAGCTTCATATGTTCATACTTCCACCAGATAGTTTGAACAAATATATAGCGCTGCAAGAGCCCCCTGCTGTAAATTGAGTTAAGTTTTAGCTTTGTGGGTAGTCAACCAAATTTTGGTGCTTGGTTGACAGCCCCTACCCATTTATCAATGACAATTGTCATCACCTTTGTAAGCAATATTTCTGGTTCTAATAAAGAATCAAGTTATACTTGTTTGTTTTCTGTATAACCATCAAATCTTTCAAATGAATGTTGTGATTAGAAGGATGACAACATTAGTGTTCATCACTATTCTTCTTGGTCCTGAATAGATCTATGTTATTGGAGCATTTGGGTCAAACAAATATATTTTTGTTGAAAAATAATTCTAATATTTTAGTGCGTGTGATGTATTTTAGATAGTACTACTTCAATATTGTGCGCTCAATTGTTTGTCAATACAGATAAAAAATATTTAAAATTTTAGTTAAAATGTAGAACATCCAAAAATACATTGGGTACAGTTGTTATTAACATTTGTATTTGTTGAGACGTGCGTGCACGTACATGTTTACTAGTGTTGCTATAGGCAATAATAAATGTACAAAGACATTGATTGAAGGGATGTTATATTGTTGACATATACGTATCACGCAAGATCAATTATAGGGTTTCCAATCAATATACTCTTTAATCCAAGCCAAACATTTTTCGTATTCACCTCGCGAGAAGACTTGTTGTTCTCTCTAGCTACCCGCCTTTCTCATTGCTCAATGTATCATGTATCGAGGGGACGAAGCATGCAACAAATTAAAAATCCATCCATACAAATGTGGAAACTTATGAACGACTACTAACTTCATATTTTGACCCTAGCCTAATGGGTTAAACATACCCAAACCCGCCACGCACCCATGTCACGCATATTTCATCTCTACATGCATATGAGCGTTATATGATGCAACATGCCAACCATGGCCAAAATATAATGATGGCATCCAAAATAAATTGATGTTGTCACATTCCAAACCCCTTTACAAGATTTTACAAAAAAGAATCATATCAAATATCACATAATAGTATCTTGAAGATAGCAATCAAGATAGTATATTAACATACAAAAGAGGATTTGTAGCATCGGGGTGCTCCACCCACTATATGAACGTTAAGTTCAAAAAACTACCGGGGGGATTTTAAAAAAATGGGATTTTGAGATACCAGACTTGGGTGTCCAATCTACTTTCATGTGAAATTTCGTGAAAAAATATCATGAAATGTATCCATGGCAAAAAAGACAAAAAAAAAATCTATGTATGAAAAAAGCTGTTTGAATGGATTTTTGTTTGGACTATATATTTCATTTCCTATTCTTTTCACGAAACTTCACACGGTAGATTGGCCCAGGTTTGATATCCTCAAATTCTAAAGTTATTTTTTATTTTAATATTCATATAGAGGTGTGGAGCACTCATGAGCTCCTGTGCATTTCCCATTAACATACATACTATAACTTGAGCACACACTTATATATGGTTTCACGACAAACAAGAATGAAGTATAAGTGGTTAACTAAATGGTTTGCAAAATATGCACAACAGAAATTGAATCTGACTATACTCGGACAATGGGAAGAAAACTGAGCCCTTAGAGGGTCTGTAGTATATATTTAGACAAAAAGGGAAAATGAACAACACTTGCAATACATTTTGTACCGAGCAAAGAAACAAAATGTACAGTAAAATAAGCTTTGGAATCATGTTTATATAGAATGGGCGAGTGCACACGCACATGCATACATAGTTATGTACACAAAATGAGTATTGGACCTCTTGTAACTCCAGGTCATATGCAATAGAGATAATCCTAAATAACTTACAACTATGCAATTGTGGCGTTGTTCAACAACAAGACAGCTTGGCATCACCCAAACCGACAAGAATTATGTGCAAAAGCTTGGCTAGCCATGGCCGGTAGAGAGTGGTTGCGGAGGTAGAAGATTGGGATTAGATAGGATTGAAAAAAGATACGAGTGGCTGCGCTTGACCAGAAAGAGTTAAGTGAATGAGGGGAAGCGGTGGAGTGAACCCGTATGTACACATGGAGGATAGAGGCACGCGTGACACGGCGCGACCGGCCGAGCGTTCGGCCGGCGCGCCGTTTGTAAACATTTACTTTTTTTTTTCTGCTCTCTCGGGTGCGCTTTTTTCCTTGTCGCGTCTTCTGCTTGGGCCCCTGTCACCGGCGACCTCTCGGGCTCTTCTCACCCGCGCATTAGTGGCACGGTGACATTATGTTTGGCCAAATTACAGGGACAATCCATTCAGTCAAAGCAACAGGGAATTGTTCACGAACATGCATCTTCTGGATCAGTAGTCTTCACCGAAGCCTGCTCCAGGACTTATTTCAGAAACAGACAGTTCTACATCAGTAGTCTTCACTGGAGCCTGCTCCAATACTTATTTATCTGCAGAGGCATACTGGGATAAATTACTGTGATTTCTTTGAAACAAACTAACACCTTGCTCGTCAGCGGCCCCTCTGTGAAGCTGCCTTCTATATCCTGAAATCCGCAGAAAAATCAAAATCAAAATCAGAGACTATGAGATTATCTCTCAAATATGCACCTAATCGAACAGGAATCAAACTTAAAAAAATCCATCACACACGTACATGCTCGTCTTCTATTGGAAGCTTGGCACCGGAGCCGTCGGGAACATGTAGCTCGCCACTGTCAGAAACACTCCGTGGCCTACTCTGGGCGGTCCTGCCGCTGCTAGCCACTATGGGCAGCATAGAAAATGGCATGTCGTTGCAGGTTGAGACTTGAGAATCAGAGAGGCAGAGACATCACAAAAGGAATAACGCCAACAGAGAAAACAAAGTAACTTACATCCCAGTGCATCTTCCTTATTCACCCAAGCACGCAGATCTCTCCACTCCCCGGTGCGAGGAAGAGTCGCCGTCCACGAGACAATGGCCATGAGGAGCACCATCGCAAATCCATGGCTTTCTCAGACGCATATAAGTCCGGCCCCAAAAGACAGGAACCAGGGGCAGATTCTGGTGCATTGGACCGGAGTAGACCTGGTGATCCCCTGCCCGTCGAATCTGCCACCAGCGCAAGCCTACGAGGGAGTGGAGCAGCAACTCACTTCGCCCACCACAGTCCGCAGCTGTTGGTCGTCCGCGGCGACCGGATCTGGGAATCCCTCTCCACAAATCCCAACTCATGTACTCTACTTCTGTACACCCACATCACGGACCAAACCTCGCCGGATCAGAGAGAGACTAACCTGCCTAACCCCGCAGCGCCACCTGAGAGAGCACCGCCGCGACGGGGAAGGAGCCGGAGGAACATTATTGCACAGCGTCGACGTCTCCCCTGCCTGCCCGCCATCGCCAGAATCAAATCCTAAAACACCATTATCTACAAACCGCGTTGCGGTCATACACGGTCTCGCACACCTCCCAGAGCCCGACGGCTACCGAAGGCAAGGGAGACCAGCGGAGGCGGCCAGTCGAGAAACTGCCTCTCGCGTCGGGAGAGAAACCAAGATACTTCCACCATGTGTAGTGACGTTGATCTTTAGGAGGGATAATATACTCGAAGCTTCTGTTTCTTTCTCGAGAGAAATAGAAACAAGTAGCCCGTCTGACATGTGGGGTGCTTCTGCAAATGTTGTACAAGGGGCTCGCGCACAACTCGTCTCGCTCTCAGCCGTCCGTTTCAGATCAGACGGTACAGATGCCACAAAGGCAGGCACACCATCATCACCAACTCGCATTTTTATAAGAGTAGAGAAAAGTTTTTAAATTCCATGATGTGGTGAAAATACATATAATATTGTTATACGTCCTAGACTTGCTCGACTCACTAATCAGTGACTTGTACATACAATATTATTCATCTTTTATTAGGCTTTCTTGTGTTGTTCTAGTAGCAAAATAATGAAAACATGCTACATGGCAATATGGTTGGGTGCTTTATGCTTAAAGTTCTTCCTTCTCAAAGATATTGTTTTCATTTCGTTGTTTCCTGCCTACATCACTAGGTTCCTGCCTCTGGGGGTCTATCATCCGCAAGATCGGACATACTTCGTGTGATATCGATTACGAAACATGGGTCTTGTAGCACAAGCACATTGGACTTCTCCGGCTTGAAGGATTCCCCGTGGTCTTCTCTCACATGGCACGGGACAGGACAATAAACACTAAATTTTCAATTTTCTAGGGTGTATATATACCTAGGAATTTCCTATCTTTTGATTCTTGGCTAATTAATACAATTATTTAGTGTGTAGATTTTAATGTTTGTGGATGCACCACGTGGCTTCTTTTGCTTTTGTTTTAATTGTGTAACCATCTCCATCTCCATCTCCGCTACTATTAAACAATCAAACAAAAACTTTCTTACATGCATCCCACAAAACGTACACAGAATCACTATCACCGCACGATTAGAACCCCTAAACTCAATCTAATGGCTAGCCTTAATTTAATCCATTCTCTGTGTGCACTTAACAATTTATATTGACTGACCGTGCTCCACCGTAGAGGGTAAATCCACGCCCGATCAATTAGGAAATTATAATCACCGTCGAGTCTTATTAGGAAACTAATCACGATCGCGTCTTAGTAGGAAACTAATCGGGTATTCGCACAGATTGATACGTCCATCACCTCAACCTCTTGGATCCCGATCCATATATCCCAACAAAAATCACCACCACTGGCCTCCACTCGGCATGGCGACGAGGAGCCGAGGAGCCGAGGAGCCAAGGACTCTGCCTCTTGCTTTCTCCCCCACCGCCCACCACACGCTTCCCGCCCATCGCTATCCGCCCCGTGTTCCTGCTTCGTTCCCGTCGTCGACTGAGCTACAAGAGGGCCGCCACCTCCCACACCTTCAGGGGACGTCGCGGGAGTGCCGGTGATTCGTGAACCGCCGAGGGTGCCGCACCAATCACCGCTTCCAACGACACGGGAGCCACCCCATCTGGCAAGGACGCAGGGCGCAGCCGCCGCCGCCGCTTCTCAGGGTGATGCTGCTGTTGAGGTTGAAAGATCGTGGATTTCGCCTAGAGCGGGGGGTGAATAGACGCTTTAAAATAATTACGGTTTAGGCTTGAACAAATGCGGAATAAACCTAGCGGTTAATTTGTCAAGCAGAAAACCTACAACAAATAGGCTCACCTATGTGCACCAATAACTTATGCTAAGCAAGATAAACAGCTAGGTGATAGCAAGATATATGACAAGAACAATATGGCTATCACAAAGTAAAATGCATAAGTAAAGGGCTCAGGTAAGAGATAACCGAGACACGCGGAGACGACGATGTATCCCGAAGTTCACACCCATGCGGATGCTAATCTCCGTTTGGAGCGGTGTGGAGGCACAATGCTCCCCAAGAAGCCACTAGGGCCACCGTAATCTCCTCACGCCCTCGCACAATGTAAGATGCCGTGATTCCACTAAGGGGCCCTTGATGGCGGTCACCGAACTCGTACAAATGGCAACCCTTGGGGGCGGTCACCGAACCCGTACAAATTGCTCGGGACGATCTCCACAACCTAGTTGGAGACCCCGATGCTTGCTCGGAGCTTTACACCACAATGACTGAGCTCCGAACACCACCAAGGTTGGGCCTATCTCCACAACTTAATTGGAGACTCCCAACGACACCACGAAGCTTCACCACAATGGAATATGGCTACGAGGTGACCTCAACCATCTAGGGTGCCCAAGCACCCAAGAGGAACAAGCTTAAGGGTACCAAGCACCCAAGAGTATTAAGCTTCTCAACTTGTAGCTTCCACGTATCATCGTGGAGAACTCAAACCGATGCACCAAATGCAATGGCAAGGGCACACGGAGTGCCCAAGTCCTTCTCTCCCAAATCCCACCAAAGCAACTAATGCTAGGGAGGAAAGTGAGAGGAATAACAAGAAGGAGAACACCAAGAACTCCAAGGTCTAGATCCAAGGGGTTCCCCTGACATAGAGGAGAAAGTGATTGGTGGAAATGTGGATCTAGATATTCTCTCTCTTTTCCCCCCAAAACTAGCAAGAATCCATGGAGGGATTGAGAGATAGCAAGCTCGAAGAAAGTCAACAATGGGGGAAGAACATGAGCTCAAGAGATAAGATCCATTGGGGAAGAAGACCCCCTTTTATAGAGAGGAAAGAATCCAACCGTTATCCCCTCACTCAGCCCGCGTGGCGCGGTACTACCGCACAGGGTTGCGGCACTACCGCTGTGAAGTGCGGTACTACCGCTTGCGCGATAGAGACCAGCTGAGGGCCTGTTGCACAGGGCAACGAGCGGTAGATCTGCCGGAGCAGTACTACCGCGCGCCCTTACGGTACTACCGTAAGGCAGGCATCAACTAGTACAGAAAATGCACGGAAGTAATAAATTACATCCGCGCCTACTTCCACTGAGGTTGGAATAGTGCAAAAGTCCGTCACGGTAGTACCAGACCGAAGGCATGGTACTACCGCATAAGGGCGGATGTAAAAAATTACATCCGCGCCTACTTCCGCATGCATCAGCGTCAGGGTTGGAGGCAGTGGTACTACCGCTCACCAGGAGCGGTACTACCGCTGCCCCCTGCGGTAGTACTGCTCCCTAGAGCGGTACTGCTCCCTAGAGCGGTACTACCGCACGCCACAGAGGCTTTAGCACTTGGCTGCCTTCATATCGCAACTAAAGAAAACAAAAGGATACAATAAAACCAGAACTGCCATAACTTCTGCATATGAGCTCCGAATTGAGCAAACTTAAGCTTGTTGGATAGAGGAAGACGAGTAGCATCAAAACATCGAAGAGGCAGGTGAGGTATGCCTAGGATATATAGGAGTGAACCCCCCATCAGATAAGAACCGGCATAACCCCCAACATCGAACATCATAGAAGATGTATGTTAACTCCGTTTTCGATGAACTCGAGCTTGTCATGAGGATGACCATAAGATCTAAAACTCACAAAGAGAAGAACCAAACAAGAACCAATAAAGATGATGCAAGGATGCAATGGTTTGAGCTCTCTACGAACGATACGATCAAGCTACTCATCGAGAGCCCCCCTTGATAGTACGACAATCGATCCTATAACCCGATCTCCAAAGTACCACCATGAGACCGGTAAAATAGGGAACCTATCAAGGGCAAACTTTTGCCTTGCACAAAGTCCACTTGAGCTAGATGTAGACGATCTTGACTTCCTCAAGTTGGACCACCTTTCTTGATTGTGTTGGCTCGGTGAAGACTAGTATATTGCTCCCCCATACACCACTATGGGTGAGCCACTCTTCGGCACATCTTCACAAGTCCATTGTCACCACAATGGACGGCAAGCTTCAAGCATATGATCTCTTCGTGATGATCCACTTGAACTTGCACACCACAACCTAACCGCACAAAGAACTCTCACAAAGACCATGGGTTAGTACACAAAGCGTAATTGACAATGCTTATCATACCATGGGATCGCTTGATCCCTCTCGGTACACCTTCTACGCTTTGTGTGTTGATCAACTTGATTCACTCTTTGATTTAGTCTTGATCAACCTCTCACGCGACCAATCTTTAGGTAATTCCTTGTATAGCACCTTGGTCATCACAAACTCTCCTTGAAACCAACACATGTACTCCAAGAAAAGCCTATGGACAAAACCTTCAAATATAACTCAAGGCAACCATTAGTCCATAGAGATTGTCATCAATTAGCAAAACCAAACATGGGGGCACCGCATGTTCTTTCAGAGGCTCATCGCCCAATTGTGCTCATGTGCGCGGATGCCCAAAATTAGCTCACAGTGGCATCCCCGCTCGAGGTCCTCTACATCTCATCTGCTACAGAGTAAGAATTCACCCACCCTCTCATCTCCCCAAGCCCTACCGAGCACCCCTGGATTGGATGCATGTGGTTGCTGGTGATTCCAGTCTCCGGTTGTGTGTATTTGGCGATGTCTTGTTACACTATGGGAGGCAATAATTTAGTTTCAGCCGAATTGGGGGACATTGAATATTAAGAAACTGCAATTCGAGAAATATCAAGTATTATAGTGGTTGGGGGTGCTCATAATTATGGTTAGAAATTAGAATGGTCAGGTCCAGATCGAGTGTCCGATGCTACGCTTTCCCTTGTGTGATTTATCCATTTTCCTCTATAGATGAAGCATGGTTCATTTATGTTAGTTCTTCCTGTACTTGCTAACGTGAAGAGATTATGATTTACAAAATGACACTTTTGCTGAGCTTCTACGAGAGAATCAGCTTGTATGAAATATTTAGCATGCACTTCTAGATAACATATTAGTTAGCAAATGCGATATGGCGTAATAGTCCTCCTGCCAAGCAGCCTTTTCTGGAAAGAGAAAATATTCTATGATGACATGCAATGTGATAAATAATGAGTGTTAGAAGGTTCCTAGCTGAAATTTTCTTTACTTGACCATGTTTCTTATGGGCATTTGCCATATTTTGACATAGGTTCCTGGTTTCCTCACTTCTGCCAAGGCGAAGGCTATTAGTAGATGTGAAAATGTGAAGGAACCACTGGGGAACCGCCGCCACCTCCTCTGGGGATGTGGGAGTCATATCTGCCGCCGCCACCAGGACGCGCTAGCCGCCGCCGCCGCTGCCGCCGCCGCAGGGGACATGGGTGCATGTGGAAATCACTGCTGCCATGGGGGGCACAACGCACATGAAAGCCCATATATACTTCTCACAAGTTCAATTGAGGTTTTTGTGCTACTCTATTTTTAGTTCTGTTTCCTTATCGGTATGAAATTTCATTACTATGGCAGAAAACATTTACTTTTTATGCAGTTCTTCAGCGACAGTTGAAGGCGACAATGTGCATCAATCTGTTTTCCTTCGATGAATCATTCTACATTAAATCGTAACTTTGTCAGTACATGTTGCACGTAAATTTTCTATGGTTTGTTGCAGAATATCCCCTTTTCTGTGTGCATTTAGTAGATGCTTATATGAATCTATGCCATCTTCTCTTTCTTGCTGAAGTTTGCCTTTAATTCAAGTAAAGTTTACATTGAACATTTTCAGTTCTCTTTTGTAATGACGTACTTAATTACTCAGAGCTTCTCTCCCCTTCTAGGATAATTTAAGGAGTTTTATTGGATCATATTCGCTCTGTATCCTTTCCTTCGGACATTCGGCCAATTAAATTTTGTGATCCACAGTGTTCAGCTATTATCATTTAATTTGCTGCTCATGGATGTGTTAACCTGTTCTGAGATTGCCTTTTATCTGTGTAGTGTGATGCATTTATTTGCAGAATCTGGTTAAGCTCATGTTTAGCTCGATCATATTGCAGGAACTTGGAACCGAAGGAAGACCCAAACTCCGAGCACCAAATTCTCTGAAGGCCCTTCTATTTGAAATAGTTATGCAGAAGTATGACTTTATTGCTTTTGTACTCCATGTCACTTTTTATTTGAAATACACTTATGTAGAAGTGTGACTTCAGTGTTAATGTACTCTTCTATCTTTATGCACTTCTAAAGATTATTTATATGTCTTGCATATCGCATAATTGTTGTACCTAATCTCGACTCTATTTGCATGCTATTTTGTAGTGCAAATAGAACACATCCATGGCAGTGAGTTACAGAAGGAACTAGCAGAAGCTAATTTATCATTTCAACTCATCGTTAAGCCACGAGTAGCATCTAGCATGTGGTGTTGCTGATGCACAAAATATAGTAGCTTGTTGTCTGTGTATCTATAGTCCTGTATCAACTGAATGGTAGGATGACTTACTTCATTTCCAGTTTGTAGTTTCATTTTTCTGTTCTCATTAATTTTCCAAATTGAAGAGTTTAGAAACCTTGGTGTGCCTCTTGCAGCTATTCTACAGCTACAATTTTCCACTTTTCTCTCCATCTTAAGGATGTCTCCGAAGAAAATGTACATCTGATATCCAGATGATTAATCACACCTTGCCTGATCACTTGCAATTTTGACACTCTGAGGTACTGCATGTTGACAGTTTGAACTCTTGCAGTGGCTACTAAATAGCTGATGCTGCTACGAAGAGTTCACCCATCCTTGAAGTTGCATCCCTTTCTCTGGTTTACTCATTGTTCTAACTTATGATAATTGATGTGCTTGCTTATGTACGGTACTATGCTTCCACTATCTGCTTTGGCAAGTCTGTAAGCTGAAATCATTGTGATTCCATAAGATTGTAATCTTGCTGTTATTTTATATTTAGCTGTTTTTATTTTACCAGGTTTGTATGCAGTTCGAAATTCGTATGATATTATCATGTTGCGACATAGACGCTTGGGAAATTCTGATTATAACCAGAATGCAATAATTATTTGCAGGGTCATTTAAATTACAACGATTTCTATATCATGAGAATTTGGAATGTGATAATTATACATGGTTACTAGTAATACTAATAAAGATATAGTTTAAAGTGCTTCCATCTTGAAGATATAGTTTTCATCTCATTTTTTCCTGCCCGCATCACTAGTTCGTGCCTCTGGGGATGACTGACATTTGCAAGACCGGACATTTTTCGTGTGATCTCGATCATGAATCATGGGTCCTGTAACACACACATCGGACTTCTCCCGCTTGAAGGATTCCCCGTGGTCTTCTCCTCTCACATAGCACAGGTTTGATCAGAGATGCAGCACATTTTCGAAGAAAGGACGGGACAATACAAACTTAGCTTCTACTCCCTCCATCTCAAAATAAGTGTCTCAACTTTGTACTAACTCTAGTACAAAGTTGTACTAAGATTGAGACACTTATTTTAGGATGGAGGAAGTAATTTTTTTCTTTTTTATTTGTATAGGGGGGTACGCGGGGTATGCCCAAGCATTTCTCGGAGGCACGTGTCTGGACCCTGGTTAACGTAGGTTTTGTATCTCTTAAAAAATCTTGTCTGATTAATAAAAAAAACAATAGTGTAGATATTTTGGTGTTTGTGGATGCACATCATGCCCTTTTTTGCGTTTGTTTTAATTATGTACTCCCTCCATTCCCAAATATTTATCTTTCTAGACATTTCAAATGAACCAGAACATACGGATGTATGTAGACATATTTTAGAGTATAGATTCTCTCATTTTACTTCGTATGTAGTCACTTGTTGAAATCTTTAGAAAGATCAATATTTGAGAACGAAGGGAGTAATTAATAATTACTAATACAGTTGGGTGCATGCTTTACGTGTTTGATGCACAGCGTGCCCTTTTTTGCTTTTGTTTTAATTATGTAATAAATAATTACTAAATACAGATAGTTGGGTGCATGCTTTACGTGTTTGACTGTAACGGCTGTCCATGCTTAGCTAGCATTCATGGTGCTGCTGTAAGGTTTTGTCTCTTCATGCTCCTGCTGCTGTAAAGTTTTGCCTCTTCATGCTGGCAGTGGCAGGTACCAATGCAGATGAGTGGTAGAGCGTACACGTGTCTGCTTGATTGGATGCCCTCGTCTCTCGCCACGCTCACAACTCTCTATTTCTCTAGGCGAGAGCACGCTCACAACTCTCACAACGCTCCTCACTCCCTAGGCCACAGCACGCTCCGCGCTGACGAGCACGAGTTTGACGCACGCGCGGCC
Source organism: Secale cereale (assembly GCA_902687465.1). Lineage (NCBI taxonomy): Eukaryota > Viridiplantae > Streptophyta > Magnoliopsida > Poales > Poaceae > Secale > Secale cereale. The sequence goes on from LR738712.1 coordinate 891,591,956, forward strand.
TCCATGGCGAACAGCGACCAGGACATGGCCACCGACGAATTGATGGAGATGAAGGGGTTGAAGGTCCTTGCCGTGGACGACGACCCCATCTACCTCCATTACATGACGCAGATGCTTCGGCGCTGCGGCTACGAAGGTACGTTATCGTCCGGTCCGTCCATCTTGCATCTCTTGGCCGCAGTTTGGTCTTCGTTTCCTGACCGACGGCCACCACGATCCGTGTAGTGACGGCCAAGCCATCGCCAGCAGAAGCGGTGAGAGAGGTGGAGAAGAACCCGGACGGGACCGACTTCATCATGACGGTCGTGCAGACCCGGGGGCGAGGGATGGACGGCTTGGGCCTCCTCAAGCGTCTTGGGAAACGTTACCCGGTCGTCCTCGGTGAGCCGTCGAACATGTCACACATATCTCAGTGTTCTACCTTGTTTGTAGGTATAGATCTAATAGATGTGCTTTTGTGCAGTGTTCTCGGGTGACGAGAGCATGGAGACGAGGAGAAGCGGAAATCAGGGGGGCGCGTGCTACTTGCTGGAGAAGCCCCTACGTGACACGCAGATATACTACATCTGGCAGCACGTCGTGCGGTGGAGGCGCGCAGTCGCCGGCATAGCCACGACGAACGCTAACCCTCACCGCAGCCAGGGCGCCCATCTGGATGACACGCCAAGGAAGGGAGGGCCAACGGTGAACGATTCAGGCAAGGGGGCCTGCGACGGCGGCCCGCAGCTGGGGATCACAAAGAAGAAAAAGTTTGAGTGGACTCCAGAGATGCATGCATTATTTGTCAATGCAGTCACCCAGCTAAAGACAACCGAAGATGCGTGAGATGCATGCAAAATGCATGGATGGTCGACTACAGGATGCCTACATGTGTACCATCTTTTCTTTCTCCATGCTTAGCTGTTTTGTTGTTAATAAATGCAGCATACTACATAGTCTATTCTTAATGGATGCTCACTATATGTTTTAGTAGTGCTATAAGCTGCATACGCAAGCATTTGGATCTCTATCAGTTTTAATGTAGTACTAGACAGACCTGCGTGCCCGTGCCAATGTTATTCTGGGATTCGTTAACTCTATTGAGTGGTCTCTTTTGGGGTAGGGATCAGTGATAATCACCACTAGCTCGTTATTGAGCTCTCTTTTGAGTAGGCTGTATATAATATAGTTTCTATGTATGTGATGCACAGGCAAAATTTGGGGCCCTATGTGAAACCAAAAAATAGGGCCCGATCTCAATAAAAAAAAATGAACTAACGAGCAATTATAGTGTACTAGCAAACATGCTCGTGGGTTGCAACGAAAAAATAAATCAAACCTCTAGTGCAACAAGCATGGCTCAAGACTTCCACTAACCCATGCATCCTCCTCCTGCTAGCACCAACCCCGCCATGGGTGCACGCAATCAATTTTTCAACATAAACGCATAGGCCAATTTCAGCATTTCCATTTCTAAATTATTTTACCTTATTATCAGTTCCAGTCAATGTCATCATTTCCACAACTATGGGTTAACTGACAACTGCTTCATTTGGTTAATTGCCACAAAAGAAAGAGATGTGCTTCTATTTTTATTTTCCAGAACAACTTGGCCTATATTTAAGCACATCTCTTTTGGGCATGGCTAAATGCATAAATCTTCTGACGTGCTACTTAAGAATTACGTATCACACACAAAAAATTATACAAGAAAAAATGGAAAGAGATGCAAAAGGTACAAAATAAAGCATGTACGATACATTCTGCTATGTAGCAGTCCTTCAAGTGAAATTGATAATACAAACTTGTGCATCCATCGAGGAGTTCACACCACAGAATGTAGACAATCCATGCTAATTCGTCAAACCTTTGGTTTTACTTTTCTTTCTTTTGTGGGGTTGCTTTTACTTTTGATAGTGTGTTGCCTGTCATTCGTAAGTAATCCATCATGTTAGTCCTTAACCGCCAGCTGCCAAGGGGCCAATGGGAGCTAATAGGATGTATAAATACGGACAAGTCATATGTTCGTCCAGGTTGACCTGACATCGAATATTCAGTCATATGTGCAATTCATACTTGAATGGTTTAGACCTTTGTTAGCGGCTTCTGAAGTTTCAGTCTTATCATGCTTATGGCAAAGCTTCTGTAACTTGAATTTCGATGTTTCAAGCTTCCAGTCATAAGACGTTTCATGCTCTTTTCTCTAACTGGAATGTTACTTCACCTACTGTTGCTGGAGTGACCTGGCTTCAAGGATTCAGAGTGATAGGAGTTAATAAATATATTTGCCATCTTTTTGTGAAGTTATTGCAAATGCAGTCATGGAGTCACCGGAGGGATTTAAGTTGTGCCCGTTTGAAATATGTTACGACTAATCTCACAGCATCCTAAAACTAAAGTAACATTCTCAGCTCTTATACTGTGTAAAACACTGAAGTGGTTTACAAATCAGCAGTAAAACAGCTAGGAAAACTTCAGTTAGTGTCCGATTTGATTTTGAGCTGTGATGTGTATGCATGGTGTTGTATTGTATCGCATTCCATGTTGATACTACAACGAAAAGAATGTACATGACGAACACCCCAAAGCTGAGAGGACAACAAAACAAGTGAACTGCTTTGGATTAGCATGACGAAACACCTCAAAGCACGAGATCTGGACGCCGGAGTGCGTGGGCAAAGTGATGTCCGATAGTTTGATTTCACTGAATACGTATCTTCAACTATGCTCACGTCCCTCAAAAATTGATGTTGTGGTCTTGGAGGATATTTATAAATGTTTAATCCGGCTATTCATTCCGTCCGGTATTAAATCTTTCCATCAAATTCGTAATGACCATGTCCTTCCTTCTTTTTCAGGAGCTTGTTTATCTCCTAATCCCGGTATTAATTGTTTCCTTCTTCCTTCCATATTTCTTTTCTCCCCGAATTGGGTATATTGGTTGTAAGGGAGCGATGTGGGACTTTTTAAGATCAGAATCTATCTTGAATTCCATGAATAACCCAAGCTAGCTCATTTGGCTGAGCCTTTGTGTGCTGGTCGTTAGGTGCGGGTTTCGACTCGTCTCACCCGCATGTATTTTTTTGCTTCAACTGGGATAGATGGGCTAGATTTATTGGGCGGCAAAGCACATTCTGGCTCGACGACGGCCAAAATTAATGTGGGACAGGAAACACTTATCCTTTGAGGAAAAGAACTTAACATTGTTGGGTCATAACGTGAGCTGAGGGTCAGGCATGTTTGTTGGGCAATAACGCGATCCGAAGCCCATGTATGGGCGGACGATCGACGTGAAGAAAGGAAGAAATTTTGTGTTGTCTAAAAAAAATGAAAATAATTGTGAACCGCGACCGGGATTGTTCATTAGCGAGAGAACCCTAAACTGTAACCAACATTTGTTCTAGCCCGACTGGTTGTTCCCCAAGGGATGAAAAGCAGAGGTCGTGGGTTCACTTTGACAAAAGCAATACTTTTTCCGTTCAAACTGTTTTTATATAAAATTAAAAGGTAGATAAATCTCACCCATCAATCTCTATGATTAATGCAAAATCAACGGATACAAAAAGATGACGTATGGAGAACTGTGAAAGCTTCCGTCCCATATTATTATTAGGTAAAAATAAAGATAAAGATATACAGTATATCTCGCCACTCGGAGGATGAAAACCGTGAAGCACCGATGAGGTGATGACTCTAGAACTTGCGTGCAGGATGTCAACGGCGGCGTCGGCCTGAATTTCTTGCCGATCCATCCAACGAGGTGAAGGTGACGATCCCATTGGTGGGATGAGAAGTTTGGATTGAACAACATTGTGACGTCAGATTGGGTGTCAATGAGATCGGTCAAACAGTGGTGGGATGAGAATGCTACTGCGCGATCGCCAGATGGACGAGGGACGGCCTCCCTTCTAATGCTAATCTCCTGGGAAATCTGGAAGGAAAGGAATGCTAGGGTATTTCGGAACGTCTCCACGCCTACGACTATTTTTGTGGAGAAAATCTTAGGCGAAGCGAAATTGTGGTCGCTCGCAGGCGCAAAAGGGTTAGGAGTTTTTGTAAACCGTGAGTAATTGCTTTATGTCCGCCTAAACAAGGCGATTGTGCTCTGTAACAACTCTCCTTCTTAATTAATGAAATGGCAAATCTTTTGCCACGTTTCAAAAAAAAAGGTGACGATCCCATTTCCGGTTTCCTTTCTTACGGCAGACTATAACGACGCCGCCGTGACTGCTTTTGCGGTTTTGCCTTTTGGCTTTTGCAATCGATCCCGTTTCCTTTTTTTAGGGACCGGGGATCCAGTTTTCGTTCTTCCAATCGCGATTGATCGAGCAGCAGCCTCGATCGATGCCTTGACTCAGGCGGAGCGCTGGCGGCCAGCGCCATGTGAGGCCCACTGGCCAGCACCCTGAAACAAATTTTGTTTTGTTTTGAGAACTACTTTTTTTTAGGGGTATAACCAAGCTTTATTGCTCAAAGTCCACATGAAATGGCATTACAAAGGGATCATGGGGTTCGATCATCCAAATGTGCCTCCCCTGATCAAGAGAATTAGAAAACTTTGCTAACCTATCGGCATCGCTATTAGCACCTCGGCCTTCAAAAGTAAACTTACAATCAAACATTATGTTAGAATTGGGCCCATTATTTGGGCAGCCCAATAAGCAAATTATGAAATCTCAAATGGGCCCATGTTTGTGACAGCTCACTTGCTAGTGGAGTGGTGAGTGGGAGCTAAAGTTTAGTCCCACCATGGAAGTTGGAGGAGATGTACACCACCTTATAAGGTGGAGTGTTCTACCACTTGTAAGTGAGTGAGAACAGGAGAGCCTCTCGCGCACTCCTCCTCCGACGACGACGCCGCCACCGCTCGCACGCACCGCCCGCCCGCCCGCCCGCCCGCCCGCCCGCCCGCCCGCCCGCCCGTCCGTCCGTCCGTCCGTCCGTCCGTCCGTCCGTCTGTCTGTCTCCGTGACAGACGTGTCAACAGTTAGCCAATTCGGGTCGCTCCCGGATCGTGGGCTACTGTAACCGACCCGAACGTG
>LR738712.1:891597606-891616781 GCA_902687465.1 Secale cereale
AGCCGAGCTTATTTTTGCTGTGCAGGAAAAACGTGACAGACGTGTCAACAGTTAGCCAATTCGGGTCGCTCCCGGATCGTGGGCTACTGTAACCGACCCGAACGTGCGCGACGTGGACTCGGCCCACGTTCGCCTCCGTTAGGGTTTTCCTGAGCCGCACTATATAAGTTGTGCACTGCCTGCGACGCAAACCACCGAAACCAATCTAGGGTTTTGCCACTCTCGTTCCTTGCGCCGCCACCGTAGTCTACTCCATCCCGAGCGCCGGCGTGCACCGGCGAACGGGAGAGCAGGTCTCCGGAACCACTCGCTCTTGTGATCCTGTACGGGAGAGGGCGAATTAGGTTTTTGGGAAGCGCCTCGCGCGACTGCTCGCTGCTTCCACCACGGCTCGTCTACCTGCTGCTGCGGCGGTTCGCCACCGACGCCGTCTTCGACCGATCATCACCAACGTCGTCATCAACAACATCGCCACAACGGGCACCGCTGCTTCATTTGCAAACGCTCGGTACGTGCGCAGTGTCTTTGTTCGTTGTCTAAACATGTTTAGTGTGTACGTGTTTAGCGATCTGTTGCTGCTATTCTGCATGTTGATTAGTACATCTACTGTATTGGAGTTTCACATGTTAGTCGCTACTGTCGTCATGTTTAATATGCTGGAATTAATCATGGAAAAAATGCCTAATTATCCAACAATCCAAAAACCTAATTGTAGGCAATTTCCTAATTTATCAATGGCTGGATTTACTGATGCGATGAAACCGGATAAGTTTACCGGGGTGAACTTCAAGAGGTGGCAGATTCAGTGCCAACTCTGGCTTGAGGCCCTGAAGATCTGGGAGGTCAGTAAGGGCAAACCTGAAGGAGCTATGTCTGAGGAAGATCAGACTAAGTTCAAGGATGCCACTACTGCCTTCAGAGGCTGTGTTCTGAGTGTTCTTGAGGGACGTCTGCGAGATGTGTATATGCACATAACAGACGCCAAAGAGCTCTGGGATGCACTGGATGCTAAATTCGGTGCAACCGATGCAGGCAGTGAATTGTATGTCATGGAGAGCTTTAACAACTACAAGATGGTGAACAACCGTGGCGTAGTCGAACAGGCTCATGAAATACAGGTCATTGCAAAGGAGCTTGAACTACTCAAGTGCGTCCTACCTGACAAGTTTGTGGCTGGGTGCATAATTGCAAAGTTGCCTTCTTCGTGGAGGAACTTCGCCACAACGTTCAAACATAAGAGACAGGAGATATCGGTTGAAAACCTGATAGCGTCTCTTGATGTTGAGGAGAAAGCTCGGGCTAAGGACGCTCATGAGAGAGGTGTTGAGGGTCAGTCTAGCGCCAACATGGTGCAGAAAAACTCACACTACAAGAACAACAACAACAGCAAGAAAGGGAACTACAAGCCTCCGACGAATGTGCCTGTCAATACTTCTTCCTTCAAGAAGAAGAAGAAGCCGAACAAGCTGGCCAGACTAGGGTGTTACACCTGTGGAGTAGTCGGCCACTTTTCCAAGGACTGCCCAGACCGTGCACCGGAAGAAGAATGTCAACGTCGTGACCGCTAGCGGTGCTGATGGGTACGGTAATTTACCGTTTGTGTTTTCAGCTTTTCAATCTCCAAGTTGGTTGATTGATACGGGTGCTAATGTTCATGTGTGTGCTGACATCTCTATGTTCACTTCTTATCAGATCGTCCGAGATTCTCCCGTCATAATGGGGAACGGTTCGCATGCTACTGTTCATGGTGTTGGCACGGTAGATCTGAAGTTTACTTCGGGAAAGATCGTGCAGCTGAGGAACGTGCAGCATGTCCCTACTATAAACAAGAATCTCGTTAGTGGCTCCCAACTCTGCAGAGATGGGTTTAAAGAAGTATTTGAGTCCAATAAAGTAGTTGTGTCGAGATTTGGACAATTTATTGGTAAAGGCTATGAGTGCGGAGGCTTGTTCCGCTTATCACTTTCTGAGTTTTGTAATAAGTCAGTATACCATATTTGTGACAATGTTGATTCGGATGCTAGTGTTTGGCACTCTCGTTTATGTCATGTTAATTTTGGTTTACTGTCTCGGCTTTCCAGTATGAGTTTAATTCCGAATTTCACTATTGCCAAAGGTTCTAAGTGCCATAGTTGTGTGCAATCAAAGCAACCTCGGAAGCCTCACAAGGCAGCCGAGGAGAGAAACTTGGCACCTCTAGAACTCATACATTCTGATCTATGTGAGATGAATGGTGTGTTGACAAAAGGTGGAAAGAGATATTTCATGACGTTAATTGATGATGCTACTAGATTCTGCTATGTTTATCTGTTGCAAACTAAAGATGAGGCATTAGACTACTTTAAAATCTATAAGGCTGAAGTTGAAAATCAATTAGAGAGAAAGATCAAACGTCTTAGGTCGGATCGTGGTGGAGAGTATTTTCCCAAAGTATTTGATGATTTCTGTGAGGAACATGGTATTATTCACGAGAGGACGCCTCCCTACTCGCCCCAGTCAAACGGGGTTGCTGAGAGGAAAAACCGCACGCTGACCGACTTGGTGAATGCCATGTTGGACACTGCTGGTTTATCTAAGGCATGGTGGGGGGAGGCTTTATTGACTTCATGTCATGTCTTAAATAGAATTCCAAACAAGAATAAAGATAAGACCCCTTATGAGGAGTGGGCTGGGAGAAAACCATCACTTTCTTATTTGCGCACTTGGGGATGTTTGGCTAAGGTCAACATTCCAATTCCCAAGAAACGCAAACTCGGACCAAAGACAGTGGATTGTGTCTTTCTAGGCTATGCACAGCGTAGCGTTGGCTATAGATTTTTAGTGGTTAAATCTGAGGTACCTGATATGCATGTTGATAGTATTATGGAATCTCGTGATGCAACATTTTTTGAGAATATGTTTCCTATGAAAGATATGCATAGACCTGCTAGATTTTCTTCTGAGCTCATTCCTGAATCTAGTACATCTAGTGATTATTCTGAACAACCACATGTTGAGGAAATCCATGAGAAGGATGACAATGAAGCTCCCAAGAGGAGTAAGAGACGGAGGGTTGAAAAATCCTTTGGTGATGATTTCATTGTGTACCTTGTGGACAATACTCCCACGTCCATTGCAGAGGCATTTGCATCTCCTGATGCAGATGACTGGAAAGAAGCTGTCAATAGTGAGATGGACTCGATTCTTTCCAATGGAACTTGGGAGTTATCTGAACGACCCTATGGTTGCAAACCAGTGGGTTGTAAGTGGGTGTTTAAGAAGAAGCTAAGGCCTGATGGTACTATTGAAAAGTACAAGGCACGGCTTGTAGCCAAAGGCTACACTCAGCGAGAAGGCGAAGATTATTTTGACACCTATTCACCTGTTGCTAGACTGACCACCATTCGTGTACTACTTTCCCTGGCTGCCTCTTATGGTCTTATCGTTCATCAAATGGACGTAAAGACAGCTTTCCTTAACGGAGAGTTGGAAGAGGAAATCTATATGGATCAGCCTGATGGGTTTGTGGTAAAGGGTGAAGAGAGAAAGGTGTGCAAATTGTTAAAATCTTTGTATGGGCTGAAGCAAGCACCTAAGCAATGGCATGAGAAGTTTGATAGAACTCTAACTTCTGCGGGCTTTGTCATTAATGAGGCTGATAGGTGCGTTTATTATCGCCATGGTGGGGGCGATACGGTTATACTGTGCTTGTATGTTGACGACATACTGATCTTTGGTACAAGTATGAGTGTGATAACTGAAGTCAAGTCTTTTCTATCAAGTTGCTTTGATATGAAAGATCTGGGAGAAGCTGATGTGATTCTGAACATTAAGCTGATTAAGGATGAGAGTGGGATTACGTTAACGCAATCACACTATGTTGAGAAGGTCTTGAGCCGGTTTGGCTTTATAGACAGCAAGCCCTCTCCAACGCCTTACGATCCCAGCGTGACACTGCGAAAGAATAAGAAAGGACCGAGAGATCAACTGAGATACTCTCAAGTGATCGGTTCGCTCATGTACCTTGCGAGCGCGACACGACCTGATATCTCTTTTGCTGTGAGCAAGTTGAGTAGGTTCATGTCTAACCCGGGTATTGATCATTGGCATGCACTTGAAAGGGTCATGCGTTATCTCAATGGTACAATGAGCTATGGGATACACTATTCAGGGCACCCTGCTGTGCTCGAGGGATACTGTGATGCCAACTGGATCTCAGATGTTGATGAGCTCTATGCCACAAGTGGATATGCATTTCTTCTTGGAGGTGGCATAGTGTCATGGAGGTCTTGTAAACAAACCATATTGACGAGGTCAACCATGGAAGCAGAACTTACTGCTTTAGATACAGCCACTGTTGAGGCGGAATGGCTGCGTGAGCTTTTGATGGACTTGCCGGTGGTTGAAAAACCATTACCGGTGATCCTTATGAACTGTGACAACCAAACGGTAATTGCCAAAGTGAACAGTACTAAGGATAATGCGAAGTCATCAAAACACATTAAGAGACGTCTCAAGTCTGTCAGGAAAATGAGAAACTCCGGAGTGATAACTGTCACATATATTCAGACAGACAGAAACCTGGCAGACCCCTTTACGAAGGGACTATCGCGTAATGTGATAGAAGGTGCATCGAGAGAGATGGGTATGAGACCCGTGGATGTTACACCATAGTGGTAACCCAACCTATGTGATCGGAGATCCCGTGAATTAGGACCTGGGAAGAACAAGCTATTGGTTTAACTGAGGAGAGTTCTATGTGAGACCCTCTCTAGTGAAGATGCAGAACTCTCAAGTGCTGTAAGGCAGGTTGGCAATATTGCCTTAATGTGTTCATGTTGGCTATTCATAGCAAAGATGCTGTCCTACAGAGCATTCTTGAAAGAACACACCTATATGAGTCCGACTGTCAAACGTCGCAGTCTATGAGATTTTGGTGATCTCTAGTAAACTCATGAAGAGACCAGGGAGTACGACGCATATGCTCCACCCGCGGGGCAGGCTACTGGCAGCCAGGTACTGGTTATGACTTTGAGTGAAGTCTGTTGGCACAAGCTTGCAATTCAAGGCGTAGTCCATTGTTCAAGTTGCTGGCAGATGTAGCTTAAAGCTCTAGGCGGAAGTTCAACTTAACAGTCTCTGCTGAAACACCGGTATATAAACAAGTAGCGAGGATTGGCAAAACTCTAAATAGGCATTTGAGATCTGGTGGGGGATTGTTAGAATTGGGCCCATTATTTGGGCAGCCCAATAAGCAAATTCTGAAATCTCAAATGGGCCCATGTTTGTGGCAGCTCACTTGCTAGTGGAGTGGTGAGTGGGAGCTAAAGTTTAGTCCCACCATGGAAGTTGGAGGAGATGTACACCACCTTATAAGGTGGAGTGTTCTACCACTTGTAAGTGAGTGAGAACAGGAGAGCCTCTCGCGCACTCCTCCGACGACGACGCCGCCGCACGCACGAACGCACCGCCCGCCCGCCCGTCTCATCACGACGCGCCGCGCCGCGGGTTGCGGGAATCTCGCCGAGCCGAGCTTATTTTTGTTGTGCAGGAAAAACGTGACAGACGTGTCAACAGTTAGCCAATTCGGGTCGCTCCCGGATCGTGGGCTACTGTAACTGACCCGAACGTGCGCGACGTGGATCTCCGTTAGGGTTTTCCTGAGCCGCACTATATAAGTTGTGCACTGCCTGCGACGCAAACCACCGAAACCAATCTAGGTTTTGCCACTCTCGTTCCTTGCGCCGCCACCGTAGTCTACTCCATCCCGAGCGCCGGCGTGCACCGGCGAACGGGAGAGCAGGTCTCCGGAACCACTCGCTCTTGTGATCCTGTACGGGAGAGGGCGAATTAGGTTTTTGGGAAGCGCCTCGCGCGACTGCTCGCTGCTTCCACCACGGCTCGTCTACCTGCTGCTGCGGCGGTTCGCCACCGACGCCGTCTTCGACCGATCATCACCAACGTCGTCATCAACAACATCGCCACAACGGGCACCGCTGCTTCATCTGCAAACGCTCGGTACGTGCGCAGTATCTTTGTTCGTTGTCTAAACATGTTTAGTGTGTACGTGTTTAGCGATCTGTTGCTGCTATTCTGCATGTTGATTAGTACATCTACTGTATTGGAGTTTCACATGTTAGTAGCTGCTGTCGTCATGTTTAATATGCTGGAATTAATCATGGAAAATATGCCTAATTATCCAACACATTAAAGCCCTATTCTTAATCTCAGCAATGATGGTGCCATAAGCACCATTGGTTCCCTTCTGAATATCATTCACTATCTGCTTTGAGTCCGATGCTATTACGAATCTTTGTAACATCAAATCATCCGCCAATGAAAGGGCCTCACGACATGCGATAGCTTCCATTGTTGCAGCATCATTAATTCCATAAATCACTAAAGAAGAACTTCCCATGAAGTTTCCATCGTCATCTCTACAGACGGCTGCAGCATCACCCTTGTTCTGATTCCCAGCAATGCTAGCGTCTACGTGGATCTTCATAAAACCTGGAGGTGGCGCCCTAGGCCGTGTGGATACTTCATTGCTGGTTGTTGTTGATTTTGTGTTCTTGCCCGGCATGTATTCTAGCTCCCTTATGGAGCTACTGATAAACTGATGCGTGGAAGCAGGGCTCTGGAAGATCTCCTTGTGAATAGCTTTCCTTCTAGCCCACCATATTGCCCATAGTGTAACTGATAATTTCACAAAAGCTGTATGCGACAGTGTATCAATCATAGAGAAAAGCCACTGTTTGGCACTGGGTTCTGTTGTCTCGCACAAATGTTCAGCAAGCTCTCCATCTACCAGTGCCCAGATACACCTGGCCATCGAGCACTCAAGCATCAAATGTCGCCATGAGTCCTCCACGCCACAAAGTCCACATGTACTCGAGCTTGCCATATTTCTATTGGCCCTGACATCTTGCGTCGGTATAGAATGGCGTGCTAGCCTCCATAAAAACATGCGGATTTTACCTGGAACTTGTGTTTTCCACAAAAGCTTCCATGAGTGCTCATCTCTATCCCAGCTGGATGAGCCCGCCATCTCATCCACCCAGGCTCCTCTCCTCATCTTGGTATGCACCATCATCCTATAGGCCGATCTTACTGAAAAAGAGCCACTTTTTTCAAAGTTCCATGCCCAACTATCGGGTATATTAGAAGTACATAGAGGAATCTGGATGCTAGCAGTAATGTCAATCGGGAGACAAACTTCCTCAAGTCTGGCCCGATTCCATGTCGCTGTCGTGTGATCAATGAGCGAGGAAACTAGCTCAGGGGGGTTGTCTGACCTTCGCCCATATGGCCGCATCATCACATCCCTAGGTATCCAGTTGTCCGTCCATATATATGTTGACTCGCCATTGCCTATTATCCTGATCAAGCCCTGCTTCAAGATATCACGTCCCTCAAGAATAGATTGCCAAATTTGGCTTGGGTGGCCTCCTAGTTCAGCCGTCAAGATACCCCCGTCAGGAAAGTAGATACTCTTTAGTACTCTTGCGCTCAAAGAATCTGGTGTCTGTAAGATACGCCATGCTTGTTTAGCTAACAAGGCTAGATTAAACAACTTGAAGTCCTTGAAGCCAAGACCCCCCAAACTACTAGGCATGTATAATAATTTTGGGGGCCGCAAAGGGCCCTGTGCAGGCCGCATAGTACTAGCGCTAGCGATGGATAAGGCACAGTTCCCAGACTGCCATGAGCTTTTGAATGACTTTTCTCAATCCCTCAGGATTATCAAGGGTGCAGCTATGAGCCTTGGAAAGCATAACCAGAAGGAATAGGATAAAAATTTCTGTGATGTGATGTTTCATGTTTGAGTCAATAAAATTCCTTTTATCAAAATAGTAAGAGTGTTGATGTATGTACTGAAGATGGTACTGAATCTACAGATATTGTACTATATGATGCATTAAATATTATTTGCATATGTACAACCAATGTAATAATCTTTATGTGTCTTATGGGTTGTATCTAAAGAACATATTTCATGTGATATGTTTGTTGAAACCGAACAAGCACAAGCACTCAATTAAGCCTTCAAGCCAAACCACCAATTGTTTTGTAGAGCATTTGTTATTGGTGCTTGCAGCACCGCTCAATTGGCTGATTGGGACTACAACCTCTGTATCCACATTTTGCTTGGTTATTACTCCTTTCGCCCCATATTAATTGACGCTCAAGGAGGTGGAACATGGGCAAGGAGGGCCGCACAGTAGAGGCATTTGCCCCCAGGCATGTGGGGGTGCCATGTGGGGCCCATAGGCGGCCCTTTGGCCTAAATTAGTTTTTCCTGAAACCTTCTCGACTTGAAACGTCTGCTGATTTATTTATTTTGAGACCTTTTCCGAGTCTGATAAAATTTATTTTCCTGCTAATTCTAAAAACAGCAGGAAAAATGAGTGGCATTGGGCGGTGAATTAATATGTTAATCCAGGTAAATAATAAAATATATTTTAAATAGGTGTCAAACATATGGTAATTAAATATGGAAGAAGCAAACAATTATAGATACGTTTGAGGCGTATATGAGCCTCTGAGCAGGAACTGCAAAATCGAAGCGAGAGAAAGGCCAATGCATGCGATGCTTGAGATGAGTCGGTCGCTCGCATGTATCTGGCTTGCGCGAGCGACCTAGCCCGGGGTTTAGGGTTTAGTCCCGCATTGGTTGTGGGAGCAGACATAACACAATTTATAAGGGTGAGGGTGTGCCCTCCTAACAAGCTAGTCTTTTGGGGGGAGAGGACCCAAGGCCTCTCATAACTTGGTGTTGCTCTCCGGTTGGACCTGTTTGACGCATGTGGGTCGGATGCGCGGGTGTTAGCAGACTCGAGATTGCGTAACAATTGGTGGTATCAGAGCAAGGTTGCAAGAAGGATATGCAAGTGCAGGCGGCCGCTACCATATGTCTTTTTCTTACGGATCAGGTCATGTATCATGTCATGGACAAAGATTCTACTAAGGAAATTTGGGACAAGTTGGCAAGTCATTATATGTCCAAGTGAGCGATCAATAAGCTGTATTTGAAGCAAACGTTCTATGGGCTGAAGACGCGGGAGGGGTTGGATCTTGTGGAGCATGTGAATGCCTTTAATCAGTTGGTCACGGATCTAGCACGTCTGGATGTGAAGATTGAGGATGAAGATAAGGCACTATTTCTTCTTGTTTTGTTGCCACCATCCTATGAGCATTTAGTCATTACATGGACACATGGAAAGAGAACCGTCAATAATGACGAAGTCACTGCAGCATTGCTTGGACATGAGTTGAGGAAGCAAAAGAATGCTACAGAAAGGGAGAGTACTCAAGGTATGGGGTTGGCAGTTAAAGGATTGGGGACATATAAAGAGGGAATGTCCAGAATTGAAGGGTGGGGCAAGTGCTAATGCGACTACTCATGGTGTTGACTCGGATAGCAGTAGTGATGTCCTCGTAGTATCAAACAGGCGGTCAACAGGGAGTGATTCTTTTCGTACAAGTCATGTGGGTTTGGTTTAGCCTATGTGGGCGATGACACAGGTTATCGTGTTGCTGGAGTAGGTGACATCAAAATCAAGATGTTTGACGGAGTTGAGCGGATGCTTCAGGAAGTCAGGCATGTGCCAGGGCTAAGGAGGAATCTAATTTTGCTTGGTGTTCTTCATGATGGTGGTATGGAATTCCGGTGTCATCAGGATAAGAAGACCATGAAAATCATGCAAGATGGGGTGACCGTGATGATAGGAGAGAGGAAGGCTTCACATCTTTACAAGTTGCAAGGGAGCACTATTGCAGGTGGAGCCATGAAGAGTGGAGCTACAGGAGTAGTAGTGGAGTCCCACGGTAGCGGCGGGTCTGGCCCATTGGGTAGCTCTCAGTAAGCTACAAAGAAGACAACTCAAATCCGGAGTACATGGAGGTTCGAGCATGGGCGACTTCTAGGTGGTAGAGAATATTCCCCAAGATGGAGTTTGTTATATTTGTGTCAAATATTATGTATGCAAGGGGTTACGTAGACTTGGAGTTGTAATTGGTGTGGTTAGGTATAAGTCGTGTAGGAGTACGCACGGGAGCCGGAGGCTTGTGCCAGCGCCCGAGCGGCTAGCGTTGCAGTATCTTGGGGAGGAGTGGACGTAGTCATGCCCCGGGATGTAGCCATATCGGTGAACCTCGTTAAAAATATCGTACATCGGTGTGTCGTCTATGATCTTGCAAGATAAAAAAGCTGCAAGCAGCAAACCGTTTTGTTGCAGCACCAATAGTGTTGTCGCGATGGGCTGCAACCGGCAACACAAAAAGCTGCAGTCGGCCAACCGTTTTGCTACGTCGGTGCCAATGGTGTGTCGTGATGGGCTGCAATCCGGTGGTGTACGGACCTGCATCCATTCTGCATCCGAGCCACGGTAGCGCCATGGGATGGTTGCAACCTCTATAACGACTAGTTGCAACCATCCATGGTGAAGCTGCTACTAGCGGGGGCCATCCCCTGGCGGTGGTGACCTCGACTTGGCGTGGTGATCACGACCGGATGACGGCTGCAATTGCGACCCGCACACGCTGGAATCAGTTTGTATTTTTGCTGCAATCAGCCCCAATTTCTGCTACTGTGGTCTTCAGATTTTGTTGAAAACAGACCAATTTTTTGCTACCACCGACTTTATTTTGCTAGAATCGGCGTCTCATTTTGCTTACACCGTGTTGTGTTTTGATGGAACAGGCGTCTCGTCTTATTTGCTTCCACCGTGTCGCATTTTTTTGCTGGAACAAGTGTCCCATTTTTGCCTCCACCATGTTTAGTTTTGCTGGAATTGAGACAGGTTTTTGCTACAACCGCTATTGGCTGCAAGCTACACTGTCGCACCATTTGCCTCGATGTTTGTTGCTACAACCGGCGACGTGGAATGCCGGCGAGGGCGTCTACGGGCAACGAGGACGGTCGGAGAGGACAGCAAGCAGAGAGCATGTGCGGGCGGCCATGCGGAAGGGCGATGAGATGCAGTGAATATTTTCGTACACGTGTATTTTGACGAAGACGGAGTGCATCGAATGGTTAGAATCAATAAAATCGTACAACTCTAGGCCGACCAGCCCAAATTTGGGCATGGGCGCCTGCGCCTATTAGTCACCTAAATATTTGGTTGAGGATTGTAACTTACTAAGCTAGTCAGTACTTCATAATTATTGAGGTAGTAAGTACTTCATAATGCTTGATCGTAGATCATAGAAATAAATAAAAGCCCTAAAACAAGCTTAGTGTTCGACAAAAGTAAATTCTGATATATGCATTTTTCAGTAAACCGTTGTACTATAACTATAATTGTATCCTAAGTTGAAGGTGTGATAATGCAATCTCAATACTTTTTCGTCGGAGTGCACAACTAGTAGTTGTTTTGTCTATGTCCTTCCATTGAGTAAGTTATTCTCTTGGGCTACTCATGGCCTTCAGAGCCTTTCTTGTGGTCTGCATCGATTGCCCGACTCTGACTTGAGTACTGTAAACTTAAAGATAGATATGCACCACTCATTGTGGGGCGCGGATTCTCTATCTTATTGTTGCGAAGGCACCTGTGACTTTGCCACAAGATCAAGAATGGAAGGCTGAGATCACCGCAAGTATTGTCCTCGAGTACTGTTCACATGGAATCACTGTTTGTTTGTACCGTAGCAAGTATTGTTGGGACCCCTTGTAGCATCCAATCTGGGACATTGGTTTCTGATCGACGGGTGGAACTGATCAAAGGTAGAGGTTATTGTTCACCCCTGCCTTTGCCACAGCAAGGCAGAGAATCCACAGCCCTCATTGTATACATCTGCAAAGAAACTTCATTCTAATGCGGAAAATTCATAGGGCGGGGTGCATAATCTGCCTTGAAAGACTTCTGTCGTAGTGTTTCAATGCTAGCGTCTCATTACACATATGTACGATGTCTTTGAAAAAAGTGCTATATGTGTATAAAAGGATTAATTGGAAAGTTATTTCGACTGATGTCAACAAAATATCAATCTCAACCAAAAAAACAAGACAAAATATCAATCTAGAATTCAAGACGTGTTGAACCTAACGAGGAGCAGAAATAAATGATAAGCGGTTTTCAGTAAGGTATTCTCTGCATGCACTAAAATCATCGGTAACAGATATTTTGGTAGCAAGGTAATCCGTAACAAGTAACAAGTAACAAGTAACAAGTAATAATAGTAACAAAAGTGCAGTAATTTAGCCTAATCCTTTTTATAGCTAAGGACAGGACGGAACATTCTCTTATAGTAAGCAAAGTATTCTTGAGGACATATGCTAATTTCATCTACTCACTTTTTCATCGTGTTTATTTGATTCGTGTTCGCTACTTTAATAATTTAATATGTAGGTGGACATGTGTTTGGCTGTTGTTCTTACTTGAACAAGCCTTCCACTTATGATTACCCACTCTCGTAAGTATTCGCAACTACGAAAGAAGAATTAAGATAAATCTAACAATAGCATGAAACATATGAATCCAAATCAGCCTCTTACGGAATAGCACATAAACTAGGGTTTAAGCTTATGTCACTCTAGCAACCCATCATCTAAATACTACTCCACAATGCCTTTCCATAGGCACAAGTATGGTGAAGTGTCATGTAGTCGACGTTCATACGACACCACTAAAGAAATCAACAACATACATATCATCAAAATATCGAACGAATACCAAATTCACATGATTACTTATAACCGGACTTCTCTCATGTCCTCAGGAACAAAAGTAACTACTCACAAATTATATTCATATTCAAGATCAGAGGGGTATTCAATATATTTAAGGATCTGAACATATAATCTTCTATCAAATAAGCCATCTAGCATCAACTACAAGATGTAATCAACATTACTAGCAACTAACATGTAACAATCTATGGCTTTGAGACAAATATTGTATACAAGAGATGAACTACGGTTTGAGATGAGATTGTGCTGGTGAAGATGATAATGAAGATTGGTCCTCCCACAGTGACATAATCGTTGGTGATGACGATGACTTTGATTTCCCTCTCCCGGAGGTAATTTTCCCGGCGGAATCTCTCTACCGTAGAGCAAAAGTGCTCCTGCCTAGGTTACGCCCGAGACGGCGACGCTTCATCCCGAAACCCTCCTCCTTATTTTTTTACCACGTCAAAACCCTTCATATAGGAGAAGATGGGCCTTGGAGGCCTGCCAGGTACAAATCTATTTCTTTTTTATTTTCTCCTTTTACGTTTCATTTAGTTGTACAATTTAGAAAATTGTTCCAATGTTCAAATTTTGTTTGTGTTTCCGAAATCTGTTCATTATTTTAAAAATTCTTCGTAATATTTCGAAAAATGTTCAAAGTTTCAAATTTTGATTGCGCTTTACAAAATATGTTCATGTTTTACATTTTTTTCGAAGTTTTAGAAAAAGGATACCATTTACATTTCTTTCATATTTACAAAAAGTGTTTGTATTTCAAAAAAAATTCAGGATATTCCAACTGCACCTAGTTTCAAAATTTGGTTCTGCATTTTAAAATTTGTTCCCGTTTTAAATTTGTGTTCATCATACTTGTAAAAAGATATTCCAACATGTTCAGGAATTTTAAAAGATATTTGTATTTTTCAAAATGTTCTCAAAATTTTAAAAATGTTAGCATTTAGCAATTTTTTCGAATATCAAAAATATGTATGTTTTCAAGTTTTTTGTACAGTTCAATAAATGTTCGCTCTTTTGAAAAATATTCAAGAACTGTAAAATTTCTTTCGCAGTTCCAAAATACGTTCCAAAATTTTAAAATTGTTCCCTTTATTAAAAAAATCTTAATTTCCCAAAAGTGATAGAAATTTGAATATTTGGTTGCAATTTCTGAAGTAATGTTCAATTTACGCCGCACTATGTATTTGTCAACAAAACCCTGTAGCCGTACTGGCTAGCAAGGTTAGTGCACTAACATGAGATCCATGGTTTGAATCTCACCTCGCGCCTTCCGTTTTTTTGCGCATTTTTTAGTATGACTGCCGGCCCAGTCGGGCATCCTGGGGGAATGGACGTCCTTTTGCGGCAGAATGCGGCAAATAGGAGCTCTCCTTTGGGAGAAAGACTTCCCGGGACATCCTATTCAGCGCTCTCCGCGCCGCTTAGTGACGCTGACGCCCACGCGCAATATGGATCGGGCCGGTCCATTAAACGCAAAACAAAATGGCTGGCAGTTCCGCAAACGGTCATTGAGCTCCCGTAAAATCGATCGTAGCACTCGCTCGAACATGACATCTCCCTGATTGACCTGTTCACCTACTGACAAGTTGACTATTGACTTTAGGAAAATGTTCATAAAAAAAAAGAATAATAAAGTTGAAAAGAATTCACACAGAAAAAAAAAGAAAAAAATCCGCACTAGAAACTGTGAAAAGTGAACGTATTTGAAAAAAGTACAAATATTTTGCAAAACAGTTCGCCAAACTTGAAGAAAAGCTCATTGATTTGAAAATAGGTCATCAATTTTTACAAAAAGTCACTGGTTTTGATTAAAAAATCATCTAATTTGGAAGAAGTTCGATGATTTCGACAAAAACTTCATTGATCTTCAATGTTTGTCCAAAATCACTAAATCTCACAAAATAAACAGGAACTTTGAAAAAAATCACAAATTGAAAACAAATCATCAATTTTGAAAGAAAATAAAATCAATCAAATTTGATAAAAAGTTCAACGAAGATTTCTCTCGCGGGAAAATGACTTCCCACGCGGGATCTCAACCATGAGGGGATTCAAACCGTGCTTCTTTCGATGGAGCGTACATACGGTAGCCACTGCACCAGTTTTGACTTCATGGTCAGATATGATGCGCGCTACTTGAGGTAAAACACCTGAGTTTTTTTAGTCATTACAATTAGCTTTTCTCCTTGTTTTGCTTTTTCATTTTGTTTCTTCTGTTTTTTCTGTTTTTGTTTTGTTTTGCTTTCTTTTGTCTTCTCCGGTTTTAGTTTTCCTTTTCTTTCATACTATTTCCACATTTTTTCCTTTGGTTTTATTTTTCATTTTTTGGGTTTGGTTTGTTTCTTTTCAGTTCTTATATTTGGTTTTCTTTCGTTTCTTTTGTTTTTCATTATACATTTTTCTATATGTCAAAAAAAAAATTATATGCACGTTCAACATTCTCTGAACATTTATTCAATATTTTTCAAATACTTTTTCAACATTTTTCAGACGCTCGTTCAACATTTTTTTATACGTATTCAACATTTTTCAATTACTTGTTCAACATTTTTAATACTAATTCAACATTTTGAAATTCTTGTTTAATACTTTTCACATACTCGCTGAATATATTTTAATACCTATTCAGCATTTTTTAAATACTTTTACAGCATTTTTTAAAACTCATTCAACGTTTTGAAAAACTTGTCAAAAAAAATCAATTTCATGTTCCACATTTTCAAACTCTTGGTCAACCTTTTTTCACATTCTTGTTCAACATTTTCAAATACTTGTTCAACTTCTTTTGAATACATGATCAAATTTTTTCCATACACAATTTTTTTACTGTAAAAATTTTGTGCATTCATCTATTTTTTCTGTATGCATTCAGCTATTTTTTCAAATGCTTAGTTCACATTTTTTTTCAATGTTTTTACTTTGATTGACAGTTAGTTCATGTTCGGTTGATCTTTTTATGCAACGCATCCTAGGCACCTGATGCTAGCCATTCTGCCATCCCGCCAACACGGAAACACAATTTTTTTTAAAAGTTATGAACAAAATTTGAAAATGAGGAACTTTTTGAAATTCCTGAACCTTTTAAATTTTGGAACTAATTTTGAAAAATGAGAACAAGTTATAAAGTTTCCAATAAATATTTGAAATTTTTAAATAAAAAGCAACATGAAAAAGAAAAACGAAAGAGCAAAGAAAAGAAAGAAAATAGGAAACCAAACGAAAATGAAACAGAAAAAGAAAAGAAACCATAAGGGAAAAGGGGGGACTAGAAAAATCATTCAGGAACCTTCTAGAAGGTTTCCAAAACCCCCAAAAATGGCTGGGAGCCACCTAGAAGTTTCCCAACACTGAAATCGATCAAACATTTGAACAGGCCGGCCTATCCGAATGCTCGACGAACTGTCCGAGTAGGGTTTTGCAAGGTGTAGCGCCCCCCCCCCCCTCATGCTC
The DNA here is from genome assembly GCA_902687465.1 of Secale cereale. Classification (NCBI taxonomy): domain Eukaryota; kingdom Viridiplantae; phylum Streptophyta; class Magnoliopsida; order Poales; family Poaceae; genus Secale; species Secale cereale. The sequence goes on from LR738712.1 coordinate 891,613,727, forward strand.
TAAATTGGGCCAAACCAGTGAGGGGCGGGGCTCCCTTGCTTTTGTTTTTGTTGTTTCTATTTTGAGTTTCTTTTTTGTTTTTTTTGCCTCTTTAAAAAGGTTCATCTTTGAAAAAAAATTAGAATTTTTAAAAATATTCAATAATGCAACACAATGTTCGTGATTCAAAAAAAATATTCACAAATTTGCAAAGAAGGTTTTTTTAATTTGGTTCAACTTTTTAAAATTTCTGATTAACATCTTTCGAATATAGATGAACAAATATAATAATTATTGATGAAGGTTTCTTTATTTTTTCTGAAAAATAATAACTTTTTGCTCATTAAAGAATTAATTTTACTTATTAAATTATTTTGCATTTCATGAACGAAATTTAAATTCAGTGAACATTTTTTTTTGAAATTGATGAAATACTAATTAAATCCACAACGACTTTTGAATTCGTTAAACATTACTCAATTCGAAGAACAAATTTTATATTTATTAAATGTGCACCCACGAGTTGAAAAATGTTCACCTAATTGATTTTTCCACAGATTTCAGAAAATGTCCATGAATTTGGAAACAAAAAACTAAAACAGATGATAAAATGAAAGAAGTAAAAATAAAAAATAAATGTAAAGGAGAACAAGAACAAAATCAATTTGGCCAGCCGACATGTACACACCGGTGATCCCGGGGTTATGCGCGCGGTCGCTATCAGGCGATCTATGAGCCAAATTCTAAAGTGCTCACAAATTCTAAAGTGTTCACAAATTTTTAAAATGTTTTCAGATTTCAAAAACAATATCAGAATTTGAAATATGTTATTGGATTTCATGGTAGTTCACAAAATTGTACAAATGCTTAAATTGTAAATAATGTTTATGGATTTGTCCCAAAATTGAAAAATGATTTGATATTTAAAAATGGAAAGAAAAGTGAAAAAGGGAAAATAATAAAACAAAAGAGAAAGCGGAAAAAACTGAAGGGAAAAACACATAAAAAGAAAAAAGAAACGGTTCAAGGAAGGCGTGAATACGCGGACATGGGCCGTATCCGTGAAAGCTCGTGAGGAGGTGCGCGCTTGTAGGTTATCCATGCAGGAAATAGGAGCCGTGATTGCTTGTCTTTGCTTGTTATGTTCGGTAGACAATGTTTGTTGTTAAAAAACCATGATTTTTCTTGCACAGTAGGCAAAAGATGTTCTCCCAATGTTGTGTTGGGTTGCTTGTCCAGCATTTTCTTGAAATTTGTGCCTAGGTGCACATCATATTCCAATTTAAACACTGCCATCTCCCCTTTTTGCGGAGTAAGTCTCAAGTTTTAACCATGAGGAAGACAACTTTGTAAAGTTTGACTAGATCCACGAGAGAATGATATGAACAACTACAACACAACATACCAATATTAGATTCAATACTAAGTATAATTACACACTTATATAATATTTGATCGAATTGTAGATATTAGCAAAAACTTCATAGACTTTCAACTATAATTTCAAATGATCTAGAAGGCACCATTCGCCATGAGTGGTTAGCTATCGCAAAACAAACAATCAACAAATGATCTAGAAGGCAGTGGGTATGAATTAATAAAGCCCCTCTTTTAGCCACATACAAAAGAGTACCATCAAGCCACAGTGTGAACATACTGCTCACTAGATTTAAGTTTATAAGCTCCCTCGAATCAACAACAACCAAAAATTTGAGAACCAGACAAACATGCATGAACCAAACGAAGTGCCATCCTAAACATGCGCGCCGAATGCAACAAGATGGGTGCTCGAATGATGGGCAAATCCTATTTGGTGCATAGGTTATTGGTTAGCGACCTAGCACGAACCCCCAACCCCCGCGCCTGCGTGCTCCCGCTACATGCACATTTTCGGCCGGCCCAAGCTACGTTGCACGGATACTTGGATACGTATCGGATACGCGATACGGGGATACGTCCGATACGTCAATTTTCTAAAAACATGGATACGGGGATACGTTTATATATATATATGTTACATATATTAATTATTACAAATAGGAAGAAAAAAATTATGGAGCTTCTAGGTCAAAGCATGCCTCAATACGATTACCCCCTTCTTTTCTTGCACTTAGTCCACTTTCATTAATTGGCAGTGAGATTTGACCAGGTTTGCTGTTCCAGTCAATGCATCGACTCTCTTTTTCTCACCTTTCAATTGAATAAAAAACATTGACACACATGTTTTCACATGAACTACGTCCATGTTGGGAATCTTCAAAGGTGCGTCTTTATTATTGAGGGGATTTCACGTCGAACGAGCGGTTTCAAGTATCCAAAAACGTATCGCAGAAGTATCCTAGGAGTATCAAACATTATTTTATTTTTTTAATATCAAAATATCGAGGGATACTTACAGGATACGTATCGGGAAGTATCGTGGCAGTATCCGAGTATCGGGGCAGTATCCGGCTAGATACGGGCACTTACTGAAGTATCCGCGCAACGTAGGGCCCAAGTAGACCCGTTTCTGGTTTTGGGAAGGTTCTAGACTGGGTTTTTTTACTTGTGCTCTTTTCGGCTTTTTATCATGTTCGGTATTTCCTTTCTTTTTTCATTTTCCGTTTTTTTCTTTTTATAATTTTAACTTTTTCATTCCTTTTTCTATTACATTTTTTGAAAAATATTTATGAAACTATAAACATTTTCAAATTTGTGAACAATTTTTAAAACCTTGTGATCAGTTTTTTCCATCATGAATGTTTTTCAATGTCAGGGTTGTTTTTCGAAATTTTGAATATTTGTATGAATCTATGAATATTTTTAAAATTTAGGAACAACTTCTGAAATTCATAATCATTATTACTTTGACGAACATTTTTTAAATGCATTACCTTTTTTTCAAATCATTGAACTTTTTTGAAGTGGTGATCTTTCTGATAATTCTCAATAATCTTTTAATTTTTTTTCTGAACAATTTTGGGAAACTCATGATTTACTTTATTACACGAACATTTTTTTTTTGAAATCATGAACTTTTTAATCCACGAAAATTTATGATTTTTTTTTTGTAAATTGCCTTTTTTTTGAAATTTGG
>LR738712.1:891616918-891635106 GCA_902687465.1 Secale cereale
GTAAGAAAGAACAAAAAAAAAAAAAACAAAACAGAGGGCATGGACCCCGCAAATGTGTTGGCCCAAATGGGGCGCTGGCTCCATCGCCGAGCGTTGCGCGCCAAATAGGTGCTCCCGGAGTATGCTCGATTATCTAGCTGCTTCAGGACAAATTATGAAGTGAAGTAAAAAATGCGTTTGTAAAGAAGGGAGGGAGTATGCTCTAAGGCCCTACATTTGTAAAGAAGTTTGACTTGGGAAAGAAACAATTAAAGGGAAAATATAGGAACATGGCGAGTATAAATTAAAAATTCGGGCACACGCTGTATTTGATATAGGCATTGCAGAGTTTTCTCAAAAACACGATCGCACTATGGCTCTACATTTCTCTTTTTCCGCGTGTAGGTAAACTCTGCTCCAGTTTATTTGTTTGATGTTATACATGCGATGAATGAACACGGCGATAGGACAACCCACACAAGTGCCATGTGATCTCCCAAATCGACTAAAACGACGCAGTTAGGGCATCTCCAACAACGATCCGCAAAGCTCCCGCAAACGCCTGGATCGCTCTGTCCGGACCGCGGAACCATTTTACACGGTTCTGTATCGGTCCGCGGCGCGGTTCGGACGCGATTTCTCCCGCAAACCGGATACAAACGTGTGTGTGTGGGGTTGGGGGGGGGGGGGGGGGGGGCTTCGCGGAAGTCCGGACACGAGAAATGTCACTATCTACCCCCGCCCACCCAAAAGGAAGACAATGCCCGCGCTTTTGTAGCATCACTCACTGTTTTCGCGGCAAAATCCCCCACTTCTTTTCTTCCATGCTCCACTTCTCTCCGCCCACTTCCTGCTCTTTTCTCGCACCATCTCCTTCCTTCCATCGCTGACGCATGGAACCATCAAAGAATGTGTCGGAGATGGAGCCGGTAGAGGTGCCGGAGGATCCGAGCATCACGCCCGCTCGGAAGATTGCTATTTCTTGAGCTTGCGTTGGTTTTTCCCTTGAAGAGGAAAATGTGATGCAGCAAAGTAGAATAAGTATTTCTCTCAGTTGAGAACCAATGTATCAATCCAGTAGGAGGAACACACAAGTCTCCACTAATTTCACCTACACAAACAAACAAACAAATAGTTACACCCAACGCGATAAAGGGGTTGTCCATTCCTTCACGGTTACTTGGAAGGATGAGATCTAATAATGATAGGTATAAAAGATAAGTAAAAGTGCAAAATAAAATAAAGGTAAATAAATTGCAGCAGGGTGTTTTTTGTGTTTTGATTTTATAGATCTGAAAATAATATGATAAAATATAGAACCGGGGGCCGTAGTTTTCACTAGAGGCTTCTCTCTTGAAGAAAACATACGGTGGGTAAACAAATTACTGTTGGGCAATTGATAGAAAAATGCATAGTTATGACGATATCCAAGATAATGATCATGCATATAGGCATCACGTCCGAGACAAGTAGACCGACTTCTGTGTGCATGAATCTAGTGTATTAAGTTAACAAGAACGGAGTAACGCCTTAAGCAAGATGACATGATGCAGAGGGATAGATCCAATCAACATGAATAAACATCATATTTTTATCCTAAATGACAACAATAAAAATACGTGTCATGTCCCTTTCTGTTACTGGGATTAAGTACCGTAAGTTTGAACCCATGACAAAGCACCTCTCCCATTGCAAGAAAAATCAATCTAGTTGGCCAAACCAAAACAATAGATCGGAGAGAAATACAAAGCTATATGAATCATGCATAAAAGAGTTTAGAGAAGACTCAAATAATGTTCATAGATAATCTGATTATAAACCCACAATTCATCGGATCTCAACAAACACACCGCAAAAGAAGATTACATCGAATAGATCCCCAAGAACATCAAGGAGAACATTGTATTGAACATCAAACAGATAGAAAAAGTCATCTAGTTACTAGCTATGGACCTATAGGTCTGTGGTAAACTACCCATGCATCATCGAAAGGGCAGCAAGGTTGATGTAGATGCCCTCCGTGATCAAATCCCCCTCCGGTAGAGTACCGGAAAAGGTCACCAGATGGGATCTCACGAGGACAGAAACTTACGATGGCATAAAAGTATTTTTGGTGTGCCCTCTGGTCTTCGAGGAATATTTTGTAAATTATAGAAAAAAAATTAGGGTTGGAGGACTCCCGCGGGGCCCATAAGCTTGGAGGGCACCCCCGGGACGCGCCCTGTGAGCTTGTGGCCACCCCGTGGCCCTCCAGATCTCCTGTCGAAGCTTCCTGGGTGTCTTGTGGTCCAAGAAAATCGTCAAAAAGTTTCGTTCCATTTGGACTCTGTTTGGTATTGATTTTTTGTAAAGACAAAAATAAGGAAAACACAACAACTCGCACTGGGCACTAGGTTAGTAGGTTAGTCCCCAAAAAATGATATAAAATAGCATAATAATGCATATAAAACATATAAGATTGATAATATAATAGCATGGAACGATCATAAATTATATATCGTTGGAGACGTATCAAAGATCAGCTCTTCGACGCGGCAAACTCTCGGCGTCAAAGCTAAGGCCGCAAAGAAGGATAAGCTCAAGAAGTGGTTGGCCGCCGGTGGGCCTGTTGGTGGTGATGGGCGTGGAGGTCGTGGCGGACGCCGCCAGACGGGCGCGCCCATAGTACGGTGCCTTAGAACCTCGACATTAACATGGCGTCGCTCTTTGCCGAGTATTCTTTGCCGCTGCTCGTCCGAGCGCGGCCGACGGCCGGGGAGCACATGGGTGCCCGCTCGCTGTTCGCTGCAATGCCTAGAGCGGAGGACTCGGCGTACGACGTGGACATGGAGATGCTCAACATCATCCATGATGGTGGCGAGGGAGGGGGAGGGGCCATGAGGACATGTAGGTGGAAGACTCGGATCCCACCCAGTCCGGGAAGTACGACCAATAGTCCTACACCAAGACGGCCACGCAGCAGTAGTACGCCCAGACCGGCGATGGCACACAACAAAAGCAGCATTTGGCCACCGGAGAGCAACAACTCGATGGGGAGGAGGAGGGCGACGTCGACGATGATGATCCAAATGATACAACCAGCGATCCGAAGAAGAAGGGTCGAGGAGAAAGCTTCAACATGCGGGAGGACGAGTTGCTATGCGATGCATGGTTAGCCACTAGCCTCTATCTTTTCCATGGCACAGAGCAAAAGGGCACAACCTTTGTGACGAACATTCACATATGGTTCCATGAACACAAGCATTTCACGCCCTACTCCGACGTGGTCACCCGCAACCATGAACGAAAGTCCCTCAACTATCGATGATACACCATCCAAGAGGCTGTGTCCAAGTATTGTGGGCACTTGAAGCATCTCATCGGACGGTGTCCTAGCGGTGCACAAATCACCAAGCAAGTAAGTTGATCACTAGTAGGATATGCTTTAGTTTTTTTTAATTACTAGCCAGACATGTATTGCTTTGTTGCTCACTAGACGGATATGCATTGTTGACAATGTTTCACTTAGTAGCCTACTCGTGCGTGTGTGATGTACAAGAAGTTGGAGAAGAAATCCTTCATCACCATGCATTGTTAGTTCAAGTTGAATGGGCACATTTTCATTGCCAAGACCATCGCCCAAGCCAATGGGAAATAAAACGGTGACCCTAGCAACCCAACACAAGAACCGCCGAAGAAGTGCGGGGGAATAAGTGGGAGGACAAGAGGGCGAAGCGAGAAGGTGCGGCGGCCAAGCTGGTGGAGAGGTTCAAGGACATCTTGGCGAAGAAGCAGGAGGTGATGACCCACAAGTTTAGGGGATCTATCGTAGTCCTTTCGATAAGTAAGAGTGTCGAACCCAACGAGGAGCAGAAGGAAATGATAGGCAGTTTTCAGTAAGGTATTTTCTGCAAGCACTGAAATTATAGGTAACGGATAGTTTTGTGATAAGATAATTGGTAGCAAGTAACAAAAGGTAAAAGTAAATAAGGTGCAACAAGATGGCCCAATCCTTTTTGTAGCAAAGGACAAGCCTGGACAAACTCTTATATGGAGGAAAGCGCTCCCGAGGACACATGGGAATTATCGTCAAGCTAGTTTTCATCATGATCATCCGATTCGCGTTCGGTACTTTGATAGTTTGGTATGTGGGTGGACCGGTGCTTGGGTGCTGTCCTTACTTGGACAAGCCTCCCACTTATGATTAACCTCTAATGCAAGTTTCCGCAACTACAAAAGAAGTATTAAGGTAAACCTAACCGTAGCATGAAACAAGTGGATCCAAATCAGCCCCTTACGAAGCAACGCATAAACTAGGGTTTAAGCTTCTGTCACTCTAGCAACCCATCATCTACTTATTACTTCCCAATGCCTTCCTCTAGGCCCAAATAATGGTGAAGTGTCATGTAGTCGACGTTCACATGACACCACTAGAGGAGAGACAACATACATCTCATCAAAATATCGAACGAATACCAAATTCACATGACTACTTATAGCAAGACTTCTCCCATGTCCTCAGGAAGAAAAGTAACTACTCACAAGACATAATATTGTTCATGATCAGAGGGGTATTAATATGCATAATGGATCTGAACATATAATCTTCCACCAAGTAAACCAACTAGCATCAACTACAAGGAGTAATCAACACTACTAGCAACCCACAGGTACCAATCTGAGGTTTGGGTACAAAGATTGGATACAAGAGATGAACTAGGGTTTGAGAGGAGATGGTGCTGGTGAAGATGTTGATGAAGATAACCCTCCCCAAGATGGGAGAGTTGTTGGTGATGACGGCGATGGCGATTTCCCCCTCCCGGAGGGAAGTATCCCCGACAGAACAGCTCCGTCGGAGCCCTAGATTGGTTTCCGCCAAGGTTCCGCCTCGAGACGGCGGCGTCTGGTCCCGAAAGCCTCCTTCTGATTTTTTCCAGGTCAAAATATCTCATATAGGAGAAGATGGGCATCGAGGGGCCATCGGGGGGCCCACGAGGCAGGGGGCGCGCCCAGAGAGAGGGGGCACGCCCCCACCCTCGTGGACAGGTGGTGGCCCCCCTGGTGATCTTCTTTCGCCAGATATTTTTTATATTTTCCGAAACGGTGTCCTGTGGAGTTTCGGAGCTTTTTGAGTTGTGCAGAATAGGTTTCCAGAGTTTGCTTCTTTTCCAGCCCAGAATTCCAGCTGCCGGCATTCTCCTTCTTCATGTAAACCTTGTAAAATAAGAGAGAAAAGGCATAAGTATTGTGACATAACATGTAATAACAGCCCATAATGCAATAAATATCAACATAAAAGCATGATGCAAAATGGACGTATCAACTCCCCCAAGCTTCGACCTCGCTTGTCCTCAAGCGAAAGCCGATATTGAAAAATATGTCCACATGTTTAGAGATAGAGGTGTCAAATAAAATACGAACATGAGGGCATCATGATCATTCTTATAACAACAACACATATATATTGTCATTCTTATACTAAAGTAACAATTCATTGACAATGCCAAGTATGAATCAGAAACTTCATTGAAAACCAACAAACTATGATCTCGGTCATTGAAGCAATTGCAATTTATTGTAACATCGGAAAGAGTCAACATAAGAGCTTTTCAGCAAGCCTACATACTCAACTATCATATAGTCTTTCACAATTGCTCACACTCACGCAATACTTATGGTTATGGAGTTTTAATCGGACACAGAGAAAGATAGGGGCTTATGGTGTTGCCTCCCAACCTTTTACCTCAAGGGTAATGTCAACAGTAATAGACCATGATAACTTACATCCAAGTGATCTTTTATATGTCAGGATCTTTCCAACACAATGTGCTTGCCAAAAGATAAAATGTAAAAAGGAAAGGTGATTTTCACCTTGACTCTTATAAGGCAGAGATAAAAGATAGGCCCTTCGCAGAGGGAAGCAGAGGTTGTCATGTGCTTTTATGGTTGGATGCACAAAGTCTTAGTGCAAAAGAATGTCACTTTATATTGCCACTTGTGATAAAGACCTTTATTATGCAGTCCGTCGCTTTTATTACTTCCATATCACAAGATTGTATAAAACTTATTTCCTCCACACTAGTGAATCATACATATTTTAGTGAGTTTGCAACATGACAACTTACTTGAAGGATCTTACTCGATCCATAGGTAGGTATGGTGGACTCTCATGGCAAAACTGGGTTTAAGAATGTATGGAAGCACAAGTAGTATCTCTACTTGGTGCAAGGAGTTTTGGCTAGCATGAGGGGGAAAGGCAAGCTCAACATGTTGGATGATCCATGACAATATACTTTATTTTGAATATAAGAAAACATAACCCATTATGTTGTCTTCCTTGTCCAACATCAACTCTTTAGCATGTCATATTTTAATGAGTGCTCACAATTATAAAAGATGTCCAAGATAGTATATTTTTATGTGAAACCTCTCTTTCTTTATTACTTCCTATTAATTGCAACGATGACCAAAACTATGTTTGTCAACTCTCAACAACTTTTGTTCATCATATTCTTTATATGTGACGTTATTACTTCCCATAAGATCAATATGATCTCTTTGATACTTTTTATGTTTTCTTTTATTCTATCATGACCAAAGTCAGGAAATCACGCCCTTGACTCAACACTAATCTTTATTATATAGCTCGCGGACTCGATTACAAAGGGTAAAGATCATAAAGCAAAAGCTCACAACTAGATCATGCTAACTTTATTCTACTATATCAAGATACTACCAAAAGGATCGAACTAAGAGAAACGGTAAAGATAGGAGTGTGATGGTGATACGATACCGGGGCAACTCCCCCAAGCTTGGCTGCTGCCAAGGGGAGTGCCCATACCCATATGATTATGTCTCCTTCTTCGGGGGTGGTGATGATGGAGTTGTTGATGATGTAGGCTTGTCGTCCATCTTCCAAGGCATGGGCTCACCATCGTATAAGGATGATCGAGTCTCCGGGATACTCAAATCTGCAGCCAAACTCATCCTCTTGAATCTATATTCATACTCATAGTTTTGGCTTTGTAGGTCATAGATCTGGGCTTGGAGGCGTTCGATTTTTTCTTGAAGATTGGAGATGGCTTCCCCGAAGATCCTTGAGTCCAGCTTGAGGTTGTTGGCGAGCTCCGTGATCATCATGTGGTTGGCATTGAGTCCTCGTTCCACCATACCTTGGCACTTGAAAACTTGCTGCTCCATTGCTTCGAGTCTTGTCTCCACGCTTCCGGTCCTCCTTGGCCCCTCAACATCGCGGATGTGCAGCACCCCCTCATGCAACTCCATGGTTTGAGGGTGATGCAGCACCTCCGCAAGGTAGGGGTTGATGACCTTCTCGAAGAACTTGCCCTTGGGGGCATTGGAAGACGCCATGATGATCTGGATCTGTCAAAAACAATAGCTCAAAACGAAAACAGAGGATTTTTGCGTGATACAGAGGTCAAAACCTTCGGGAGAATATATAATGAATTTTTACCGACCAAAAGGAGTAACATACAATAAATCGGAGTCCGGGAGGCACACGAGGTGCCCACGAGGCAGGGGGGGCGCGCCCAGGGGAAGGGGGCGCGCCCTCCACCCTCGTGGACGCCTCGTGTCTCTTCCGGACTGCCACTTATTTTTCTATTTTTCCAAATATTCCAAAATGGTGAGAAATTGCCTTTAGAACTGTTTTGGAGTCGGTTTACTTACCGTACCACATACCTCTTCCTTTTCGGGGTTTGAATCATTCTGGGAAGTGTCCCTTATGTATTCCCCCGGGGTTACGGTTTCAATAACATTGGTTTCAACATTTATAGGGTTACCTGAGATATAATGTTTGATTCTTTGACCGTTCACCACCTTCGGATTTGTGCCTTCGAAGTTGTTGATTTTTATGGCACCGGAACGATAGACCTCCTCGATAACGTAAGGTCCTTCCCATTTAGAGAGAAGTTTTCCTGCAAAAAATCTTAAACGAGAGTTGTATAGCAAGACATAATCACCTACGTTAAACTCATGCTTTTGTATCCTTTTGTCATGCCACCTTTTAACTTTTTCTTTAAACAGCTTGGCATTCTCATAGGCCTGGGTTCTCCATTCATCCAGAGAGCTAATGTCAAATAACCTCTTCTCATCGGCAAGTTTGAAATCATAATTGAGCTCTTTGATAGCCCAATATGCCTTATGTTCTAGCTGAAGAGGTAAGTGACATGCTTTTCCATAAACCATCTTATATGGAGACATACCCATAGGATTTTTGTATGTAGTTCTATAGGCCCATAATGCATCATCAAGTTTCTTGGACCAGTTCTTTCTAGACCTATTAACTGACTTTTGCAAAATTAATTTCAGCTCTCTATTACTTAGTTCTACTTGACCATTAGTCTGTGGGTGATAAGGGGATGCAATTCTATGATTAACATCATACTTAGCAAGCATTTTACGGAAAGCACCATGAATAAAGTGTGAACCACCATCAGTCATTAGGTATCTAGGGACTCCAAACCTCGGAAAAATAACTTCTTTAAGCATCTTAATAGAGGTGTTGTGATCAGCACTACTAGTTGGAATAGCTTCTACCCACTTAGTAACGTAATCTACAGCAACTAGAATATGTGTATACCCATTATAGGAAGGAAACGGTCCCATATAATCAAAGCCCCAAACATCAAACGGTTCAATAACAAGTGAATAATTCATAGGCATTTCTTGACGTCTACTGATATTACCAATTCTTTTACATTCATCACAAGATAAGACAAACTTACGGGCATCCTTGAAAAGAGTAGGCCAATAAAAACCCGATTGCAATACCTTATGTGCAGTTCTATCTCCAGCATGGTGTCCTCCATAAGCTTAGGAGTGGAACTTGCGTAGGATCTGTTCCTGTTCATGCTCAGGTACACAATGTCTAATAATACCATCTACTCCTTCTTTATAAAGATGTGGGTCATCCCAGAAGTAATGTCTCAAATCATAGAAGAACTTTTTCTTTTGCTGGTATGTGAAGCTAGGAGGTATAAACTTAGCAACAATGTAATTAGCATAATCAGCATACCATGGAGCAGTACGAGAAGTATTTATGATAGCTAATTGTTCATCAGGAAAGCTATCATCAATAGGTTGTGGGTCATCAAGTATATTCTCTAGCATAGACAAGTTATCTGCAACGGGGTTCTCAGCTCCCTTTCTATCAATAATATGCAAATCAAATTCTTGCAGCAAGAGAACCCATCTAATAAGGAGAGAATTCCTTATTTGGCTCTCTCTTAAAATTTGGTTCCCTTTTTGGCCCTAAAAAAAGAAATTCTTCCTTTTTTGACACTCAAACTTCATTTTGTTCCCTTTATGACATTTCCGTTAGTTTTGACAACTAACACAGTTAAATAAGACATGAAAAGTCTATTTTACCCCCGGTGTATTTTGTGACCAAAATTATGAACTGGAAGTCAAAAGCAATGGCAGTTCAATATGAACTCGAATATATTACCAAATGAAACAAAATCTGCCAGCTATTTAGCATATCCACGTAACAGTTTTTAATTCAAATCACATCTTCAATTTAATTGAAAAATTGGACAGAGCCTCCCTTGTATTTTGATGCCATATCCCCTGTACAGTTCACATATGCACAAATTATCACATAATTGGAGCAGTTTCACATATATGCAAACAAAGGAATCACACATACTTGGCCCAAGTTCACATATATGCAAACAGTCCACATATGTATACATAAGTTAGAACTTACAAAAATTTAGTAACATGATCCAGGATGAACTAAGGGCTTGCAAGCGATACCATTATGACCAAAGACAACAACATATACTTGCCCATTCTTTGCGGGGAACATAACATGGCTACAACCTAGACCTGCAACAGAAGGAGATATAATCATTTCAATAGAAGGACATCATACGGTGCACATTGTCGCTTCGTCTATTTTTGCTATAAAATGGTAGGAATTTCTATAAATGTATTTAGACATGAGACATAAAAGTAAATTTAATGAACTAAAACATAAATATCTCAGTAATTAAACATGTAAATGTTAGTTGGTGCCTAGGGAAATAGGGTTAGGGATCGAGGAGAAGGGGAATCGGAAGAATAAGGAAGGGCTCGCGACACTGTTTAACGGTTCGGTCAGCGGGATTTTGTTTTTCTGTTTTTTTCAGCCTAGGGGCAAAAATGACTTTTCAAGTCATGATTGACGGTGTTAACAGCAAAAACTAACGGAAGTGTCAAGGAAGGAAGAAAATGAAGTTGTTTTGTCAAAAAAGGAAAAATAAAAATTTTAGGGCCAAAAAGGGAACCGGATTTTAATAAAGGGCCAAATGAGGAATTCTCTCATCTAATAAGTCTAGGTTTATCATCTTTCTTTTCCGTAAGGTATTTGATAGCAACATGATCAGTGTGAATAGTTAGTTTAGAATCAACAATATAAGGTCTAAACTTATCACAAGCAAATACAACTGCTAAAAATTCCTTCTTAGTAGTAGCATAATTTCTCTGGGCACTGTCTAGAGTTTTACTAGCATATTGGATAACATTCAATTTCTTATCAACTCTTTGCCCTAGAACATCACCTACAGCATAATCACTAGCATCACACATAATCTCAAAGGGTAAATACCAATCAGGAGGCTGGACAATAGGTGCAGAGATCAATGCTTTCTTAAGTATTTCAAATGCTTCTAGACAATCATCATCAAAGACAAAAGGAATATCTTTTTGTAAGAGATTAGTCAGAGGCCTGGAGATTTTGGAGAAGTCCTTAATGAACCTCCTATAAAACCCGTCATGACCAAGGAAACTTCGTATACCTTTGATGTCCTTGGGGCACGGCATCTTTTCAATAGCATCAACTTGAGCTTTGTCAACTTCAATACATCTTTCAGAAATTTTATGTCCCAGGACAATGCCTTCATTAACCATAAAGTGGCACTTCTCCCAATTCAAGACAAGATTAGTGTCTTCACATCTCTGCAGAACTCGATCAAGGTTGCTCAAGCAATCATCAAAAGAAGTTCCGTAAACGGAGAAATCATCCATGAAAACCTCAACAATCTTTTCACAAAAATCAGAGAGTATAGCCATCATGCATCTTTGAAATGTAGCAGGTGCATTACATAAACCAAAAGGCATACGTCTATAAGCAAAGGTACCGAAAGGACAAGTAAAAGTGGTCTTTTCTTAACCCCCTTTTGACACAGGTATTTGAGAGAAACCAGAATAACCATCTAGAAAGTAAAAATGAGTATGTTTGGATAACCTTTCTAGCATTTGATCAATAAAAGACAAAGGGTAATGATCTTTCTTAGTAGCTTTATTTAATTTGTGGAAATCAATTACATCCTATAACCTGTAACAATTCTTTGTGGGATCAATTCATCTTTATCATTAGGAATAACAGTCATACCTCCCTTCTTAGGGACACAATGGACAGGACTTACCCACTGGCTATCAGCAACTGGATATATAATACCTGCCTCTAGAAGCTTTAGTATTTCCTTCCTTACCACATCTTTCATCTTAGGATTTAACTGTCGTTGATGATCAATAACCGGTTTAGCGTTTTCTTCCAATTTTATCTTATGTTGGCATAAAGTGGGACTAATGCCCTTAAGATCATCCAGAGTATATCCAATAGCAGCACGGTGCTTCTTCAAAGTTTTCAATAATTTTTCTTCTTCCTGCTCTGAAAGGTTAGCACTACTAATAATAGGATATATCTTCTTTTCATCAAGATAAACATACTTAAGATTATCAGGCAAATGTTTAAGTTCAAACACGGGCTCACCCTTGGGTGGAGGAGGATCCCCTAGGATTTCAACAGGCAAGTTGTTTTTCAATACGGGTCCTTCCTTAAAGAATATTTCATCTATTTCCCTTCTCTCATTCATATACATATCATTTTCATGGTCTAGCAGATATTGTTCTAAGGGATCTTTAGGAGGCACAACAATAGAAGCAAGACCAATAATTTCATCCTTACTAGGTAATTCTTTATCATGGGGTTGTCTACAAAATTTAGCAAAGTTAAAATCATGAGACATATCCCCTAAACCAACAGTAACAATATCTTTCACACAGTCTATCTTAGCATTAACAGTATTCAAGAAGGGTCTACCAAATATAATGGGACAAAAATCATCTTGTGGGGAACTAAGAATAAGAAAATCAGCAGGGTATTTAACCTTCCCACACAAGACTTCGACATCTCTAACAATTCCAACTGGTGAAATAGTGTCTCTATTAGCTAGCTTAATAGTAACATCAATCCCTTCTAACTCAACAGGTGCAATATCATGCATAATTTCTTGATATAGGGAATGAGGGATTATACTTGCACTAGCACCTACGTCACATAAACCATGATAGCAATGATCTCCTATTTTAACAGAGATAACAGGCAAGCCTACAACAGGTCTATGTTTATTCCTACCATCGGGTTTGGCTATTATAGCAGCTTCCTCTTGGAGGTAAATAACATGTCCATCTAAAATTTCAACCAAGAGATCTTTAACCATAGCAACACTAGGTTCAACTTTAATTTGCTCAGAGGGTGTAGGTGTTCTAGTACTACTCTTACGAACCACAGTTGAAGCTTTAGCATGATCCTTTATTCTAACAGGGCAAGGTGGTTTCTCGATATAAGCAGTAGGAACAATAGGATCAACATTATAAGTGATAGTCTTTTCTTCAACTCTAACAGGTTCAACTACTTTTACTTCAATGGGAGGATGGTATTTAAACCACTTCTCCTTGGGAAGATCAACATGAGTAGCAAATGATTCACACAAGAAGCTACTATCTCAGAGTCAAGTCCATATTTAGTGCTAAACTCACGGAAAACATCGGTATCCATAAAAGCTTTAACAAAATCAAACTTAGGGGTCATACCTGACTCCTTACCTTCATCGAGATCCCAATCTTCAGAGTTGCGTTTAATTCTTTCCAATAAATCCCATCTGAATTCAACAGTCTTCATCATAAAAGAACGAGAACAAGAAGTATCGAGCATGTAGCGATTATTGAGAGAAAGCCGAGCATAAATTTTTTGAATGATCATTTCTCTTGAGAGCTCATGATTGGGGCATGAATATAACATTGACTTAAGCTCCCCCAAGCTTGAGCGATGCTTTCTCCTTAGCGAGGCCAAAAATTGTAAATATAATTACGATCACGATGAACCTGGTTCATAGGGTAGAACTCCTGATGAAATTCCAACTTCAGACGATTATAGTTCCATGATCCAATATCATCACATAGCCTAAACCATGTCAATGCATCTCCCTTCAAAGATAAAGGAAAGACCTTCTTCTTGATAACATCCTCGGGCATACCTGCAAGCTTAAATAATCCACAAACTTCATCCACATAGATTAGGTGTAAATCGGGATGCAGTGTTTCGTCTCCTGTAAAGGGATTATCTAGCAGTTTCTCTATCATACCCAAAGGAATTTCAAAGCAAACATTTTCAGTAGGTGCAGTAGGTTGAGGAGCAACTCTTTGCTCTTGTGGTCGGGGTGAAGATACCCCGAACAAGCCCCTCAAAGGATGATGAGCCATAGTAACAAGTGATAATAAATTTCAGCACACTATATAAATTTTTCCTTACCAAATTCCACTTACCAAAGGCGCTTCACTCGCCGGCAACGGCGCCAGAAAAGAGTCTTGATGACCCACAAGTGTAGGGGATCTATCGTAGTCCTTTCGATAAGTAAGAGTGTTGAACCCAACGAGGAGCAGAAGGAAATGATATGCAGTTTTCAGTAAGGTATTTTCTGCAAGCACTGAAATTATAGGTAACAGATAGTTTTGTGATAAGATAATTGGTAGCATGTAACAAAAGGTAAAAGTAAATAAGGTGCAGCAATATGGCCCAATCCTTTTTGTAGAAAAGGACAAGCCTGGACAAACTCTTATATGGAGAAAAGCGCTCCCGAGGACACATGGGAATTATCGTCAAGCTAGTTTTCATCACGATCATCTGATTCGCGTTCGGTACTTTGATAGTTTGGTATGTGGGTGGACCGGTGCTTGGGTGCTTTCCTTACTTGGACAAGCCTCCCACTTATTATTAACCTCTAACGCAAGCATCCGCAACTACAAAAGAAGTATTAAGGTAAACCTAGCCATAGCATGAAACAAGTGGATCCAAATCAGCCCCTTACGAAGAAACGCATAAACTAGGGTTTAAGCTTCTGTCACTCTAGCAACCCATCATCTACTTATTACCTCCCAATGCCTTCCTCTAGGCTCAAATAATGGTGAAGTGTCATGTAGTTGACGTTCACATGACACCACTAGAGGAGAGACAACATACATCTCATCAAAATGTCGAACGAATACCAAATTCACATGACTACTTATAGCAAGAATTCTCCCATGTCCTCAGGAACAAAAGTAACTACTCACAAGACATAATATTGTTCATTATCAGAGGGGTATTAATATGCATAATGGATCTGAACATATAATCTTCCACCAAGTAAACCAACTAGCATCAACTACAAGGAGTAATCAACACTACTATACCAATCTGAGGTTTGGGTACAAAGATTGGATACAAGAGATGGACTAGGGTTTGAGAGGAGATGGTGCTGGTGAAGATGTTGATGAAGATAACCCTCCCCAAGATGGGAGAGTTGTTGGTGATGACGGCGGTGACGATTTTCCCCTCCTGGAGGGAAGTATCCCCGGCAAAACAGCTCTGCCGGAGCCCTAGATTGGTTTCCGCCAAGGTTAAGCCTTGAGACGGCAGCGTCTGGTCCCGAAAGCCTCCTTCTGATTTTTTATAGGTCAAAACACCTCATATAGGAGAAGATGGGCATCAGGGGGCCCACGAGGCAGGGGGCGCGCCCCCACCCTCGTGGACAGGTGGTAGCCCCCCTGGTGATCTTCTTTCGCCAGATATTTTTTATATTTTTTGAAATGGTGTCCTGTGGAGTTTCGGAGCTTTTCGAGTTGTGCAGAATAGGTTTACAGAGTTTGCTTCTTTTCCAGCCCAGAATTCCAGCTGCCGGCATTCTCCTTCTTCATGTAAACCTTGTAAAATAAGAGAGAAAAGGCATAAGTATTGTGACATAACATGTAATAACAGCCCATAATGCAATAAATATCAACATAAAAGCATGATGCAAAATGGACGTATCAGGAGGCATGCGTGAGGTGCTCCGAGATCAAGGAAGAGAAGAAGGCGGAGAGGTTCAAACTATTGATGGACGCGACAGACATGAAGCTCAAGCTTGAAGAGAGGAGTACCATGATCGAAGAGAGGAAGATCTTGCTCGAGGAAAAGGGGGTGAAGATCGCCGCCATTGCGGAGGATGGCGAGATGTTGACCTTGAATGTCGACTCTTTGGATGTTGACGCAAGAATGATCGCGCAATTCGTCGGCTTCCAGATGTTGCAGCGGCAGAAAAATGCGTTGGCGGCTGCTGACTATGTGGACGTGGCGGAGGCTGCCTATGCCTGGCAACATCACCTCCTTTATCGAGGAGCAGCTGGCTGGGATTGCTGGTCCGGTAGGACAGAAAGGCACGGACTGTCGAACCGATGTTCTTTTGGATTCAGGCATGTAAAAACTAAACATATTTGCCTCTTTTTGGTTGTGATCGGTAATACGTCCATTTTGCATCATGTTTTCCTACTGATATTTATAAAGTTTTTTGGTCATTGTTTCATTTTATGATATAATTCTAAAGCCTTTTCTCTCTTAATTAGCAAGATTTATACAGCGAGGGAGATTACCGGCAGTTGGAAGCCTGGATCTAAAAGAGGTACAGTAGAGATACCTCTACGGAGCTCCAAATGAACTGAAACTTCACGAAGACTTTTTATGGAATATATTACAAATACTGGAGCAAAGAAGTACCAGAGGGGACCCACCAGTTGCCCACAAGGCAACAAGGTGCGACCAACCCTCCCGGGCGCGCCCCGATGCCTTGTGGGTCCCACAACTGGCTTCTGGTGCCCATCTTCTGCTATATGAAGGGTTTTGACATATAAAAAAATAAGAGGACTTTCGGGACGAAGTGCCGCCATATCGAGGTGGAACCTGGGCAAGAGCGCTTTTGCTCTACGGTGGAGCGATTCTGCCGGGGATACTTCGCTCCCTGAGGGGGAAATTGAACCCAACGACATCACCAACGATCCTCTAATCGTGGGAGGACCAATATTCATCAACATCTTCAGCAGCACCATCTCCTCTCAAATCCTAGTTCATCTCTTGTATTCAATCTTTGTCCCAAAACCTCAGATTGGTACCTGTGCGTTGCTAGTAGTGTTGATTACATCTTATGGTTGATGCTAATTGGTTTATTTGGTGGAAGATTAAATGTTCAGATCCTCAAGCATATTAAATATCCCTTTGATCGTGAACATGAATATGATTTGCGAGTAGTTAATTTTGTTCTTGAGGACATGAGAGAAGTCTTGTTATAAGTAATCATGTGAATTTGGTATTCGTTCGATATTTTGATCATATGTATGTTGTTGATTCATTTAGTGGTGCCATGTGAACGTCAACTACGTGACACTTCACCATACTTGGGCTTAATGGAAGACATTGTGGAGTAATAAGTAGATGATGGGTTGCTAGAGTGACAGAAGCTTAAACCCTAGCTAGTTTATGCATTATTTCATAAGGGCCTAATTTGGATTCATATGTTTCATGCTATTGTAAGATTTATCCTAATCCTTCTTTCGTAGTTGCGGATGCTTGCGAGAGATGGCGTAATCATAAGTGGGTTGGTTGTTCAAGTAAGAACAACACCCAAGCACAGGTCCACCCACATATCAATTATCAAAGTAGCGAACGAGAATCAACTAAACATGATGGACGTAACTTGATGAGAATTCCCATGTGTCCTTGAGAGCACTTTGCTTATTATAAGAGAACATTTCGGCTTGTCCTTTGCTATAAAAAGGATTGGGTAACCTTGCTGCGCTTTGTTACCGTGATACTTGTTACTTGCTACGAATTATCTTGCTACCAAAATTATTTATCACTGCTACTTTCAGTACTTGCAAAGAATAACTTGCTGAAAACTGCTTATCATTTCCTTCAGCTCCTCGTTGGGTTCAACACTCTTACTTATTGAAAGGACTACGATTGATACCCTCTACATGTGGGTCATCAACCGGGCATGTGATCCGGCGCGCTGTCTGGATCGGATCGAGGTACATTGGGATTTGAATTTACTGACAGACATATATACAAGCTACAGTTCGATGTCATCCTCCCGCATCCGTGTTCGTGGACAGCCCCCGTATCCGTGGACGGATGTGGGGGAAATTTGCAGGTTGCCGTTGAAGATGCCCTTATAAGCACATATCTGTCGATGGTCAGAATCATCCATAGAAAGACTCTTCGCTCTTGACTTGGTCCTTTCATTTGTCTAAGTATCATCTCAGTTACAAACGTAAATGTGTAGTTTTGTTGTTTAAATTCATTATTTGACCAACAATTGGTTCAACTATGTGGAGTATATATTACACAAAATAGGTGGCGTTGGATTTGCATTCAAAAAATAATGTTGTACACTTATGATTTTGCAATCATTAACTAGATATTGGTTTTTCTGCAAGGATTGAGTAGATAGTGCTGACAGGGTTACAATCAAAATGTGATTGGCATCAATATCACACTTCTGAATGATCTGTCCAGATTCCTATTCATTTATTTATTGGCCAAACCTCAATGGCATGGCGGAAGAGGAATGAAACTCAATTGAAACATCTGAGGTTGGGAAGAAGAAAGTGACAAGAGAGAGGAGTTGTTAGGGTTATGTCAGCTGTATTTTTTTATTTAGAAAATGGCAGTTGTAGCTTAAGATTTTTCCATAACTAGTGTGCTTCATACCGGGCTGGCCTACTTTCGGCCTGAAACTTGGATCCCAAGCCCGGCCCATTTTTTGCTTGGGCTGCAGATCGATGGCCGAGCTTGGTCTGATTTTTTTTGGCCGGATTGCCCATGCACATGTTGTACTCCCTCCGTTTCTAAATATAAGTCTTTTAAAAGATTTCAATGCAGACTACATACGAAGCAAAATAAGTGAATCTACTATCTAAAATATGTCTATATACATCCGTATATATTCTTTACTAGAAGGGCACTGCGCGCTTTGCCGCGCCGCTTATGTTATTGGGGTTGTACATGTTTTGTTTTTACATGGTAATTTCTTTTAAGTTGTGAAAATGATTTACGTGCTAGTTGGTTTGGCGTGTGGGGGGGGGGGGGGGGG
>LR738712.1:891635168-891672071 GCA_902687465.1 Secale cereale
GAACAATGGAGTGTGTTTTTGCCTATCAGAGTTTCTACACCTATGGATGGACTTTACGACATCATGATTACATATGGATGTGTCAATTTATGGTTGGAAATTAGGAAAAGAGTGTCCCAACGGTGAAAATCTGGGAAGTGATTGGTGGGAGAGTGTTTGCTATGACCAATCCGTAGTGAATCGTTCGTGAGTGTGTCATTTTTTCATTTTTATTGTGGTGTTTGGGTGGGTCTTTTTTTTTACCGTGTGACTAGAGGGTGTCTTTTAATTAGTACAAATACATTAGAAAATTATCTATGTTGTTGGGCACGTGTGTTATGCTGATGCTAAACATGTCATGATCGACATTTCCTTTTTGTCGACGAAGGCCCACATCACCCAAGCACTTACAAGGGACCCATGTTGGGGAACGTAGCAGAATTTTAAAATTTTCTACGCATCACCAAGATCAATCTATGGAGTCATCTAGCAACGTGGGAGAGGGGAGTGCATCTACATACCCTTGTAGATCGCGCGCGGAAGCGTTCAAGAGAACGGGGTTGATGGAGTCGTACTCGTCGTGATCCAAATCAACGATGACCAAGCGCCGAACGGACGGCACCTCCGCGTTCAACACATGTACGGAGCGGAGATGTCTCCTCCTTCTTGATCCAGCAAGGGGGGAGGAGAGGTTGATGGAGATCCAGCAGCACGACGGCGTGGTGGTGGAAGCAGCGGGATTCCAGCAGGGCTTCGCCAAGCGCAACTGGAGGAGGAAGAGGTGTCACGGGAGGGAGAGGGAGGCGCCAGGGCTTGGGTGCGCAGCCCTCCCTCTCCCCTTTATATAGGGGCCCTGGGCGGGCGCCGGCCCCTGAAGATCCAATCTCCAAGGGGGGCGGCGGCCAAGGGGGGAACTTGCCCCCCAAGTCAGGTGGGGCGCCCCCCACCCCCAGGGTTTCCAACCCTAGGCGCAGGGGAAGGCCCATGGGGGGCGCACCAGCCCACCAGGGGCTGGTTCCCCTCCCACTTCAGCCCATGGGGCCCTCCGGGATAGGTGGCCCCAACCGGTGGACCCCCGGGACCCTTCCGGTGGTCCCGGTACAATACCGGTGACCCCCGAAACTTTCCCGGTGGCCGAAACTGGACTTCCTATATACAAATCTTCACCTCCGGACCATTTCGGAACTCCTCGTGACGTCCGGGATCTCATCCGGGACTCCGAACAACTTTCGGGTTTCCACATACTAATATCTCTACAACCTTAGCGTCACCGAACCTTAAATGTGTAGACCCTACGGGTTCGGGAGACACGTAGACATGACCGAGATGACTCTCCGGCCAATAACCAACAGCGGGATCTGGATACCCATGTTGGCTCCCACATGCTCCTCGATGATCTCATCGGATGAACCACGATGTCGAGGATTCAATTAATCCCGTACGCAATTCCCTTTGTCTATCGGTATAGTACTTGCCCGAGATTCGATCGTCGGTATACCGATACCTTGTTCACTCTCGTCATGGCAAGTCTCTTTACTCGTTCCGTAACACATCATCTCGTGACCAACCCCTCAGTCACATTGAGCTCATTATGATGATGTCTTACCGAGTGGGCCCAGAGATACCTCTCCGTCATACAGAGTGACAAATCCCAGTCTCGGTTTGTGCCAACCCAACAGATGCATTCGGAGATACCTGTAGTGTACCTTTATAGTCACCCAGTTACCTTGTGACGTTTGGCACACCCAAAGCATTCCTACGGTATCCGGGAGTTGCACAACCTCATGGTCTAAGGAAAAGATACTTGACATTGCAAAAGCTTTAGCATACGAACTACACGATCTAGTGCTAGGCTTAGGATTGGGTCTTGTCCATCACATCATTCTCCTAATGATGTGATCCCATTATCAATGAAATCCAATGTCCATGGTCAGGAAACCATAACCATCTGTTGATCAACGAGCTAGTAACTAGAGGCTTACTAGGGACACGTTGTGGTCTATGTATTCAGAGATGTATCACTGTTTCCGGATAATACAATTCAAGCATGAACAATAGACAATTATCATGAACAAGGAAATATAATAATAACCATTTTATTATTGCCTCTAGGGCATATTTCCAACAGTCTCCCACTTGCACTAGAGTCAATAATCTAGTTACATTGTGATGAATCGAACACCCATAGAGTTCTGGTGTTGATCATGTTTTGCTTGTGGAAGCGGTTTAGTCAACGGATCTGCGACATTCAGATCCGTATGCACTTTACAAATATCTATGTCTCCATCTTGAATATAATTCCAGATGGAGTTGAAACGGCGCATGATGTGCTTGGTCTTCTTGTGAAACCTGGGCTCCTTGGCAATGGCAATAGCTCCAGTGTTGTCATAGAAGAGAGTCATCAGGCCCGACGCGCTTGGAATAACTCCTAGGTCGCTGATGAACTCCTTCATCCAGACTCCTTCCTGCGCTGCTTCGGAAGCAGCTATGTACTCCGCTTCACATGTAGATGCCGCCACGACGCTTTGCTTGCAACTGCACCAGCTGACTGCCCCTCCATTCAAAATATACGCGTATCCGGTTTGTGACTTGGAGTCATCCAGATCTATGTCGAAGCTAGCATCGACGTAACCCTTTATGACGAGCTCTTCATCACCTCCATAAATGAGAAACATATCCTTAGTCCTTTTCAGGTACTTCAGGATGTTCTTGACCGCTGTCCAGTGTTCCATACCGGGATCACTTTGGTACCTCCCCACCAAACTAATGGCAAGGTTCACATCAGGTCTGGTACACAGCATGGCATACATAATAGAACCTATGGCCGAGGCATAGGGGATGACACTAATCTTTTCTCTATCTTCTGCCGAGGTCGGGCATTGAGCTGTGCTCAATCTCATACCTTGCAATACTGGCAAGAACCCTTTCTTGGACTGATCCATATTGAACTTCTTCAATATCTTGTCAAGGTATGTGCTTTGTGAAAGACCAATGAGGCATCTCGATCTATCTCTATAGATCTTGATGCCTAATATGTATGCAGCTTCTCCAAGGTTCTTCATTGAAAAACACATATTCAAGTAGGCCTTTATGCTTTCCAAGAGTTCTACATCATTTCCCATCAGCAATATATCATCCGCATATAATATGAGAAATGCTACAGAGATCCCACTCACTTTCTTGTAAATACAGGCTTCTCCCCAAGTCTGTATAAACCCAAACGCTTTGATCACCTCATAAAAGTGAATGTTCCAACTCCGAGATGCTTGCACCAGCCCATAGATTGAGCGCTGGAGCTTGCATACTGTCGGTGTACAAAAAGAGGGGTACACTTTTTGTACCCCTATGACTGTGCACGGACAGTCTGAGCCACGGCGCCACCACACTAAGCATGGCGAGGGAGGCGAGCCGGGGCAAGACTGAAGCTCAATGGAGACTGGAGCAACGCCAAGAACAAGACCACAAAGAGCAAAGGGACGAAGCAGCTTCCCCCGGCAAGGTCCTTGCCGGGGCCAGCTCTGGCAGCCCCGGCAAGACCCTTGCCGCGGTAGCTCGCCCCGCGCCTACGGAGCGAATCACCCTTGAGCCCACCGCCCCCATGGGGCGAGGATTCGGGAGATATCCCCGTGGTGGCATGCAGATCTTTGTGAAGACATTCAAGATCAGATGCAGGTTAAGAAGACGACGACCCTTGGTGGGATCCCAGCCAAGGAAGACTAGAAGGCCCCCGGCAAGCACCTTGCCGGGGATGACAGCAGGCGCCACGGCAAGACCCTTGCCGGGGCCCCCGGCAAGGCCCTTGCCGAGGACACCCACGGGGCCACCATCAGGCCCGCACCAACTGGGTTTCCACCAACCCGCGCAGCTGCCGACCCGACCAGCTGGACAGGCTCCTGCGTGGCGACTCACAGATCCTCGTGGAGACTCGCCGTTATGCCACCTCAGCTGCCTGTCTACCTACATGGCACCTCAGGCACCGCTGGCCAGGGCGCGTGTCAACGCGAGGAGGGGCGGCGACGGACAAGACGGGTGTCTCCCCTCGTCCCCGATAAAGCAAGGACACCTAAGTTGGGTGCATTAAATGCACCTTGTCCTGTAATACGAGGGATAACCTCGCATCACTGTACCCTTTCCACCTCCTGTGTGCCACTGTGGCGACCCCTTTTCCCTATAAAAGGAGGCCCGAGGCGACCAGGAGGAGGATTCGGCTTTTTAGAACTCCTCACGATTCTCTTGGAGCTTCTCACTAGCTGAAGAACACCAACATAATATCCACCAAAGCAGGAGTAGGGTTTTACGCATCTTTGCGGCCCGAACCTGGGTAAAGGAACCGTGTCCTGACCGTTAGATCCACTCTTCTCTCAACCCCGCGCCCCGCAACCGTAGTAGGGATTCTTGTGATCCCATAGGTGTCGATCCAAATACACCGACATCTTTGGCGCGCCGGGTAGGGGGCGCAGTTGTGAGAATCGGCTTTAGCAGTTAGTTCGACACTCCTGCATCGTCATGGCGCCCAAGAAGAAGACGACGGTGGCGGTTGGCCAGTCGGAAGCCGGACAGCCCGTCCCGACGCGGGCGAGCAGTGGACCAGTCGCGGAAAGGACTCGGGGCGCTGCTCGCGAACACCAACGCCATCCCGACAGCCGGAGTTTGGGAGGTGGCGATGCTTGTGCGCCTGGTAACAGGCTGCACACCGCCAGTTCCAGAGATGGGACCCGGCCCTCCACGGGTGGCGCGGGGCCCTCCAAGGTCGCGGCCGCACCACCCGAGGGTGACGCGAGGCCCTCCAGAAATCCCACGCCGGCGCCAACAGCGCGCTCTTCTCAAGCAGCGCACGATGAACGGCGTCGTCGTCCCGAAGACCCCGGGCGTCGCCATGGGAAGAGCCCCGAGCGCCGCTCCCGGGACGTAGAAGACCTGCCCGCCCGCCGAAGCACTGGTGGAGACGATAGGCGACCGCGGGATCGTGATGGAGCTCCCCCAGACACGGTCAGGGGTCGAAGCGCGTCACGATCCGTGCAGGTTTCGCTACCGTTGACACCAGCCGAAGCTTTGGCGCGCGCGTAGTTGCTCCTCGACTTTCCTCCCGTTACGGGGAAACTCGACGAATGGAGAGCCACCATCCGAAGGCTTGTCGCAATCGCCAAGAGGGATGAACTAAACCCAGTAGAGCTCCCAGGCCGACGCTCCGATGGGGTCCCACGCACCGTGGGCGGGAGAGCTGGCAGCGCCGTGGCTACGGTGCATTCGCCTCCTCCTCGCCCAGTGCCGCGTGCGCCGACCCGTCGAGACGTCACGGGCGACGCCATCTCCATAGAGTCGTCCGACCCGCGGACCCGCGGCGACCAGCGTCAAGTTCTTCAGGAGCAAGCTCATGAAGACGCTCGAACCACCATCGAGCGCCGGCGCGAAACGCGCCACCAGTCAGACAGGCGAGCAGGGCCTGCTGCGGACCGCCCAGCACTGGAAAGCCCTGGAGGTCTACCCTACGAGGTAGGCTGTCCGGCTTTCACCCGTGAGCTACGATAGTTCCAATGGCCCTCTCACTGCACCTTCAAACCTGACGTTGGTGAGAAATACAACGGCAAGACCCACCCGTTGGAGTTCCTCAGCATCTACACCATCGCGATGCAAGCTGTCGGGGCTCGCGACGATAAGGTGCTTGCGAATTACTTTCCGTTGGCTCTTAAACCTAACGCCATATCGTGGTTGATGCACTTGCCAGTAGACTCTATTTCCTCCTGGTCCGACCTGTGCCATGAGTTTGTTGGCGCCTTTACCGGAGGCCACCAAGCCCATGGCCAGGCGAGTGACCTACATGTCATACCCAGTAGGAAGGAGAGACTCTGCGCAAGTACATACAGAGATTCAGCCAGGTATAGTACAATATCCCCGATGTTCACCCTGCCGCCATCATCAGCGCGTTCCACCAGAACGTGCGCAACCGCAAGATGCGCGAAGAACTGGCGATGACCAAGGTGAAGGACGTGGCAGAACTCTACGTTCTCGCCGATAGATGTGCCCGGGCTGAAGAGGGACGGAAGTACCCCGGCGAAGGCGCCGGTGCGGAAACCGACTCTTCAGACGAAGATACTGCCACCCCGGCGAGGAAGGGCCGGAACCGTAACAGGAAGCACAAGGGGAAGGCCGTGCTTGCCGTCGAGGGATCTGATGACGCCGGCTCCGCCAAGAAAACCAAGGCGGGCGACCCTGGCAAGGAAATTGCCGGGTGTGTCGCCTGCCGGGCCTTGGCGGCTGCCGAGAAGCCAGGAAACTCCGGCAAACGGTACTGCAAGATCCATCGCACCAAGGGCCATGATCTCCAGGACTGCCACCAGGTTAAGCTCCTTGCTGAGAAGCAAAGGGCTGAATACGAGAGGCGGGACAAGGAGAAGGGCCAAGACGGCGCTGAAGGGTCTAACAAGAAACGTGATGGCCAAGCCGGCCGTCACGGCAAGGAGAGACAACAGGAAAGGCCCGCCCGGGGCCGCGATAGAAGATCTGAGGACGACGATCACGAAGAGGACAACGAGTCCGGCGGCCAACAATTTCAGAAGGCCACGGACGCCATGTGCGTCGATGGTGGCGCCTCGCTGCACGCTTCTCACCGCCAGCTTAAACAGTGGTCGCGTGAAATTATTGCAGCGGAGCCATCGTCCGGTGCCCAAAAGCCACTGAAATGGTCCAGCACACCTATCATCTTTGACGCCGAGGATCACCCTGATCGCACTACTGCAGTCGGGTGCTTGCCGTTGTTGGTTTCACCAACAATACGCAACCTCAAGGTGACGAAGATGCTAGTCGATGGTGGGGCCGGCCTAAACCTACTCTCGCCCACCGTGATCGAGAAGCTGCAAGTTCCTGATGGAGACCTCGAGGAGACGGGCACGTTTCAAGGGGTCAGCCCAGGAAGGAGTCAACCGAAGGGGAAAGTCACACTGCCCGTGACTTTTGGAAGTGATCTGAACTACAGGATAGAGAGGATCGTGTTCGATGTCGCCAAGATCCCCCTGCCTTACAACGGGATCCCTGGCCGCCTAGCGCTGGCCAAGTTCATGGCAGCATCGCACTATGCCTACAACACCCTGAAGATGCCAGGGCCCGTGACGATCATCACCATCCCCTCCGACAAAAAAGATGCGCTGATTTGCGCCGACCAATTGTACCAGCAAGCAGTTGCAGCAACTGCCGCTACGGGAGCACTTGCTCCTGCCACTGGAGCCCCAGGAGGTGATACGTCCAAAACGTATCTATAATTTCTGCTTGCTCCATGCCTCTTTTGGGTGATATTGCTATGATATTTATACACTTCCATACACTTTTGATCATATTTGGACTAACCTATTAACTCAGTGCACCCCAGTGCCAGTTTCTATTTTCGGCTGTTTTTGTATTTCAGGTTTTCACATTACGAGAACTGCCAGGAAAAATCCAGAAAAAATATATAAAAAATCAGCGTTCCAGGAGCTACCGTGCGGCCAAAGTACAGCCGGGGGGACCCACAGGGGCTCCAGGCGGCCTACCCAGGCGGCCCACCCCTAGGCCGCGCCGGGGGGGGGCGCCTGGGCCCCCCAGGACTCCCCCGGTGACCCCCTTTGGCATATATTTAAGGTCCGTCGAGAAAACCCTGATTCCGGACCCCTTTTTTCCAGACGCGATTCCGATCTCCGCCGCCATCGCCATCAAGCTTCGGGGGACCAGAATTCCTGCGCCGACACCCTGCCGGGACGGGGAAGTGCCCCCGGATTCATCTCCATCGACGTTGCTTCCTCCCTCCATGATGCGGGAGTAGTTCCTCCTCGGGGCTGAGGTTCTTACCAGTAGCTATGTGGTCAATTCTCTCTCCCATGATGTGATCTTCGTTGTGATCATAGGCTATGTTAATCTAAGATATTTCCCCTTCCTCTATGTATTGGATTGATGTACTCACTTGTCTTTATCTAGTATAATCCCCGAGACCAAGGTGACAGCGGTCTATTGGACATGGATTAGAACAATATTTTCATGAGTGATTTCCTCTCTTGTGTGTTGATTGAAGATTGAGAGTCTCTTGGTGCTTGTCTTTGACTATCCTTTAAATATGTTGTGGTGATTGTGGGACTCTCTTTGGATGGCCGCGGTGACATTGGGAAATCCTTAGATTGAGAACTACGAACTTTGAGGTGTGCTTTTGTAGCCCTACATAATTCTCGTCCTCTCTTGACCACGAAGGAATGACCTCCGAGTGTGTCCCCTTTGCATGTTTTATGGGAAATATCATGTGATTCGATTATGTTAATGTTGTTGGGAGTTGCCACTAGTGAAAGTATGAACCCTAGGCCTTGTTTCCACCATTGCAATACCATTTGTGCTCACGTTTACCACTTGTTTGCTTGCTGCACTTTTTATTACAAATTTATATTACTTTGTTTTGCCATCCATATCACTTGCCATTTAACATCTCTTCGCCGAACTAGTGCACCTATACATCTAACAAGTGTATTAGGTGTGTTGGGGACACAAGAGACTTCTTGTATCTTAGTTGCAGGCTTGCTTGAGAGAGACCATCTTCAACCTCTACTTCCCTGAGTTCGATAAACCTTAGGTCATCCACTTGAGGGAAATTGCTGCTATCCTACAAACCTCTGCGCTTGGAGGCCCAACATAGTCTACAAGAGTAGAAGCGTGTGTAGACATCAAGCTATTTCTGGCGCCGTTGCCGGGGAGGTGAGCGCTTGAAGGTATATCTTTAGATCTTGCAATTAAATCTTTTTGTTTCTTGTTTTTATTTCACTAGTTATGCTTATGGACAACCTTGCTATTGGATCGTTGCTTGCGGGAAGACACCCACACCTGTGGTGGTTGCTCCTCCCCCTACTGAAATTGTGCCCTATAAAATACCAGCTGGTATTATCGATTATGTTTTGGCTAATCGTTATGCAGGAAACAGATATCCCGGTGAACACTTGCTATATCTGTCACAACTATGTTCATTATTTAAGCTTGCAGGTGTATCGAGGGAGTTTGTCATGAGGAAATTATTTGCCTTGTCACTGAAAGGAAAAGCATTGGAATGGTATAGGCTACTAAATGACTCTCACCTGCTGGAGTGGGAAGAGATCCAGTCTCTCTTTTACTCCAAGTTTTATCCTCTTCATGAAGTCCATGAGAATAGGAATTATGTTTATAATTTTTATCCTCATGACGGAGAGAGCATAGCTCAAGCTTGGGGGAGACTGAAAACGTTAATGCTAAAATGTCCTAACCATGGGCTCCCCAAAGATATGATTATTACTAATTTCTATGCGAGGCTTTCTCGACAGGATAAAGATTTGCTCGACGCTTCCTCTATGGGTTCTTTCACAAACAAAAAGATTGATGCTAAATGGGAACTCCTTGAAAGAATTCAACGCAACACTGAAGATTGGGAGATCGACAAAGGTAAAGAGTCAAGTATAATTTATGAGTATGATTGCATTAAGTCCTTTGTTGAAACTACAAGTTTTAATAAGTTTAGTGCTAAGTTTGGGCTTGATTCTCAACTCCTTGTTGATTTCCTCAAATCTTTTGCTTCACATCTTAATATGCCTAAGGAGGATTGGATCAAGTATCATAAACCTTTTAAAGAGACTTGCAAAGAAAATGAAATTGTTCATGATGATTGCAACATGCATGATCCAATTCCTAAAAATGAAGTTTTATATAAGCATGTTAATTTTTGTGGAGTGGATAGACCTTGTGAAAGGCCTATGATTGAAGAAGAGAAGTATTGTAAGCAACATAAGCATGAAAGGACAATCACTTGGGTCAGAGATTTAAATGAAATTGCTAGAGAATTGTGTGACCTTTATCCTTTTACTTGTGAACTTTGCCGTATAGAGGGTCACTTTAATTTTCAATGCATGAACTTTCAAAACATAACTGTTAACCGGTTGTGTGATA
The DNA here is from genome assembly GCA_902687465.1 of Secale cereale. Taxonomy (NCBI): domain Eukaryota; kingdom Viridiplantae; phylum Streptophyta; class Magnoliopsida; order Poales; family Poaceae; genus Secale; species Secale cereale. The sequence goes on from LR738712.1 coordinate 891,645,069, forward strand.
ACATGATCACCTCTGATCTTTATGATGAGCTTATGTTATTTTTGATGTGTGAAGAGTTATCAGAAAAGACTTCTTGGCTGGATGATAATGCCATAGGAATAAAAAACACTTTGCAAAATTGCCATCTCTATTGTGTTGTTAATTGCCATGAAAATGATTACATAAGTAAGATTAGAAAGGAGGGAACTTTACCAAAGTATAAAAATGTCTCTTATATTTCTGCTAATAAAAAGGAGAGTTTCTCCCAAGTTTCCCCTATTGTTTCTAATGATAAACCAGGATATGTGGAGAAGCTTTATCTCCAACCACCCCCTCCTAAGGTGAAGAAGAAGAAAAAGAAGAGGAGGAGGAGTTGGAGCAAGAAGGAAGAAGAATGGGTATCAACCTGGCCTGAGCATATTCCTCCCATCAACTTTTATCCTAACGGTTGTAAGTTTAAAGAAGAAGGTGAAGTTTATTGCCTTAATTATCATCTTGATGATACGTCCGTAGGTACTATTGAAGATGATTTTGATTATGATATGCATGTTACTTATTGTGATTGGGAAAATGATGATAATGCTGCTTATGATCTTGAAAATCTTTTTGGTGCCAACTCTGAAAGTGAAGATATGGGAAGCTCTAAGCTTGGGGATGATAGGATTGCAAATCCTATCCCCACTAGTGATGTGATAATTGATAATTCTCTTGCTAGTAAGAATAAAGACAACATGTTTACAAATATAGTAGCTAGCAATGATAATGCTCTTCTCTACCATGATGTTGTTATAACTCCAATCTATAGTGATTATAAAGGTACCTATGACATAAGGAGAAATTATCCTTATGAAACTTGTCATAATCATGAAGGGAATTACTCCCTTGTTGAACACCACCCTCCTAATATACAACTAATCTATAGTGTTCAAGTTGTTTATGATAGTCCTACTCCCACTATTACCAATGAGAAAAATTATGCTTATGTGGGGAGTGAGAGTACCTTTTTGCATGTGGATCATGGTAACAATGCTTTATGTGATGCTTATATTGTTGAGTTCATCCACGATGCCACTGAAATTTATAATGAGATAGGGAGGCTTGGTTCTAAATATCTTAATAATAAGAAGTTTCCTCTCTTTATGGTGAATATTTTGAAGTTATGCTTGTTTTGCCTTCCTATGCTAGTTGCTTCGTGCTTCAATGAATTATTCTATTGCAATATTCCTATGCACAGGAAGCATGTTAGGCTTAAATGTATTTGGCATTTGCTTCTTGACGCCCTCTTTTGTTCTTCAGCTCTTATTCTTACGAGAGCATCATTAAAGTCCTATGCCTAGCTTAAAGGCATAAAAGAAAGCGCTTTTGGGAGGCAGCCCACAATGAATAAAATTTTATTTTGCTTTTTGTTGTGTCTTGATGTTGTTACTACAGTAGCATCATCATTGTATCTTTACTTTTCAACTTTGTGCCAAGTGTAGCCTCTGATTGCAAGAAAGTTCAAAAGTTGTGACGTGCTGTCCAGGAAACAGATTCTGTCCTTGGATAGCAAAATTCGTATAAAATCACCAGATCATCTTTTTGGTCTGATTTTTTTCGACAGCGTGCTCTATACAATTGTCTTTCGTGCATCTGTTCTGAGTTTTTTGATTAGAGTTGCAGAAGTGCCCCGAACAAATCATTTACTACCTGCTGTTCTGTTTTTCACAGATTCTGTCCTGTTTTGCCTTTCTTTCATTTTGCAAACCAAGAGCTTGCTTTTTCTTTGCAAAAACCTTTTGGCAATCTTGAGAAACAGTTGAACTTCAAGAATATCTTTATTTCCATCAAGGAACAATTATTTTATTATGGGTACTAACCTTGCTAATCAGATTATGATGAGTTATGTATGAAGGGAGTTTTCAAGTGTGCGAGGGAAGATGATAAAAAGATTCAGGAGTGTCAAGCGCTCAAGCTTGGGGATGCCCCCGTGCACCCCCAAGAAATATTCGAGGAGACTCTAGCGTCTAAGCTTGGGGATGCCCCCGTGCATCCCCTTCTCCATCAACATTATCAGTTCGTCTTTCGTTCCACTATATTTTTATCACTTCATGTGTTATGTGCTATGCTTGGAGCGTCTTGCTTTTAGTTTCATTTTTAGTTTTCTTTAGCTTTGCTTGTTTTTCATAACGAGTTGGAACTCAGCTTTCTTTGTGTGGGAGAGAAACACGCTCCACTTCAACCTAGAACACAACATAGAATTTTCATGTTTATCTTTGCTGTGTGTGTTCTTTGTCTTTTAATAGCTACTATCATGTTCAGCTCTTAGTATTCATGCTTATCTTTTCAAAGAGCTTTTGTTTAGTTGGTTGCTTGAACTCTCTTTAATTACCATGCTCACCTTATTAAGAGAGTTTGCTTCCGTTGCATTGGTTGATATGTCTATGATAAAGATGCTACGTGCATAATGGCGCTTAGTAGTTCATGTTTTCTTGTGGTTAGTCTCAAATAGCTGGGGGATTCCCAATGTGTTATTGGAGTACCAACTTGATTTGTTTGCCTATGATGTGGTATGGTTTAGTAATATCTTCCTTCAAGAATTTATTTTGATTGACTTGGCGTATGCTCACGCATATTTAAGACTGTAAAGAAAGTCTGTCAAGCCTTGATGATCTTTTGTTTCTGAGTAGCGATATAACTACCATGCCTGATTCAATGTTGCTTTGTCGCTCTGCATGATTACGACCGTCATTGCTCTTTTAGTTGGTCGCTCCCAGTCTTTTGCTAACCTCCACCTGTACTAAGCGGACTGACTGCTTGTGCATCCACATTCTTTTAATCCAGTTATGCCATATGAGTCCACCATACCTACCTATATGTGGTATTTCACCGCCACTCCAAGTAAATTTACATGTGATACCTTTAAAACCTTCATTTTTGCAATACATGGCTCATGGGAAAGTAGCTTAAAGACTATCGTGGTAAAGAATATGTCGCTTATGTATCTTATTTCTTATAAGTTGCTTGCTGAGCGGTATCCATGTTTCTGGGGACGCCATCAACTGTTACACTTTTGTTGAATATCATGTGAGTTGCTATGCATGTTCGTCTTGTCCGAAGTAAGGGTGATTTGCCATGAGTTGAATGGTTTGAGTATGCATATTGTTAGAGAAGAACATTGGGCCGCCAACCAAAGCCATGTATCATGGTGGAAGTTTTAGCTTGGACATTAATCCTCAACCACTTATGAATGCTTAAGCATTAAAGAGGAGTCCAATATCTATTTTCTATGTTGTCCCGGTATGGATGTCCTCAAGTTGAGATCTATCAAAAACGAGAAATCAAATGCGATTTATCTCCTTGGACCTTTGTACAGGTGGCATAGAGGTACCCCTTTGTGACACTTGGTTGAAACATATGTAATGCAATGATAACCCATGGAAATCTGAGCTAATTAGGACAAGGTGCGAGCACTATTGGTATTCGATGCATGAGGCTTGCAACTTATAGGATGTCTTATGCATAACACATATGAAGTATTACTACCGTTAACAAAATTGCTTCTATGTTTTCAAAATAAAAACTCTAGCACATGAGTAATCCCTGCTTCCCTCTGCGAAGGGCCATTCTTTTACTTTTATGTTGAGTCTCCACCTTCTTTTAAAGCACCAACTACTGAGAGCATGATTGTCATTCTGAGTGTAATGTGCATTGTCCCAAAGTAGCATTGTCTTTTGCATGATTGTGATATCGTTTATTCTGAAATCATTGTATCTAGTCATCACTTAAACCTTGAAGGTGCCCCTGCATTTATGTTTTGCTTCACTAAAGGGGGCAAGCTAGATATCACTTTATCATATTTGCATATCATGTTCATTGCAAATCTATTTGATGTTTCAGTATCATATTGTAAAACTTTCAGTTCTTTGTGATTTTCTCATGAGGCAACTTAATTACTACAGATTCATTGTCTCAGTAAGCTTTTGTCATATGACTATGAATAAGTCCTATATGGTTAATAGCATGTCACCACAGAAATTATTCTTGTTATCATTTACCTACTCGAGGACGAGCAGGAATTAAGCTTGGGGATGTTGATACGTCCAAAACGTATCTATAATTTCTGCTTGCTCCATGCCTCTTTTGGGTGATATTGCTATGATATTTATACACTTCCATACACTTTTGATCATATTTGGACTAACCTATTAACTCAGTGCACCCCAGTGCCAGTTTCTGTTTTCGGCTGTTTTTGTATTTCAGGTTTTCACATTACGAGAACTGCCAGGAAAAATCCAGAAAAAATATATAAAAAATCAGCGTTCCAGGAGCTACCGTGCGGCCAAAGTACAGCCGGGGGGGCCCACAGGGGCTCCAGGCGGCTTGCCCAGGCGGCCCACCCCTAGGTCGCGCCGGGGGGGCGCCTGGGCCCCCCAGGACTCCCCCGGTGACCCCCTTTGGCATATATTTAAGGTCCGTCGAGAAAACCCTGATTCCGGACCCCTTTTTTCCAGACGCGATTCCGATCTCCGCCGCCATCGCCATCAAGCTTTGGGGGACCAGAATTCCTGCGCCGGCACCCTGCCGGGACGGGGAAGTGCCCCCGAATTCATCTCCATCGACGTTGCTTCCTCCCTCCATGATGCGGGAGTAGTTCCTCCTCGGGGCTGAGGTTCTTACCAGTAGCTATGTGGTCAATTCTCTCTCCCATGATGTGATCTTCGTTGTGATCATAGGCTATGTTAATCTAAGATATTTCCCCTTCCTCTATGTATTGGATTGATGTACTCACTTGTCTTTATCTAGTATAATCCCCGAGACCAAGGTGACAGCGGTCTATTGGACATGGATTAGAACAATATTTTCATGAGTGATTTCCTCTCTTGTGTGTTGATTGAAGATTGAGAGTCTCTTGGTGCTTGTCTTTGACTATCCTTTAGATATGTTGTGGTGATTGTGGGACTCTCTTTGGACGGCCGCGGTGACATTGGGAAATCCTTAGATTGAGAACTACGAACTTTGAGGTGTGCTTTTGTAGCCCTACATAATTCTCGTCCTCTCTTGACCACGAAGGAATGACCTCCGAGTGTGTCCCCTTTGCATGTTTTATGGGAAATATCATGTGATTCGATTATGTTAATGTTGTTGGGAGTTGCCACTAGTGAAAGTATGAACCCTAGGCCTTGTTTCCACCATTGCAATACCATTTGTGCTCACGTTTACCACTTGTTTGCTTTCTGCACTTTTTATTACAGATTTATATTACTTTGTTTTGCCATCCATATCACTTGCCATTTAACATCTCTTCGCCGAACTAGTGCACCTATACATCTAACAAGTGTATTAGGTGTGTTGGGGACACAAGAGACTTCTTGTATCTTAGTTGCAGGGTTGCTTGAGAGAGACCATCTTCAACCTCTACTTCCCTGAGTTCGATAAACCTTAGGTCATCCACTTGAGGGAAATTGCTGCTGTCCTACAAACCTCTGCGCTTGGAGGCCCAACATAGTCTACAAGTATAGAAGCGTGTGTAGACATCAGCCGGCACCCTGCCGGGACGGGGAAGTGCCCCCGGATTCATCTCCATCGACGTTGCTTCCTCCCTCCATGATGCGGGAGTAGTTCCTCCTCGGGGCTGAGGTTTCTACCAGTAGCTATGTGGTTATCTCTCTCTCCCATGATGTGATCTTCGTTGTGATCATAGGCTATGTTAATCTAGGGTGATCCCATGATGTTTCCCCTTCCTCTATGTATTGGATTGATGTACTCACTTGTCTTTATCTAGTATAATCCCCGAGACCAAGGTGACAGCGGTCTATTGGACATGGATTAGAAAAATATTTTCATGAGTGATTTCCTCTCTTGTGTGTTGATTGAAGATTGAGAGTCTCTTGGTGCTTGTCTTTGACTATCTTTTAGATATGTTGTGGTGATTGTGGGACTCTCTTTGGATGGCCGCGGTGACATTGGGAAATCCTTAGATTGAGAACTACGAACTTTGAGGTGTGCTTTTGTAGCCCTACATAATTCTCGTCCTCTCTTGACCACGAAGGAATGACCTCCGAGTGTGTCCCCTTTGCATGTTTTATGGGAAATATCATGTGATTCGATTATGTTAATGTTGTTGGGAGTTGCCACTAGTGAAAGTATGAACCCTAGGCCTTGTTTCCACCATTGCAATACCATTTGTGCTCACGTTTACCACTTGTTTGCTTGCTGCACTTTTTATTACAAATTTATATTACTTTGTTTTGCCATCCATATCACTTGCCATTTAACATCTCTTCGCCGAACTAGTGCACCTATACATCTAACAAGTGTATTAGGTGTGTTGGGGACACAAGAGACTTCTTGTATCTTAGTTGCAGGCTTGCTTGAGAGAGACCATCTTCAACCTCTACTTCCCTGAGTTCGATAAACCTTAGGTCATCCACTTGAGGGAAATTGCTGCTGTCCTACAAACCTCTGCGCTTGGAGGCCCAACATAGTCTACAAGAGTAGAAGCGTGTGTAGACATCAGGAGGGAAGAAGAAGAAGACCGGCGAGACCTCGGGCGCCCACTCCGGCAAGCGCACCTCTTCGGAGTGCTGTGCTCCCGTCGAGGACGTGCCTGAGAGCTCCGCCGGAAAGAAGAAGACCGGCGAGACCTCAGACACCCACTCCGGCAAGCGCGCCTCTTCGGAGTGTCGCGCTCCCGTCGAGGACGTGCCAGAGAGCTCCACCGGCAGAAACAAGAGATCAAGGGCTACGCTGCCTGGAACCAAGAAGGTTTCTGTCAAGAAGGACGACATGGGAGGGGCTTTTACCATAAGCTCCGCCCTTGACAACAAATAGGAAGACGCGCTCGTCACCTTCCTGCGGGCGAATGTCGACGTGTTTGCCTGGCAAGCATCCGACATCCCCGGCGTTCCCAGGGAGGTGATTGAGCACCACCTTGCTGTCGGCCCTCATGCGCGGCCCGTCAAGCAGAAGGTCAGGAAGCAAGCTTTGGAACGGCAAGAGTTCATCATCGAGGAGATCCGAAAATTGGAAGATGCGGGTTTGGTGAGAGGAGTGCTCCACCCAACGTGGTTGGCCAATCCAGTGGTAGTGCGCAAGGCAAATGGGAAGTGGAGGCTGTGTATTGATTGCACAGATATCAATAAAGCTTGTCCCAAGGACCCCTTCCCGTTGTCGGACATAGACCAGATTGTCGACTCCACGGCAGGGTGTGACCTGTTGTCATTCCTCGATGCCTACTCCGGCTACCACCAGATCTTCATGGCGAGAGAAGACGAAGAGAAGACAGCATTCATCACCCCATGTGGTACGTACTGTTTCGTGCGAATGCCTTTCGGGTTGAAGATTGCTGGCTCGACATTTGCAAGGGCAGTCCAGATTGGTTTTGAACCCCAACTCCATAGAAATATGGAGGCTTATATGGATGACATAGTGGTCAAAACCAAGAACAGGGCAACCCTTGTACCGGATTTACAAGAAACATTTGTGAACCTGCGCAAGATCAACCTCAAGCTGAACCCTGAGAAGTGCGTCTTTGGTGTTCCGTCCGGCAAGGTTCTCGGGTTCTTTGTGTCGCAGCGTGGGACATAAGCCAATCCAGACAAGATCAAAGCTATAGAGCAGATTGAAGCACCCAAGCGGGTCAAGGACGTGCGTCGGCTTACTGGCTGCGTTGCCGCCATGAGCAGATTTATTTCCAAGTCTGCCGAGTGCGCCCTCCCCTTTTTCAAGATCTTGAAAAAGGCGGGCCCAATGGAGTGGACGCCAGAAGCCGAAGCAGCGTTACATGACCTGAAGAAGTATCTTTCCTCCACGCCAATACTGGTTGCGCCCCGACCACAGGAACCGTTGCTGCTATACTTAGCGGCAACGAACCAGGTGGTCAGCGCTGCACTAGTGGCGCAGAGAGAAATCAACGATGAGGTGATAGCAGCAACGGAGCCTGGTGCCACTGGCGTAGGGACAACACAGCCGATTGGAGTGCAGCCGAAGAAGAAGATGATGCAGCACCCGGTCTACTTTGTTAGCTCCCTCTTGCAGGGGGCTAGGACAAGGTACTCCGGTGTGCAGAAATTGCTCTTCGGACTTCTTATGGCCTCGAGGAAGCTGCGTCACTACTTCCAGGCGCACGAGATCACTGTCGTCACTCGCCTCCCTCTGCAACGGATATTGCACAATCCAGATGCAATGGGAAGGATTGTAGAGTGGGCACTGGAGCTGTCCAGCTTTGGCCTCAAGTTTGAAACCCCCTCGACAATTCAGAGCCGAGTTCTAGAAGAGTTCGTTGCAGAATGGACCGCAACGCCTGATGAAGAAGTCCAAGAAACTGCTCTCCCCGGCAAAGAGGCAAGTTGCAACTGGATCATGTACTTTGATGGGGCTTTTTCTTTGCAAGGCACCGGGGCTGGCGTACTGCTGGTCGCGCCCACCGGAGAGCACCTCAAGTACGTGATCCAGATGCACTTCCCTAGGGAGGTATCAACGAACAACACTGCCGAGTACGAGGGGCTGCTTGCTGGTCTTAGGATCGCGGCGGACCTCGGAATCAAGAAGCTCATTGTCAGGGGCGACTCACAGCTTGTCGTCAAACAAGTCAACAAGGATTACCAGAGCCCGTTGATGAAGGCCTACGTCGATGAAGTGAGAAAGTTGGAAGAGCGCTTTGACGGTATACAGGCAGAGCACGTTCCCCGAGCGGAGAACGACATCGCCGATTACCTGTCAAAGCGTGCTGCCCTCAAGCTACCTGTGGAACCAGGTACCTTTGTGCTTCAGCTTTCTCAGCCATCCGTTGATCCATCAACAGAGCAGAACAAGAGGAGGAAGTCAGGGCCCGGCAAGTACTTTCCCGCCGAGCTCCCCGGAGCCACCGGCAAGGATGTTGCCGGGGACACTGAGCCCGCCACCGGAGGGCTGACTCCGGCAGAGCATCAAGCTTTTTCCGTCGAGATAGCCACTCCCTTGGCGGAGGAAATGCCTTTAGTCCTCGCCGTCGAGCCCCAGGCTCCAGCGTGGGCGCAGCATGCCGTCCGATTCCTTCAGACTGGGGAACTTCCTGAGGAGCAGGAAGAAGCGGAGAAAGTAGCCCGTCGGTCTGCCATGTACCAGTTCGTCGATGACGTCCTGTACAGAAGGAGACCAAACGGTGTGAAATTGAAGTGCATCCCCCGAGAGGAAGGACTGGAGCTGTTGGCCGAGATACATGGAAGCATATGTGGATCCCACATAGGGTCGAGAGCTCTTGCCGGCAAGGCATTCCGGCAAGGCTTCTTCTGGCCCACTGCCCTCCAGGATGCGGCGGCGCTGGTCACCAGGTGTGAAGCGTGCCAATTCCATTCGAAGAAACTTCATCAACCAGCTCAAGCCCTTCAAACCATTCCTCTCTCCTGGCCCTTCTCGGTCTGGGGGCTCGACATACTGGGCCCATTCCCCTGCGCCGTCGGGGGCTTTGAGTACTTGTATGTTGCAATCGACAAGTTCACAAAGTGGCCAGAAGTGGAGGCAGTGAGGAAGGTCACAGCTCAGTCAGCCGTCAAGTTCTTCAGGGGACTAGTGTGCCGTTTTGGTGTACCCAACAGGATCATCACCAACAACGGCACGCAGTTTACAAGCCGCACCTTCATGCAATATACCCAAGACCTCGGCAGCAAGGTCTGTTTCGCTTCCGTTGCTCACCCCCGAAGCAATGGTCAAGCTGAGAGGGCAAATGCTAAAGTGCTGCGAGGATTAAGGACAAAGACCTTTGACAGGCTGCACAAGAGCGGGAGGCGCTGGATTGATGAATTGCCAATGGTTCTTTGGTCGATCAGGACGACGCCAAATCGAGCCACTGGCCAGACGCCCTTTGCCCTGATATACGACGCAAAAGCAGTTCTCCCCACGGAACTCATATACGGGTCACCTCGAGTGCTCGCTTATGATGAGCTTGAGCAAGAGCAATTGCGGCAAGACGACGCAATGCTCCATGAGGAAGATCGTCTTCAGGCGGCTGTGAGAGCAGTGAGCTACCAGCAATCCTTGTGCCGCTACCATAGCCGCAAGGTTCATGCCTGAAGCTTTAAGGAAGGCGACCTTGTTCTCCGGCGCGTTCAATCGGCCAGGAATACGAATAAGTTGACGCCGAAGTGGGAAGGCCCTTATCGGGTAATACGAGTCACCAGGCCTGGCGTTGTCCGCCTGGAGACCGAGGATGCCGTTCCGGTGAGTAATTCCTGGAACATCGAGCATCTTCGCAAGTTTTACCCATAAGGCGCGGCTTGCCGGGCCCCCCGGCAAGCCACCCTTTTGTACAAGCTTTGCCGGCAAGGCATGTAACCCTTTTGCAAAGCCAGGCGCAGACCCTGAGCATAAATAAATGAAGCGCTAGTGCCCTAAGTTTTAGCATGCATGCTGAGTCGAGTCTCGTCCTTGGTTAGGGTTGATAGTGCTTAGCAGCGGCTAACCCCTAGCTTAGAGGTCGAGTCTTTGTCTTTCCTCTGTCTTCCTTGGTTTACAGGACGCGCCGGCATCCTTGCCAAAGCCACTTGGAGGAAGGAAAGAAGAGCGGACCAGTACCTAGGCCCCGGCAAGCCAGTGTTGCCGGGGGCTGCAAGGGCAAGAATTCACCCACGCCAGACCAGGGTTGCCGGGGCTGCAGCTTCAGATAAGTCCTTTTTCCCTTATCATACATTCCGTTATGGACTGAGGTATGTGAAACCTCGTTCTTTTCCTTAAGCTACCGTGCTCCCATAACTCTAGGCCCTAAGGCTCGTTCCTAGGACTAGGTTTGGTCGTAGTCGCGGCGGCAAAGGGATAAAACGAGGAGCTTGAGCCTACTTCGTCCCTGCCTCCGCCAAGGGCGTGAGAAAGGTCAAGCGAAGTAGGGAAACGGCAGGGCCTGTTGCCGGGCGAGAAAATGTTTATCTTAAGGATATCAGGGATTTATTCCCTGTTGTGGGTTTTTACCTACGAACAAATGACCCGGCAAACATTCCTTTTTCATTAAAAACATTCCATTCAGGTACAGTCCATAGGGAATGAAAAACATGAATAAGGGGATTACAAGTTTTAAACTTAACAGATGCCTGAAGGCTTACAGACTAAAAAGAGATAAGATGCCCGTAATGCCTTTCTTGTCCCTCTCCTCAGGAGGTAGGTCAAGGAGGCGAGAAGGGAAAAAGGGGCGCCTAGGCGAGCTACGGGTGGCAGAAGACACCAAGAAGGCATCTCGGCGGCCTCCCCGGGGTTGGACGGTGATGACGGCGCCGGAGGCTGAGCTCGAAGACGAGGCAGCAGGACGTCAGTAGGAGACGAAGGCGTCGGTTCCCGCGCACTCCGACATGACGACCTTGCCGCCCGCCTTCTTCCTCTTCCTCTTCCGCAGCCTCCCTACGCCAGCCGCCAAGGAGACGACCCCGAGAAGTTCAAGGAGCCGGCGACGCGGATGATGGGGTCACCGGTGCCACCAGGAGCGGCGCCCGACACCTAGTCGGACCCATCATTTAGCCGTCCCCCGCCCTCGTCGTCGTTGTCGCTGTCCTCCTCGTCACCCTCGTTCGAGGAGGAGTCTTCGTCATCAGAGGAGCTCTCCATGCAGCACCTCGCGCGAGTTCCGAGGTGCCCGAAGACCTTGACGAAGAGGTGGCCATCCCCCATCAACTTGAAGTGGAGGGTGAGCCCATCCGTCAGGCTGTGGATGCGAGCGAATCTCTTCCATCCTTGGCGAAGATACATCACATGAGGGGCAGGGAAGTCGACGCGGGCCCGTGGGCCACTGATCCCACAACCCCTCATGTGCAGCCGCAGCGATTCCGGCGGGTTCACCTCCATCTCCCGCGCAAACGGAGTCGGGAGACGAAGGCGACGGCGCGGTGACCCCCGCATCCTAATGAAGAATTCACAGGGGTCATCTCCAACATGACCTTCCACTGGAGGGGGAGCTGCTGGCGGGGGCGAGGCCGGCGGGCCGCCCCGTCCTCCTCTTCCCCGAGCACCCCGGCCTCGCCCACGGCCCCGCCCCCTCCCTCTTCCCGTCGTGGCGGTTCGGCCACCGCGGGTGCAGGAGAAGGGGGGACGCGTTGTCGAGCAGCGACCCTCGCCGCCACCGTTGAGGAGCCGGGGTTTTCCTTCTTCATGGCGGACGGAAGAGAGGAGCAGAAGCTGAAGGAGAAAGAAGATGGAGGAGTGCGGAGCGCCGTCCCTTTCCTCCGCCCTTTATAAAGGGGCTGGGCTGGAGCTCGACCGCCCCGCTCGGCCAATCAAGACGCAGAAGGCGAGAGGGGCTGGGGCCGACCCGCCGCCCCAACTAGCGACGGCTCGGTTTCCCGCCTCCACCGCTCGCCACCTCGAACGCATGGGAGGCACGTGGCAAACGTGCAGAACCGAAGGGACAGGTGAGGCGACCTCTCCCCACCCTGTGATCGTGGGGAGTGGACGCCTAGCAGACCGCGCCTCGGCCCCATCCAGTCAGCGGGCCGCCTCCTTTCGCATTTACTGCGACGTGACGCATGCGCGCGGAAACCGCCCCACGCATGCCGCCCACGTCACGCATGCCCCTCCACCCAGCGCCGCGCGCGCGGGTCGTGGGAGGCACAGTGCGCGGAAATTTTACCATGGTGAAAACCACCCCGCCTGCCCGTGCACCGTTCTGGGCCTGGCCCAACAACGTGTCGCGCTTATGTGTGGCCCAGGCCCAGGGGCTCCTGTCGGTGTACAAACAGAGGGGTACACTTTTTGTACCCCTATGACTGTGCATGGGCAGTCTGAGCCACGGCGCCACCACACTAAGCATGGCGAGGGAGGCGAGCCGGGGCAAGACTGAAGCTCAATGGAGACTGGAGCAACGCCAAGAACAAGACCACAAAGAGCAAAGGGACGAAGCAGCTTCCTCCGGCAAGATCCTTGCCGGGGCCAGCTCTGGCAGCCCTGGCAAGACCCTTGCCGCGGCAGCTCGCCCCGCGCCTACGGAGCGAATCACCCTTGAGTCCACCGCCCCCATGGGGCGAGGATTCGGCAAGTCGTGATTCCTATTACAAGAACATGATCAATCTCATACATCACATATATATCATTCATCACATCCTTTTGGCCATATCACATCACACGGCACATGCTGCAAGAACAAGTTAGACGTCCTCCAATTGTTGTTGCAAGTTTTTACATGGCTGCTATAGGTTTCTAGCAAGAACGTTTCTTACCTACGCCAAAACCACAACGTGATATGCCAATTTCTATTTACCCTTCATAAGGACCCTTTTTCGAATCGATCCGACTAAAGTGGGAGAGACAGACACCCGCTAGCCACCTTATGCAACTAGCGCATGTCAGTCGGTGGAACCCGTCTCACGTAAGCGTACGTGTAAGGTCGGTCCAGGCCGCTTCATCCCACGATGCCGCCGAATCAAGATAAGACTAGTAACGGCAAGAGAATTAACAAATCGACACCCACAACTACTTTGTGTTCTACTCGTGCAAGATACTACGCATAGACCTAGCTCTGATATCACTGTTGGGGAACGTAGCAGAATTTTAAAATTTTCTACGCATCACTAAGATCAATCTATAGAGTCATCTATCAACGAGGGAGAGGGGAGTGCATCTACATACCCTTGTAGATCGCGCGCGGAAGCGTTCAAGAGAACGGGTTGATGGAGTCGTACTCGTCGTGATCCAAATCACCGATGACCAAGCGCCGAACGGACGGCACCTCCGCGTTCAACACACGTACTGAGCGGAGACGTCTCCTCCTTCTTGATCCAGCAAGGGGGGAGGAGAGGTTGATGGAGATCTAGCAGCACGACGGCGTGGTGGTGGAAGCAACGGGATTCCAGCAGGGCTTCGTCAAGCGCAACTGGAGGAGGAAGAGGTGTCACGGGAGGGAGAGGGAGGCGCCAGGGCTTGGGTGCGCAGCCCTCCCTCCCCCCCTTTATATAGGGGCCCTGGGCGGGCGCCGGCCCCTGCAGATCCAATCTCCAAGGGGGGGCGGCGGCCAAGGGGGGAACTTGCCCCCCAAGTCAGGTGGGGCACCCCCCACCCCAGGGTTTCCAACCCTAGGCGTAGGGGGGAAGCCCATGGGGGGCGCACCAGCCCACCAGGGGCTGGTTCCCCTCCCACTTCAGCCCATGGGGCCCTCCGGGATAGGTGGCCCCACCCGGTGGACCCCCGGGACCCTTCCGGTGGTCCCGGTACAATACCAGTGACCCCCAAAACTTTCCCGATGACCGAAACTGGACTTCCTATATACAAATCTTCACCTCCGGACCATTCTGAAACTCCTCGTGACGTCCGGGATCTCATCCGGGACTCCGAACAACTTTCGGGTTTCCGCATAGCGTTACCGAACCTTAAGTGTGTAGACCCTACGGGTTCGGAAGACACGTAGACATGACTGAGACGACTCTCCGGCCAATAACCAACAGCGGGATCTGGATACCCATGTTGGCTCCCACATGCTCCTCAATGATCTCATCAGATGAACCACGATGTCGAGGATTCAATCAATCCCGTACGCAATTCCCTTTGTCTATCGGTATAGTACTTGCCCGAGATTCGATCGTCGGTATACCGATACCTTGTTCACTCTCGTCATGTCAAGTCTCTTTACTCGTTCCGTAACACATCATCCCGTGACCAACCCCTTAGTCACATTGAGCTCATTATGATGATGTCTTACCGAGTGGGCCCAGAGATACCTCTCCGTCATACGGAGTGACAAATCCCAGTCTCGGTTCGTGCCAACCCAACAGATGCTTTTGGAGATACATGTAGTGTACCTTTATAGTCACCCAGTTACGTTGTGACGTTTGGCGCACCCAAAGCATTCCTACGGTATCCGGGAGTTGCACAACCTCATGGTCTAAGGAAAGGATACTTGACATTGGAAAAGCTTTACCATACGAACTATACGATCTAGTGCTAGGCTTAGGATTGGGTCTTGTCCATCACATCATTCTCCTAATGATGTGATCCCGTTATCAATGACATCCAATGTCCATGGTCAGGAAACCGTAACCATCTGTTGATCAACGAGCTAGTAACTAGAGGCTTACTAGGGACACGTTGTGGTCTATGTATTCACACATGTATCACTGTTTCCGGATAATACAATTCAAGCATGAACAATAGACAATTATCATGAACAAGGAAATATAATAGTAACCATTTTATTATTGCCTCTAGGGCATATTTCCAACAACCCATTCATCGAGAGATCCAACCACGAAGCCCACGCCAACTACACAATCAATTGCGTATCCAATTCAAATTGAAGACCTCAGTTAAATGAGGGACTTAAAAATTAGGGAGCTTGAATGAAGTTAGAGCATCTCTAACAACCCTTTAAAAGCGGTCAAACCCGTAAAAAAGAGGTGTTTACAATTTCGATCGAAAACGACGCCTAGCAGATCCCGTAAAACTCGATCGGCCCTTAAACTTTTTAAAGGGCACTGAAAATCCATCCGCAAGAACCTCATAATTACAGTTTTGAAGGCAGTATACAGCTCAACCCGTAAAACTATCAAACCTTGTCGGCAGATGCACTGCCGCGAAACTAGCCGGAATCTACTCGGAACTCATCGTAATCCATCACCACACGTCGGAAGAAGCTGCAACACGCCCGAACTCGCCGCCGCCGGTCCGAATTGAGGCTGAGTCGAGCACCACTGTCGAGGCGAGGCCGTCCACGAGCAGAGCGGAGCAGGCCACCGACGACCCGAATGAGGACGGGGCGGCCCCGAAGAAGGCCGCGAGGAGGGGTGCGGTCGGGGCAGACGGCACCGGGCTCCTCCTCTGCATGCTTGGCCGGGAACGGGCGGCGCCGGGGCGAGGCACGCCGTGGCCGAAGACGGGCTCTGCCGAGCCAAGAGAAAAAAAAAAGAAATAAAGGGGGGGCTTCAGTGGGATACAATTTTATTTACGGGGTCTAGATTTTTTTTTTGAGCATCATACGGAGTCTAGAAATTTTTTTTTTTTGAGCATCATACGCGGTCTAGATTGCCCGGGGTAATTTTGCGCCGTAAAAAGGTTTACAGTGCACCTTATACTCGTTTTGAAGGGTCAACTTAAACGAAATCCGTTAGAGATGCTCTTAGAGATTTCATCGTGCCACAACCAAGGATTGAGTGAGTCAGATCAAGGATTAACTTCTTTTTCAGACTATGATATTCAACACGGAATTACCTGCAAGAAAAAGCAGTAACTGTTCTCCAGAATTTGTGAAGGCATCTACGGACGCGGTGCACAGCGATCACAGCAGCACGCTGCCCACCGCGGCGCAAGGGGAAGGGAAAAGCGGCCGGCCCCGCCCCTGCCTCTTTTATTTCCCGGACTAGTTTAGTGGACCGGACCACCACCGGACGTGGATGGGGCCGCGCGCTAGCCAGCCCACTTGGAATCTGCCGCGCTCGTGGTGGTCCTTCCCCCGCAGTCCCTGCCGCGCCGGCACGTGTCGACCGAGGGTTCGCCGTCCGTACGCGCCCCCACGCGCCCCGCCGTACGGGCGCGGCCCGCCGGCAATCGCCGGTCGACACGTGGAGAAAAGAAAGCAGCGGGGGCTGCCGTCGCCGTCGTGGGTGACCGGACCGGGTCTGGTGGCCCCTTGGGCGCCGCGAATGGGCGGACGCTGGTTTCCCAATCTGGGGTCGAGTAAAGTAAACACCCGGACGGACGGCAGAGGCACACGACGCATCTGCTACTGTCTCACAGTACTATCGTATTATTCTTTTCCCTTTCTCTTTTGAGATGAGATGAGAGATACGGTGCCTGTCTTTTGAGGAGGCTACGCACATAATAACATGAACTCAGCTGGTTATTGTTATCAGTGCAGCCTGATTCTTTTGAGGCGCCCCGCTTCAGCTTAGCTGCATGCATGCATGCATGCGTCCCACCGAAAGTAAATTCATTTAGGAAAAAACACTGAAAGTAAGTTTCATTTTCATTTCTGTGGTGAGCATGCAATGGCTACGGTCACAGCCTCCTTGTTTAAGCTTGTTGTTAGCATACTCTTACTGGCCCTAACCTTTTTTTTTTGAGGGATTATTACTACTACTAACCCTTTTTTATGCAAAAAGGTTTTTGGATCATCACAATATTGTTGGATAATTAGGCATCTTTTCCATGATTAATTCCAGCATATTAAACATGACGACAGCAGCTACTAACATGTGAAACTCCAATACAGTAGATGTACTAATCAACATGCAGAATAGCAGCAACAGATTGCGGCTCAGGAAAACCCTAACGAAGGCGAACGTGGGCCGAGTCCACGTCGCGCACGTTTGGGTCGGTTACAGTAGCCCACGATCCGGGAGCGACCCGAATTGGCCACGTTTTTCCTGCACAGCAAAAATAAGCTCGGCTCGGCGAGATTCCCGCAACCCGCGTCGCGTCGCGTCGTGACGAGACGGACGGACGGACGGTGCGTGCGTGCGTGCGTGCGTGCGAGCGGCGGCGTCGTCGGAGGAGGAGTGCGCGAGAGGCTCTCCTGTTCTCACTCACTTACAAGTGGTAGAACACTCCACCTTATAAGGTGGTGTACATCTCCTCCAACTTCCATGGTGGGACTAAACTTTAGCTCCCACTCACCACTACACTAGCAAGTGAGCTGCCACAAACATGGGCCCATTTGAGATTTCAGAATTTGCTTATTGGGCTGCCCAAATAATGGGCCCAATTCTAACAATCCCCCACCAGATCTCAAATGCCCATTTAGAGTTTTGCCAATCCTCGCTACTTGTTTATATACCAGTGTTTCAGCAGAGACTGTTAAGTTGAACTTCCGCCTAGAGCTTTAAGCTACATCTGCCAGCAACTTGAACAATGGACTACGCCTTGAATTGCAAGCTTGTGCCAACAGACTTCGCTCAAAGTCATAACCAGTACCTGGCTGCCAGTAGCCTACCCCGCGGGTAGAGCATATGTGTCGTACTCCCTGGTCTCTTCATGAGTTTACTAGAGATCACCCAAATCTCATAGACTGCGACGTTTGACAGTCGGACTCATATAGGTGTGTTCTTTCAAGAATGCTCTGTAGGACAGCATCTTTGCTATGAATAGCCAACATGAACACATTAAGGCAATATTGCCAACATGCCTTACAGCACTTGAGAGTTCTGCATCTTCACTAGAGAGGGTCTCACATAGAACTCTCCTCAGTTAAACCAATAGCTTGTTCTTCCCAGGTCCTAATTCACGGGATCTCCGATCACATAGGTTGGGTTACCACTATGGTGTAACATCCACGGGTCTCATACCCATCTCTCTCGATGCACCTTCTATCACATTACGCGATAGTCCCTTCGTAAAGGGGTCTGCCAGGTTTCTGTCTGTCTGAATATATGTGACAGTTATCACTCCGGAGTTTCTCATTTTCCTGACAGACTTGAGACGTCTCTTAATGTGTTTTGATGACTTCGCATTATCCTTAGTACTGTTCACTTTGGCAATTACCGTTTGGTTGTCACAGTTCATAAGGATCGCCTGTAATGGTTTTTCAACCACCGGCAAGTCCATCAAAAGCTCACGCAGCCATTCCTCCTCAACAGTGGTTGTATCTAAAGCAGTAAGTTCTGCTTCCATGGTTGACCTCGTCAATATGGTTTGTTTACAAGACCTCCATGACACTATGCCACCTCCAAGAAGAAATGCATATCCACTTGTGGCATAGAGCTCATCAACATCTGAGATCCAGTTGGCATCACAGTATCCCTCGAGCACAGCAGGGTGCCCTGAATAGTGTATCCCATAGCTCATTGTACCATTGAGATAACGCATGACCCTTTCAAGTGCATGCCAATGATCAGTACCCGGGTTAGACATGAACCTACTCAACTTGCTCACAGCAAAAGAGATATCAGGTCGTGTCGCGCTCGCAAGGTACATGAGCGAACCGATCACTTGAGAGTATCTCAGTTGATCTCTCGGTCCTTTCTTATTCTTTCGCAGTGTCACGCTGGGATCGTAAGGCGTTGGAGAGGGCTTGCTGTCTATAAAGCCAAACCGGCTCAAGACCTTCTCAACATAGTGTGATTGCGTTAACGTAATCACACTCTCATCCTTAATCAGCTTAATGTTCAGAATCACATCAGCTTCTCCCAGATCTTTCATATCAAAGCAACTTGATAGAAAAGACTTGACTTCAGTTATCACACTCATACTTGTACCAAAAATCAGTATGTCGTCAACATACAAGCACAGTATAACCGTATCGCCCCCACCATGGCGATAATAAACGCACCTATCAGCCTCATTAATGACAAAGCCCGCAGAAGTTAGAGTTCTGTCAAACTTCTCATGCCATTGCTTAGGTGCTTGCTTCAGCCCATACAAAGATTTGAACAACTTGCACACCTTTCTCTCTTCACCCTTTACCACAAACCCATCAGGCTGATCCATATAGATTTCCTCTTCCAACTCTCCGTTAAGGAAAGCTGTCTTTACGTCCATTTGATGAATGATAAGACCATAAGAGGCAGCCAGGGAAAGTAGAACACGAATGGTGGTCAGTCTAGCAACAGGTGAATAGGTGTCAAAATAATCTTCGCCTTCTCGCTGAGTGTAGCCTTTGGCTACAAGCCGTGCCTTGTACTTTTCAATAGTACCATCAGGCCTTAGCTTCTTCTTAAACACCCACTTACAACCCACTGGTTTGCAACCATAGGGTCGTTCAGATAACTCCCAAGTTCCATTGGAAAGAATCGAGTCCATCTCACTATTGACAGCTTCTTTCCAGTCATCTGCATCAGGAGATGCAAATGCCTCTGCAATGGACGTGGGAGTATTATCCACAAGGTACACAATGAAATCATCACCAAAGGATTTTTCAACCCTCCGTCTCTTACTCCTCTTGAGAGCTTCATTGTCATCCTTCTCATGGATTTCCTCAACATGTGGTTGTTCAGAATAATCACTAGATGTACTAGATTCAGGAATGAGCTCAGAAGAAAATCTAGCAGGTCTATGCATATCTTTCATAGGAAACATATTCTCAAAAAATGTTGCATCACGAGATTCCATAATACTATCAACATGCATATCAGGTACCTCAGATTTAACCACTAAAAATCTATAGCCAACGCTACGCTGTGCATAGCCTAGAAAGACACAATCCACTGTCTTTGGTCCGAGTTTGCGTTTCTTGGGAATTGGAACGTTGACCTTAGCCAAACATCCCCAAGTGCGCAAATAAGAAAGTGATGGTTTTCTCCCAGCCCACTCCTCATAAGGGGTCTTATCTTTATTCTTGTTCGGAATTCTATTCAGGACATGACATGAAGTCAATAAAGCCTCCCCCCACCATGCCTTAGATAAACCAGCAGTGTCCAACATGGCATTCACCAAGTCGGTCAGCGTGCGGTTTTTCCTCTCAGCAACCCCGTTTGACTGGGGCGAGTAGGGAGGCGTCCTCTCGTGAATAATACCATGTTCCTCACAGAAATCATCAAATACTTTGGGAAAATACTCTCCACCACGATCCGACCTAAGACGTTTGATCTTTCTCTCTAATTGATTTTCAACTTCAGCCTTATAGATTTAAAGTAGTCTAATGCCTCATCTTTAGTTTGCAACAGATAAACATAGCAGAATCTAGTAGCATCATCAATTAACGTCATGAAATATCTCTTTCCACCTTTTGTCAACACACCATTCATCTCACACAGATCAGAATGTATGAGTTCTAGAGGTGCCAAGTTTCTCTCCTCGGCTGCCTTGTGAGGCTTCTGAGGTTGCTTTGATTGCACACAACTATGGCACCTAGAACCTTTGGCAATAGTGAAATTCGGAATTAAACTCATACTGGAAAGCCGAGACAGTAAACCAAAATTAACATGACATAAACGAGAGTGCCAAACACTAGCATCCGAATCAACATTGTCACAAATATGGTATACTGACTTATTACAAAACTCAGAAAGTGATAAGCGGAACAAGCCTCCGCACTCATAGCCTTTACCAATAAATTGTCCAAATCTTGACACAACTACTTTATTGGACTCAAATACTACTTTAAACCCATCTCTGCAGAGTTGGGAGCCACTAACGAGATTCTTGTTTATAGTAGGGACATGCTGCACGTTCCTCAGCTGCACGATCTTTCCCGAAGTAAACTTCAGATCTACCGTGCCAACACCATGAACAGTAGCATGCGAACCGTTCCCCATTATGACGGGAGAATCTCGGACGACCTGATAAGAAGTGAACATAGAGATGTCAGCACACACATGAACATTAGCACCCGTATCAATCAACCAACTTGGAGATTGAAAAGCTGAAAACACAAATGGTAAATTACCGTACCCATCAGCACCGCTAGCGGTCACGACGTTGACATTCTTCTTCCGGTCTGCACGGTCTGGGCAGTCCTTGGAAAAGTGGCCGACTACTCCACAGGTGTAACACCCTAGTCTGGCCAGCTTGTTCGGCTTCTTCTTCTTCTTGAAGGAAGTAGTATTGACAGGCACATTTGTCGGAGGCTTGTAGTTCCCTTTCTTGCTGTTGTTGTTGTTCTTGTAGTGTGAGTTTTTCTGCACCATGTTGGCGCTAGACTGACCCTCAACACCTCTCTCATGAGCGTCCTTAGCCCGAGCTTTCTCCTCAACATCAAGAGACGCTATCAGGTTTTCAACCGATATCTCATGTCTCTTATGTTTGAGCGTTGTGGCGAAGTTCCTCCACGAAGAAGGCAACTTTGCAATTATGCACCCAGCCACAAACTTGTCAGGTAGGACGCACTTGAGTAGTTCAAGCTCCTTTGCAATGACCTGTATTTCATGAGCCTGTTCGACTACGCCACGGTTGTTCACCATCTTGTAGTCGTTAAAGCTCTCCATGACATACAATTCACTGCCTGCATCGGTTGCACCGAATTTAGCATCCAGTGCATCCCAGAGCTCTTTGGCGTCTGTTATGTGCATATACACATCTCGCAGACGTCCCTCAAGAACACTCAGAACACAGCCTCTGAAGGCAGTAGTGGCATCCTTGAACTTAGTCTGATCTTCCTCAGACATAGCTCCTTCAGGTTTGCCCTTACTGACCTCCCAGATCTTCAGGGCCTCAAGCCAGAGTTGGCACTGAATCTGCCACCTCTTGAAGTTCACCCCAGTAAACTTATCCGGTTTCATCGCATCGGTAAATCCAGCCATTGATAAACTAGGAAATTGCCTACAATTAGGTTTTTGGATTGTTGGATAATTAGGCATCTTTTCCATGATTAATTCCAGCATATTAAACATGACGACAGCAGCTACTAACATGTGAAACTCCAATACAGTAGATGTACTAATCAACATGCAGAATAGCAGCAACAGATCGCTAAACACGTACACACTAAACATGTTTAGACAACGAACAAAGACACTGCGCACGTACCGAGCGTTTGCAGATGAAGCAGCGGTGCCCGTTGTGGCGATGTTGTTGATGACGACGTTGGTGATGATCGGTCGAAGACGGCGTCGGTGGCGAACCGCCGCAGCAGCAGGTAGACGAGCCGTGGCGGGCGGGCGGTGCGTGCGTGCGTGCGTGCGAGCGGCGGCGTCGTCGGAGGAGGAGTGCGCGAGAGGCTCTCCTGTTCTCACTCACTTACAAGTGGTAGAACACTCCACCTTATAAGGTGGTGTACATCTCCTCCAACTTCCATGGTGGGACTAAACTTTAGCTCCCACTCACCACTACACTAGCAAGTGAGCTGCCACAAACATGGGCACATTTGAGATTTCAGAATTTGCTTATTGGGCTGCCCAAATAATGGGCCCAATTCTAACAAATATACACTACTCCATGGTCCATGCCTATAACCTAGTATAAGGGGGTAGACGAACTTGCCTAACTGAAGTACGTTTGTGGGCTCCACAGATAGCATTATTTTTCTGAGATACATATATAGCATTATTTTACTACTTGACGATGTACGTGACCAGATGGCCTACATGTATTATGCATCCTATTGGCCCTTGGCGTCCATGCATGGACAATCTCGTTTTCTATATAGTACGGCATTAGTTTAGTTTAGGCACATGCCTTTGCATGCATGCATGCCTTGCTACAAAGGGAAGTATTGATTGGTTCAAGCATGTACTATATGTATATGTGTGTGCCTAGGGTATGGTGTTGATATCAGTGGCGGGGCCAAGAAAACTTCATCAGGGGGGCCAACTGATGTTAAATCTTGTTGGGGAGGGCCAAAGCCAACAAAAATCATGATGATACACATAATTAGCAACAGGTAATCACTTATGTAGTGGAAAATTCTCCATGTTAGCCTGGGCCGAGGCCCCTGCTGGCACCCACCTGCCTATTATATACCACTCCTTTGTCCCAAAATATGGGACGTTTTGAAGTGCGGAAATGTCTTATATTTTGGGATAGAGGTGGTAGCTTTGTATACTAATATAAGATATATTTTTCAATTGAATTTATACTTGTATGTGTCCATAGTGTATCACGTTATTATTATTTTCCGCTTTTCTCCTTGCTCCAGTGTACCCAAAGAATCACTGGGCGCCACATAGTTAGATTTTGGTCTATCCTCACAATGCGGCCAATCATTGCATGAAAATACAACACCTGAGCTTGCAAAGCCGAGCCTTACAGCGCGGCTTAGCTCTGTACCACTCGTTTGACCATGATGGATTGCATGCATGAACAGACCCCCTAGGGCCTGAGCCCGGGACATGAGGCCCAAATCCTTTGTTTATGTGGCGATTACTATAGGATTACTATAGCTATAGTGGTACAATAATTGTAGGCGGACCGGGGCCTGCTGACGGCCTTGCTTCGCCTCTGCCCATGTGCATATCAATGCAAAGATAACCTAGCTTGAAGTTAATGGCATCACTCTCGTTGATCATGTGCCACAAGTCACACGGGAGCACAATTCACTATCTTCTTAAATAGATCGACATAAGAAATTACCCTCACAGAGCTAAACAAGAGCCATTATATCGTCATACCTTTTTGAATAGTTCAGTTGGGTCTGGTCGCTCGGGCTGGCTTAAGAAAGCGGGCTCTTACTCTACGAAAACAACTATCAATTTGGGTTATTGGTTGGGCCACGGCTCGTGGTACAACAAGTAACAGGCCCAAGCACTCTGGGCCCGTTCATGAAAAAACTAAAAACAGAAGATAAGTAAAAGTTAGAAAGAAAAATAAATCCTTGTGCCCAATCTTGGGAATAGTTTTCACTCTCATGTTATCGGGACCGCACGAATCTTACTAAAATAAAATACCCGGCGTGATATTCCCGCAACCACTGAGATGTACATATGCGCGCCTCTACGGTCATCCGCGGCTCTCTGTTGCAACCGACTTTTTATATCGGTCTCCGCGGTCGCCCTTCGCGGCGCCCATCGGCCATGCCAGGCATTGATTAGGACAACAATAGATTGCACAATAACCTAATCCAACCTCCCCTAAGTAAAATCTACCAGATATTTTTAAGAATATATATATGTGGTACCTGAAAATAAAAATAAAACCGTACATATTAAGCAAGTCTTATGGAGGCAGCAGTTTCCACTTTCGTGGAACCCAATGGGGCAGCCGGGGAAAAGGGATGGGGGGGAGGGGCCAATCGGGAAAGGGGATGGGAGGGGAGGGAATCAATCGGGGCGCAGTGCACATGTGGCGGAGCGGTGGTGGTACGTGGAGGTGCCACCCGGCCCAACCAGGCGTTGCCATTTGTGGGGCGGCCCCGCCCCTTCCCCGTCCTCGGAACCTTTCCTTTCTGAGTAACAAAATCCCCCTCCCCCTTTTGCCTCCCCGGAAAACACATCTCCTCCCTCCCTCCCTCCCTCCACCAGATTAAGCCCGCCCGCCGCTGCGCTCCTTCTCCCCTCATCCCCCTCGTCTCTCCCAGATCCGCCCGTCCGCCCGTCGATCCATGGCGCCGTCGTCGCCGGCGGCGGCGGTGGCGGCCGAGGGAGGCGAGCAGCAGATCGTGGCGGCGGCGGCCAAGAAGGGCGGCGGGAAGAGGGGCCGGCGCGAGATGCGGCGGATCGAGGACGCCACCAGCCGCCAGGTCACCTTCTCCAAGCGCCGCAGCGGCCTGCTCAAGAAGGCCTTCGAGCTGGGCGTCCTCTGCGACGCCGAGGTCGCCCTCATCGTCTTCTCTCCCCGCGGCCGCCTCTACGAGTACGCCTCCGCGCCAGAGTATGTCCGCTCGCCAACCCTAGCCCTAGATCGGTTCCTTTCCCTCACCTGCCGCTTGATTTCCGCGTTTAATCCGCTTATACAGATTTAATCGTTTGTTGTGCCAAGCGCACAGTTGGTCCGTACACATGAAATACATGTGCCCACTGCCACTCCTTCTCTGAACAATTTCCACAGTTCTTTTCCCTTCGAGTTAGATCGGTTACATGGATGCAGATCGGCCGATCTTGGATAATTAAACCACTATTCTAGGGTTAGGCAAGGAAAATAAACCCAGAAATAATTACAACACATTTCTATTATATGATATATATATACTCCAATAATTAATTACAGACACCCTGCTGTTTTTAGCAATTTTTGCAGAGACGTGTCCACCTCTGCGCATTGTTTGTTTGCTGGAAAAGTCACTCGTGCTGGCTACCACAGCCGTGCGTTAATTTTCTTCCCAATCTAGTAATCGATCTTGTTATGACTCCAACAACCATAAAAAATGGGGGAAAATCTTGATAAGTCACCCTCAACTATGAACTGTTTGTGAGCACATCAAACAAGCAGGTACTACATCATAGGACAACACAGTTTGTTTCTTAGCACGAAATAATTTTTCGTTAATTAGTACCACCGGACGATATTTTTTTCCTAGCACACATGATCCTGGCCTGCTTTGGTTACCTGGACACGTTCGTTCGTACAAGATCGAGCTGGCGCAGCGGCCATGAGTTAAGTTTGCTGGTGTGGTACGAACGGACGGACTATATATCTTGCACTGGCTGCTTCGCTTTAATGCACATATATATAAATGCGCCTGTACTTTGCCTGCAAACCCACCAACTATCATACCGAGATGCAAATGTGTCGCTGCTGACAGTGCGCGTCAGCGATGGCCATCTGACTTGCATCTGCCGACTATCTATAACCCATACTTTACTAACCAGATAGTACATGAAATACAGTGAACGTCTACAGTAGTTTCGGCCCCCCTTTTGGGTAAAACTAATTAGCCGCTGTGGGGAGTCTGCTCAGTTTGCTAGTTCTCTTCCGTGGAAAAAATGGTGGGTAAAATGCATGCACTTTATTGGGATATGCATGCTATGTGTATGTGGAATGAATGACCAACATGTTATCTTTCTTTTTGCCCGATGAGAGAGATCCCAACCCTTATAATAACACTAATTAAGATAATGGTTTCGTAATAACAATATTGCAGACTGATTTTGATCGGAAAAAACTCTAATTACACGTGATGCTACATTGTTGAATTGTCGTGCATATGGCCAATTTTTTCCACCAGTGGTACGAGCGTCTTATTGTTTGTGTGGCAGTTCATTTGATATGTTTTTCTACTTAAAAAGCCACAAGGTGCCTTTTCTTTTTGACAGAACTCTCCATGTTAAATCCACTTCCCTTCTGGAACAATACTCAATATGAAGGCTACTGTTTTTAAAATAATAACGTTATGTTGTTGTTACACTGTCGAAATGTAACTAGAAACCACAGTACCTCAGTATACACCTTATATTTTCAGTGCAACCAGGTCGTACAAGACATCATCCACTTATATACTTTGTGTTATCAATTGAACTTAGAAAATTTCTGCATGACATGCTTACTATGGTTGATGAAAAATAATAGTGCCGAGCATATGTGGGCTATTAACTTTCACGTGGTTGCTCTACATGGTGCAGGATGAACAGGAAATCAATATGTAGCTTTTCAGTCTTCCTGATTATCTCTATAGTTTTTTTTAAGTTTGTTAGGATCTTGGCCATAGGCCACAACTTAGGTGGTGGGCATATAATGCTTGCCTCCTACTTGCATCGAGTAGGCAAATATCCAACCAATTGGCCCACTCAGTAGTTCTCCTCTCTCTCCCATAGTTGCCATTGGGGCTGAATTCTGTGTGTGTGTGTGGGGGGGGGGGGG
>LR738712.1:891672127-891693931 GCA_902687465.1 Secale cereale
GTTGCAGTTTGGGCCAATTTTAACCGGCCATATGGGTTGAATACTAGAGGATATACACCTATTTTCTCATGGACCGGGGGCGATGGACCAGGTTGGCCCCTCCGAAGCACCGCAACTAGACAACCTCCTTGTGTAGAGTCGCGCTGTAGAGGTGTAGGGGCTCGACGTATTACTTCTTACAACTTTCTGTCCATTTCGCTCTAATCCTCCCACAAACTACCGACCATGTGACAATTTGGTATTATGCACCTTCCTCCCCCACAATTTCTTCCATCGCCAACAAAGGCAGTACATGAACAAAAACAACACAACAACGTTTTTTTAATAAGTTCAGTTGCCTTGATGGAGCGTGACCTTGTCCTATATTAGGAACACCTCGGGTGGGGGTTGGACAATTGCAGGTTGTAACGTGCTCCACATAACGCTCTCTCAACGGGGTAGACCTCTCTGGCTAGATTAGATGGAGCATCCTCCCGGTAGCCCTAGCCCTGGCAAAGATGATATCTTGCCATTCTTTGGCCACCATTTCTCCCCTTCAACGACATGATGGAATACTGCCCCATAGCTTCTTATATGGAGTTCCCACCTACATTGGCAAGGTTGACCCCCAACATGCCTTAAACATAGCTCTCTCTTCTTTTTCAAGCAAAACAACTTAGAAGTTTAGAAGGTGGGGATAGCCTCACTCCTTTTGGTGGGTGACACCCAACACAGTACAACAAATACAAGGATGCTTGTGGCCATTCACCATGGCACCAATTCATGAAGTTTGTTAACGATACCGAATTAGGTCGAATGTGTCTCGGTAACGCCCTTGTCAAACTCATCTCCCTCAAGGGCACCAACATGGTGGTAGTCTGGTTGTCTTCAACAAGCAGTTCAATGACCTACTTGGCCGGGTGTTGTGCCTATTAACTAACCCAAGAGGTGGTGATTTACACCAACAACCACCAGGAACCTCTTAAGATCAAAGTGAAGGTAGGGCGCCTGAATTCTCATTTGGGGGCAGTGTGTTGGACGCAACGAGCTCTAGAGATGACCGATGACGGTGGACACAAGCCATTTACATTGGCCTTATGATGCATACCTTCTGGTCAGATCGAGCAAGAAATAGTGAATCAGTTATGCACCACAAAGTTCAGTTATCCCCCCTCCCCTTCTCCTAGTCTACTACCACAAATTAGCCACCATTTGATGTAAACCTATTATTATGCTTGTTATCACATTATATTTATTAGGTTCTTAGGCTTAAATTGCAACCATTAGTCACTTTCTCTATTCAATATCATTTTTTTCATTTTCGAGGAGTATTTGAAGAATAAACTAAAAGTAGTAGCTTTCATCAATTTATTTGTGTTCATTAGTAAAATTGGTATCTCTTAGTGCTCAGTATTATGTAATTAAAAACCATGCAAGGGAAAAAATAAATCCTTGGAAGAGAGTAGTGTGACTAATTTTCAAAAGTATACCCACAAATGTTTTAGGCAATTTACATGTAATCATCAAATCTAACTGGTTTCTCAGCATTTTCTCCACCTCTTGATTTAATTGCCCTCGATCTAGAATTTTGTTAAATAGAAAGTATTAATTTGGAGTTTCTAAAGTAGTGTGATGAATGCAGTTAGTCGATGTTAAACACAACATAGGCAACCCTAAGCTGAAAACAAATATACATATGGCTGAAATATCCCTTCCATACACATGAGAATATAATCTACCAACCCTAAGCTGTGTACTCAAGGAAGTGAGTTTCGTGGACATGAATTAGGTTCCTATTATACTGTAGTGCTTTATTATTGTTGTCCTTTAATAACAGGTATATGGCCTACAAGAGCATTCGCGGCCAGAATTTAGAATTTCATCGAAATATTGGTTGTTATAAAGTATTTTTTTTATTGAACTCCAAACTAAGTTCAGATAGGTTCTAAAAATTCTGGTTTTAATCTTATGACAATTGGATTATAATATTTTTCAAAAAGAATTCTCAAAATAATTATTTATTCACAATGTTAAACCTTGACCATTGTAATACACACAGACGTGCACATACAACTTAACTATTGATTGTTTTTGTTTGTTAATATTTGGAAATTCTCAGTTTGCAGAAAACGATTGATCGCTACCTGAACCACACAAAAGGGACATCTGCCAATGAGAAAACTGTTGAGCAACCAGCTGCTGGCATCCAGGTGCAACTCCCTACCTTTGTAATACTCACCACAATTAATCTAGATGCTATATTACATATATTTGGCTCAATATGTATGCTGTGTATGTAATGTTTCGTATATGTATACGGATGCAGATGTGTAGATCTGAAGCTACCGCCTTGAAGCACAAGATAGACGCAATTGAGGCATACCAGAGGTGACGGCGGTGACTTGCCTGCTGAATCATCAACTATTCTTAGTACTTATACATGAAAACAACCAAGAATACATAATCCAATCGATCCTGGGAAATAAATTACTAAATTGTACACGTAATGAATGCAAATGCAGGAAGCTATCTGGAGAAGGACTGGGGTCCTGTTCGGCCCATGAGCTGCAAGAGCTGGAGCTGCAGCTGGAGAAGAGCCTAAGCTGCATCCGGCAAAAGAAGGCAAGCTAGCAGAGCAGAATACGCTAATTCGGCTCTCCTTTTCTTTTCTACCTGAATAATTAGACAATGTATAACAGTATTTATCGATCTAGTTTCTCAAAATTCTGGGCTGAATCGCTGATGATAACATCTTTTGTTTCATTTTCAAAGAGCAGCAACAGAAGATGCTGGATAAAATCTTTGAGCTGAAGGAGAAGGTATGCGTCAGCATGTTCATCTACCGTTGTTAATGCTATTATTGCATTGAACATTATTTATGTGGAGAACTTGTCACCTGTATAGCTAGATAGCTAGTTAGTTATTAGCAGAATCATAAAAGGGGCTACGAAAATTAGCATGATCAAGATAAGTGCATACGTGACATGATGGTTATGTATGTGTATTAATACAGGAGAGAAAGCTGTTGACGGAGAACTCGGTGCTCCGCGAGGAGTACAAGGCGCTGCCTCTGCTAGAGCTAGCCACTGCTGCTGCTGCTGCTGCTGAAAGATCGGCTGACGGCGCTGGAGCTGAAGAAGCTGAGGAGGACGAGCGGCGGCGGCATTACATGGAAGTTGAGACTGAGCTGGTCATTGGAAGGCCCGGGTCGTCTAGCTAGCAGCAGTAGGAAATTGATTGATTAAATCTGCTCAATCGATCAGTCGATGAAGATCGATGCAAAAATCGATCAAGTATGTTTGTCCATATATAAAATCAGTTTAATTAGGTCGGCGTGAGACTGGAGGATAGCGATGCGAAAAATAATTGACAGGCTGCAGAATGCGTGCAGTGCGGGTCTTATAAAAAAAATATGTCGCGAGATCGATCTGCATGCATGTGCTTTTATTTTCTATCCAAATTAATTTAACTAGTACTATATCTATGTGAAAGTTGAGCTGAATCTTGTATCTGCTGGTGGAGAGTCGTTGCGATGCCAATGCTGGATGGATGAGTTTAGTTACACTGGCACTTGGTATATTAGATACTCCTATCTATGGACCATGCATGCCATATACAGTGTTTAAAAGATGTTAGAAAAATAATTAATGTTGCAAAATGAAGCAGCATACCAAATAGTTTTTGTGGATCTTTAGCTTATAATTAAAGCCTCCAGGGCTAGCCCATCTAGTATGTAGATCATTAATTTTGTGGATCATCATCACGGGTGTGTTTAGGTCTCGCTTATTGCGAGACCGACGACAGGTTCGCCTCAGCGCAGGAAGGAGCGCTAGCTCGCGGCCTTGCCTACAGCATTCACCCCTGATGGGCCGGCCAAATAGCGTGGTTGTAGGAAGCTTCTACCTACAGTACCGGCTTTGGGAAGCTTCCGACCAGTTTTGTTCTTTTCTCATTTTTCTGTGTTTTTCTCTACTAGTTTGTATCTGTTTTTTTTCCTTTTTTCCTTTTTACATGTTTATTATTTATTTATTTATTCTTAGTTTTACAAATTATGCGTACAAACTTTTTACACTTTTCACGAACAGCCTTTTCAGAATATTAGAAACATGTTTTAAATCATGCGGCCATTTTTTAAATGCCATGTTTTTCTAATTGTATGAACATGTTTTCAAAACCACGAGAACAAATCGCACGCAACCCCCCACCCCACCCCGCGCGCACACACACACCATTCTGGAACAAAAATATAAGAAAGAACTGAAGCCTCTCGCTGGAAAAAGATAAAGGAAAATACACTTAAAGATCCCTACTGGGCTGGGCCACTACGGGCTGCCTTAAAGGCCACCTATCATCCCGTGTTGCTAGAAGCGAGACATTGGTTCCACAAAAAAAGAGATAAATAGTGGCGCCAATCGACTACATTGCACATCCTGTTTTCAGGTTTTTCATTTTTATTTTTTATAATGAAATTATTTTTTATATTTCAGAATGTTTTACAATATATATGAAACAAATTTAACATAGTTCTAAAAATATTCAAGAGATGATAAAAGTTTAGAAAAAGGAGAAAAACAATAATTTATGCAATTTTAAGAAAATTGTTTGCACCATTATGAAAAGGGTTCGTAACTTCAGAAAATATTTATGCATATAAAAATATTGCTCATGACATTTTAAAAAACATGCATCATATAAAACTTAGTTCGGGCAAGTTTTCAAAAATGTTGGTACCATTGAAAGTAAAAATTTATTGCATTAAAAATATCTGCACAGTTAGAATTGCTAATAACATATAAAAAAAGTTCGTTTTAAAGAAAATTTGTTGTAAGACATAAAAATGGTCACATGTTTAAAAGCAAGTTCGTAAAAACATGTAAACATGTTCAAGCCTTTATTTAAAAAGTCTCCACATGTAATTGGAAAATGTTCAACATGTATATGAAAATGTGTAGCACGATTTCCGATAATATTCAACAAGTATTTCAAAAAGCATCAACACATTTAAAAAACGTTCCATCCATTAAAGAGAATGTTCACGACATATAAAAAAATATTTGTGTAATTTTTTAAAATGTGCATGATATATTTAAAATATTCCTACACTATTGGACGAAATACAAATTATGAATTAAAAAAACCGGAAATATATAATAATAAAATAAAGGAAAACAGAAAATTAGAAAAAGGGAAAATTAAAACTCAAAAGGAAAATAAGAAAAAGGGAACAAAAATAATTTGTTTGAATCTCCCGAGGATTAATTTTAAATAGTACAGGCATCTTTTCGAATGTACGAAAGATGTGGAAGTATGTATACATTAGTTTAATATATATTGAACAATTTTGTTATAAGCATTGAATACTTTTTAAAATACAAACTGAACATTTTTGTGTTACATGCTGAACAATATTTAAATACACATTGAACATCTTTTTTATAAATGCGCAGAAACAATGTTTCAATATATATTTAACATTTTTGTGATATAGGTTGAACAACTTTATTGTGCAGACTGAAAACGTTTTTTGATATACTCTCAACAATATTTAAATACATATTACACATTTTGTATATACCAGGCTAATTTTGAACGGCACAATGGACATTTGTTTTAAATATGTTCAACGTTTTCTTAATATAGGGTGAACATTTCCTTAGTTGTACAATGAACATTTTTGTATATGAACACACAATGAATTTTGTATTATACAATAAAAAGGAAAATGAATAACTACGGAAACAGGAAAAATAGAAGAAAAATAAAGAATCTGAAAAGAAAAGGAAAAACAGAGCCAAAATGGGCCGGCCCAAAAATAAAGAAACATCAGGTGTATTATACAAAAAGTAGTCAATAAATGAGGCAATCGGGAGCCTAGTTTCAGTGAAGCCGCTCTCACAGCAAAAGAAAAAGCCAATTCAAGCGGGGTGTGCCCGCTAAAAAAAAGCAAATGACCCGCCCAGTATCAGCTTTAGCATTTTTTTAATTACAGTAATTTTTGTTTACTAAATATATTAACTAATTTTAAAGAGTTCGAAAATCTGAAAATAAGTTCCTTTAGTTAAAATATTCGCAATTTAAAAATCATTCATCAATTGGAAAAAACAATTGTGATTTAAAAAACTGTTCATGGATAAGAAAAATGTTAGCAATTTCTAATATTTTTTGAGAATTAAAAAATAACGCGTTAACTCGGAAAATGTACATGTATCTGAATGTGATTTCAAAAAATATCCCAAAAAAATGTAACATGCTCGCAATTTCTAAATGATATATAAAAGTCTAACTCCATACATTCCTGAATTAAAACAATTATGTGAAAATTAAAGAACATGTATTTTATAAAATATTCATGAATTTTTGAAATGTTTATGCACTCAAAAATTGTGACGGGATTTAAAAAATCGCAAAATATAATATATGCATGAATTTGAAAGTGTTAGCAAATTGCAAGATATTCGTGAATTAAAAAAGTGAAAACAAAATTGAAAAATAAGAAATGAGAAAAGAAAAGAAAATAGCAGAAAGAAAAGGAAAGAAAATACAAAAGAAGAAAAGAAAATATGTCAACAAAAAACTTGCGGAAACACACAGCAAAACAAAGCAAAACTGGGCCGGCCAAATACCATGCGTGTGCTTGGACGAAGCCACCGTTTGGTGTCTAACCAGCGACATTGCTGGAAAATATGAATGGTCTTATCCTTCAGTGCACGAGATATAAAAGGTCAGATCATGTGTAATGGATAGATGTGACAAGTTAAACATCATTCGTTTTTGGCATGTTATAGACTTTACCCACCTTCCTGCACTTGGTATTAAAATAGAGTGTGATGCCCAAGGGGCTTGGGCCTATGAGGTCTTCTACCTGGGCTACCTTGCTTGGAGCCGGCTACAAATCATTTGGCATGAGTGACTTCTGTTTGCACTCGGCTTCTTTATTGTGCTCCTTCATGAAATTGGCCATGTGAAGAGGAGCTCACTGTAGTTAGGGAAGCCACACAACCGAAGACTCACTCGGTCCGTCTCCGACAGGGGAACCAGCGGTGATCAAGGACGAAGGAACACCATCTTGAAGCCACCTTGGGCTCGCCTCCTCGTGCATCGCCACCAGCCAGCCACCTTGGGCTCTCACAGAGGTCTGACAGAGAGGCCGCGTCATCGACGGGAGCCCGGTAGTCAAGCACTTGGCTGCTCGATCTCGCCTGATCTGGACGCCAGCGCACGACTGGTGTGGTCTCGTGCTTGCCCAACCATGAAAACATTGTCGGCCAATGTGATCCGACCTTGCTCCCGCCGGTTATTGTTGGATCTCACAAGAGAAAATAAAGGGGAAGAGAGAGAGAGAGAGCGAGAGAGAGAGAGAGAGAGAGAGAGAGAGAGAGGATATATATATATATATATATATATATATATATATATATATAGAGAGAGAGAGAGAGAGAGAGAGAGAGGGAGATAGATAGATAGATAGATAGAGAGGGAGAGAGATGAAACCGACGGGATAGAGAATGGGAAAAGAGAGAACATGGTTGAGCCATGCAGGATACTTAGTTGGTTATGGGTCCCACGTTTTGTATTGCGTCGGTATTCCCTTTGGTATGGAAGAATAGGTGATTCCTACATGGCATTCTCACTCACCTTGATGTGGAGAAGGACGCTGGATTTCTTACCGTTATGTACATGAACCGGTAAAAATGACTTGGCGCTTATTTTGTATTCACTTTGACATAGCTTGCCACATGTTCCATGTGGCTATAGTGTTTATCGATCTCACATCGAACCTCCCAGCCCCCGGGCCGCCTCCATGGGTGACACGGGTGGGTGGCCCCATTCCCAGACCTCCTACCACCCTTCACCCTCTTCCCTCTAGTGGGTGGTGTCTGCATGTTATGGCGCCGAGAAGGATATTGTAGCAGCATCCTCGGGTGGCGGACTATTCAATTGGCTCTCCGGCGAGGCTTGTGGTGCTAGTGCTGTCTATGCTTTTTAGTTGTGTGGGCGGTGATGGGTGTAGCATCATATGGCCATGTCTCTTTCTCTTCTTGAGGCAATGGTGGCATCCAGATCTACTTCCGAAGGTCTGGACTTTGCCATGGCAGGCCTTCTCCAGGCTGGGCTCGATGAGCCATGTGTCTTATAGTGGCACGTGTGAGCTGCTGATTGAAAGCTCTGTATATGGCCGAATAATTGTGATCGATGCCGCTAACACTGTGGCAGTACCCGTTCTCTAAACAGTAATCGGTACAGGGTGCACACCCATTACATTAGGTCCAGTTAGCGGGCGCGCCAATTTATGTTTCAGTTCTTTTTTTCAAGTTTCCACCTGGGATTTCAACGTTTTGTTTTTTCCTTTTCCTTTTTTGTTTTATATCTTTTTGAAATTGCCCGAAGCTTTTTCAAACCCATGAACTTTTATCCAAAATTAATGAAATTTCATTCAAATTCGATGATTTTTTTTTAAAAATTGATGAACCTTTTATCGAAATCGATGATCCATTTATCAAATTTGAACAAATAATAAAATATGATGAGCTTTTTTCAATTTTATGAACTTTTAAAATAATGATGCACTATTTTTCAAATCCGTGATTTGTTTAAACCAAATTGGTGTACTTTTATTCAAAATCCGTGAGTATTATTGAATTTACTGTTAGTTTTTTGTGACTTTTTTCAATTTTTATTTCATTCAAAATCAACGTTTGAGCGGTCAACTGGTAACCGTTGACCGATGAACCAAACGAACAATCGATTTTGTGACAGCGCTACTCGCTTTATTGGGCCGGCACATGAGAGGGCGCACCTGAGCGCTAGTATGGCTAACTGGGCCTGAAGGTGCCCAATAGGAGCTCCCCTGTTCAACCTTCAGGACCTGGTATGTCGCCCGTAATAATTCATAATAGGAATCGCCTACACGAGAGATTGTTTAACAAGGTTTCATTCGATGCTAGGTTAAAAAAAAGGGTTTCATTTTTTTCTGAGGGGTAAGACACACTTTATTGATCATAAGCCACAGAAAGTGGAATACAATTTGCATGGGGGTGACCAAGCCATAGGTGGCGCCCCTGCTGGAGAGAAAGAGAAGATCTAGCTATTTTGTGAGCATCAACGTTCGATGCCCGACCCTCGAAAACAAATTTACAATTAAAAGTAGAAGCTCGTAGGCTGATCTCTGCTATAATCGCACCATACTTGCCCCTCCAGCCCTTGCTTATGTCATTGATCACCTGTTGAGAATCTGAAGCTACAATAAAATCATGTAAGTGCAGGTCTTCAGCCAATGACATTGCCTCCCGGCATGCGATTGCTTCCAGTGTCCCAGCATCAACGACACCTGGGATCACTAATGCTGAGCTTCCAAGGTAGTGTCCATTTTCATCTCTGCAAATAGCTGCCGCTGAACCTCCCCTGTTGAAACGCGCCACACCGGCGTCAACATGAATCTTTACAAAACCTCTCGGCGGCGCCTTCGGCCGAGCTATGGGTGCAGGATTTATATGCCTTGTTCCTCCCGACTCATGCATGGGTTTGCTTGCTCCCAAGCTCTGCAGCTCACTTATAAATCTCTCAACAAAACCGTGGGTGGCATGTGGGCTTTGGAAATTTCCCTCATGAATTGCTTGACGTCGAGCCCACCATATTGCCCATAGGGTTACAAAAAGTTTGACAAAGGATGCATGCGATAACGCTTCCATCATCGAGAAGAGCCAATGTTTCGCTCTCGGCTCCGTGGAAACACTCAGCTGCTCCCCTAGGTCTGTATCTGTGAGGGCCCAAACACATCTCGCGGAAGTACATTCCAGCAAAGAGTGACACCAGGAGTCCGACGCGCCACACAAACCGCATGAGCTAGTTGTAGACATATTTCTATGGGATCTGACATCCTCTGTGGGCAGCGATTGCTTCGCAAGTCTCCATAAAAACATTCGTACTTTGCTCGGGACCTAAACGAAACCGGACCTAGACGAACCTACAACGAGCATCGAATGAAACCCTTTTTTGTTTTGCTTTCTTTGTTTTCTTTTGGTTTTTTTTCTTCTTGCACTTTTCATTGCTTTTCCATTTGTTTATTTTTCTTTGTCAAATTTTATTGGTTTTCCTTTTTTACACATATGTCTTCTTTTCTATCAGTATGCAATGTACATTTTTGGAGCATGCACGAAACATGTTTATGATACACTTTTTGCAATACACCGTAACATATTTGATCAATGTTCACTATACATTATTTTAATGTAAGCAAATTTTTGTTTATCTACAGAGACATTTTCTTTACATTGTATAGACATTTTTTTAAAATATCACGGCAAGCGGGGTGTAGGCGCTAAAGAAAACAGGGGTGTGTTGCCGAAATCCGCTTTCTCATATCGCTTGAATAGTAAGTGGACCCGCCCAGTATCAACCAGCTTTAACATTTTTTACCAGTTGTTTTCTTTATTCAGCTAGATTAATGTTCAAAATACTTGATATTTTTTCTATAAAACTCAGGGATTTTAAAAAATGTATTTTAATAACAGAATGTTCGTGAACTAAAACTATATTTACTAATTTTATTTTTTAGTAAGTTTGAAAATAAGTCCTGGTAATTGAGTATATTCAAAATTTAAACCTTTATTAATTGCAGAAAACAGTTGCGATTTCAAAAAAAATGTTCATGGATAAGAAAAAATGTTAGTGATTTCTAATATGTTTTCTCACTTAGAAAATTATCCGTCGATTCAAAAATAAGTGATTTTGAAAAATGTCCGCAAAAAAATGAAACATGTTCGCAATTTCTAAATATGTTCGCAGTTGCTAGATGATATATAAAAATCGAATTCCAAACATTCTTGAATTGAAAATTTCGGAGAGAATTTTAAAAATATATGTTGAAAAATATATTCATGAATTTAAGAAATGTTTATGAACTCAAAAATTGTGATTGAATTTAAAAAATCACGAATTATAATATATACATGAATTTAAATATGCTAGCATATTGGAAGATGTTCATGAATTTAAAAAGTGAAAATAAACATGGAAAAATAATAAATAGGGAAATAAAATAATATAGCATAAATAAAAAGGAAGAAAATACAAACAAAGAAAGAAAATCAAGTCAACAAAAAACCAGTGGAAACACACAGCAAAACAAAGCCAAACTGCGGCGGCCACCGTTTGGTCTCTAACCGGTGACCTAGGTGGAAGATAGGAATTGTCATTTCCTTCAGTGCACGAGATATAAAAGGTCAGATCATCTGTAATAGACATATTTATATATCATTCTTTTTTTTGGCATGTTATAGACTTTACGCACCCTCCTGCACTTGTTATCAAAATAGAGTGGGATGTCCAAGGGGCTAGGGTCTATGGGGTCTTCTACCAGGGCCGCCGTGATTTGAGCCTGCTACAAGCCACTTGGCATGAGTGAATATATTGGCCACCTGGAGAGGAACGTACTGTAGTTAGGGAAGCCACACAAGCGAAGACTCCCTCGGTCTGCCTCCGACAATGGAACCAGCGTTGATCAAGGACAAATGATCGCCGTCGTCAAGCCACCTTGGGCTCGTCTCCTCGTGCATCACCACCAGCTAGCTTTCTCGGGCTCTCACCGAGGTCTGGAGGACAGGCCGCATCATTGATGAGAGGCGCGGTTGTCAAGCACTCGGCTACCCGATCAAGATGCCAGCGCACGGATGGTGTGTTCTCGTGCTTGCCCAACCACAGATCCATTGTCGGCCAGCTTGATCCGGCCTTGCTCCCACCGGTTATTGTTGGATCTCACAGGAGAAAAGAAAGGAGGGGAGAGAGAATTGAAACGGACAGGAGAGAGAATAGGGAAGACAGAGAACAAGGTGGAGCCATGCAGGATACTTAGTTGGTTATGGGTCCCACGTTTGTATTGCTTTGGTACTCCCTTTGGTATGGCAGAATAGGTGATTCCTACGCGGCATCCTCACCCATCTTGATGCGGAGATGTACGCTGGATTTCTTACAGGAACATATCAGAACCGGTAAAAATGACTTGGCACTTATTTTGTATTCTCTTTGAGGTAGCTTGCCACATTTCCCATGTGGCTGCAGTGTATATCGATCTCACATTGAGCCTCTCAGCCCCCGGGTCGCCTCCATGGGTGACATGGATGGCGGGCCCCCTTCCTAGACCTCCTACCACCCCTTCACCCTCTTCCCCTCTAGTGGGTGGCGTTCGCACGTTATGGCACCGAGTAGGATGTTGTAGGAGCATCCTCGGGTGGCTGACCATTCAATTGTCTCTCCAGCGAGGCTTGTGGTCCTAGTGGTGTCTATGCTTCTTGGTCGTGTGGGCGGTGATGGGTGTAGCAGCATATGGCCATGTCTCTTTCTCTTCTGGAGGCATTGGTGGCATCCAGATCTGCTTCCGAATGTTTGGACTTCACCCTGACAAGCCTTCCTCCAGGATGGGCTCGATGACACATGTGCCTTGTAGTGGCACATGTGAGCTACCGAGTGAATAGATGGACATGCATTTTTACCTCAAGCCCAGGCTTGGAGAGGAGAACCGCGGTGATGTCCTCAAAAGAGAATTGGCACCTGTGGGGGTGTCGTAGAGCTCAGGTGACCGTAGTTTGTGGCATGTCATTGTGTTTGGCCCTGCTATGCTTATGCTAGGCAGCATAGTGATGTCATTTTTTTTGGCTTGCTCATTTTTTGTGCAATTTATGTTGTCGGGTTATCTCATGATCTGCCCTGTAAGAAGACTTCCTCACTCCCTATGGGTGAGATTTCTGGCAAGAATAATCATAGGGTAGCATACACAGAGAATATCAGATTAGGATCACACAACACAAACATTTACCCTGGTTAATCTCTTGAGATGAGGTAATAGGCTACTCCTGCATGTATGATTGGAATTGATGGTTCTCTTGCAAAGATATTTTCGTTAAGCATAGCAACTTGACCCTCTGGGGGGGGGGGGGGTACCTCCCCTTATATAGGTGGAGATGGGTAGGGTTACATAAGCCCGGGTCGGTTCGAATATAGGGCTTGTACCCCAAGTTGATGATGTCTAAAGTACATGTCTAGTACTCCAAGTAAATGATGTGCCCCGAGCAGGCCACCCCCAGGTAGCGGTTCTGAGCTGATGTCTGGCCTGGTGGGCCTACTTCTAGTCAGCTTCGGTCGACTCATGGAGTCGGTGCGAGGGTCTTTGTTGACTTCTTGATTTTTTTCCGTCCTTTGTAGACAATGGGGACATGATTAGTACACCCTCCTATCCTCCGGCCGACTCGCGGAGTCAGGCGGAGGGTCTTATGATGGATGGTAGCCGCTTGAGTTGGGCACAACTAGGTGAAGCCCCCGAGCCGGAGGTGGTGAGACGGAGCTCTCGATCCGGATGCGGTAAGGTGGATACTGGAATAACCCTCAAGCTGGACGACGGGTTCCTCAAGTAAGATGCGATGGAGCCTGACAGAGCTCCCGCTAGACATTGTGAGGTGGATCGCTCAAGTGCGAGGCGGAGCCCTTGAGCTGGGGCTGCAGGCTCCACATTGCCAGATCCAGCAGCTCTAGACCGGGCTAGGGGTCATCCAAAAGGCCCACCACACTGTAGTCCTGGGAGCTCCACTTGGGCATCGTCTCTAGCCAACAGACCGCAGGGCGGCGGCCACAAGGTTCCCTCTCGCGCCGCCCCACCACGGCCGCCATCCACCATGTTCCCCGCCATGGAAAATCATCGCATGCCCATGCACCGGGAAGCATGATTTCTCTAATCATTTTCAACTTGGACTGATTATTTTTGTTTTACATTGTAGGCCTCATAGATTTACACGAGAGCCCTCTCAGGAAGAGATGCTCCTAATTTTTGTCAAAATATTATGTGATGTTTATATATCACCAAGTGGCTGGGTTGCGAATTATTCCGCTGAAGGAGATCTGCAATTTCTCGCATGAGCCAGGTTGTGAAAACTATTCTCCTAAATTTGTGTTAGGATACAAAGTTACAAACAACTTATCTTTACTGAATTTCCTTCCGTATAGACATACATTTAATACTTCGTTTCCTAGGATATTACATATAATTTGTGCTCTCTCTAAAGAATGTA
Organism: Secale cereale; assembly: GCA_902687465.1. Lineage (NCBI taxonomy): Eukaryota > Viridiplantae > Streptophyta > Magnoliopsida > Poales > Poaceae > Secale > Secale cereale. The sequence goes on from LR738712.1 coordinate 891,686,164, forward strand.
AAACTCTTGAGCATGCATAATTCACTAAATGCACAACCTTCGACAACATGTTAGGCATATTTTAACCTATTTGACTTCCAAATTTACACTTATGAGGGCATAGCAAGACAATATTTGTTGTAAGACTTATTTTATAAAATCAAGAAATTCGTTGTACATATTCATTTTTTTGCATGTTCCCGCAAAGATTGTAGAAATTATTGTCACAATCTCGCAATTTTACCAATGGAGGCAACGATCTTACTTGTCTGGCAGAGCTATGCTGCTGCTATACTGCTCATTTGTGGAAACATTATTGGTAAACTACGACCCTTGGGGTGTACCCATAAATAAGACGTTGGTTGCATTTTATTACCCTCTCAGATCTTGCAGCTGCCTATTTTCATCTGAATATTTATTTATGAGAAAATAAATATTCTGAATAATCTCCTAAACCTATGTTGCTTTGATGGTGCCCATGGTAAGGAATTGAATGAGGTTCTGGCCATGATTGTTGCTCTTATTTTATATTTGTGCAAGATAAGAGAATGTTATAAAACTATATTTATCTATTAGTTAAATCAAACTAAACATACATTTACTTTTTATTTATCTGAGACATACGGAAATGTTGTGGAATGAACCAAGATTGTTATATATCCACTGCGATTGCAAAATAGAGACTGAATGCTATTTATTTTCGAAATATTTTGTTCTGAGAGAAATTTGGAATAACACTAAAGTACTTAACAAAAATCATAAAAGTAGCCAACAACAGTATACTATGATCACACAATTTTTAAAACTGATAATAATCTCTTGCGGGTAGCATCCAGTAAGCTTGCATATTTGTCACTAGGTCACCATATTCAGGCTTGGACTTAACACCGATCTCACTCATGCAACAACTCTTGGTGCAATCAATTTCTCCCTTAACTGCATATAAATAAATTATCAAAATATTCAGAAATTTGGAACACGCATACATATTTAACAGTGTCATCTAACATAAATGATAACAATCAGTAATTCTTAATTTCTTGTACTTATGATTTTTACAAGAAACGTAATGAATACTAGCTCAGAAGTCGCATCAATCTCACTGGAAGTTAAATTTTACTTGAGCCCTGCATTCTGAAAAAGTTCAGGCTACACTGTGAACCTATCATACTCCAGTAGAAGCTATCAGGTTTTGGATTAAGGTGATAATGAAAGCTCTTAATGATTAGTAAAATTGTCGTTCAGCGGTGCTCAATCACTCATTTATTTTTTGTTATTTGGAGCCAATTAAGTAACACACAATGTGTTTCATGCTTGGAAAATTTTAGCATGGTCCCTCTTACCTCCCCTTTTCACATGAGAGGTAAGAGTACAGTACAGGTAATTTTTAATTCCTTGGTCCTTCACTTGATAAACTTACTTCACAAATTAGTGTAAATTTTTTTGTAATACCATCATACTGAAATCTGCTGCACAAGGACGTTGTAAAGCATCTTTACCGAAAACTTCAACATGTATTTGTAGTGCATAGAACAACATCAATGCCAACATCATGTGTAGGTCCAAGGAAACTACATCGTACTTGAAAATGAAATAGATGGTACGTATCTTCTATACAAAATTATAAATTAACACAAGGAAAACAAGAACTTACCTTTTGGTGATTTGAAGACACATTAATCCATTTCACTGCCTGCATGGTTGTTCAGATAAAACAAAATAATGTTAAAATGTTACATAGAGGCACACCCTGTACGGGCAACACTCTTGCCAAGGAAAGACACACACGAAAGGAGGTGAAGGGGGCGGAGGGAGACATCACAGCGACAGGCACGGGTGGCAGCCAGGATAATGAGCTCAGATTAGGGTGGCAGAGGGAGCTAACAGTGAGCCCGAGGGTGGTTGATAGACATTGGCCCTCGAGAAGAAATTAGCCCAACAGTTTCGGTTGAAAATGCATCCGGAATTAAAAGAAATGGATGTGGATGGTCTTTATGTTACTCCGATTGAAATGAAATGGTAAGATGGGAGTAATAGTGCACCCCCCTAGTAGTAAAATGTACCATAAAAGGGATCTATACAAAAGATATTTGTGATGGAATGGGGTGCAAGGGTACAACAAAAATGGTGAAATTTGGAAATGGACATTAAAATAAAAACATCCATGCATGGAAATATAGAGAATAGTACGTACCTAGTGCTTCATAAGGTTTTTAATTCCTCCATAGTTATCCCATGAATCGTCCCGTCTGTCACCAGATGTGCCGGCTGTTTCAGAACTAGTGTTGCCCCAGTTTAAAGAAACTCTATCAAGGTTTTGAGGCTGCACTGCACTGGCCTGACCAGCAGAAGCATCTAGACCAATTCCATGTGGTACTGGTGGTCCTAGGTTGGATGGCATTGACGCACCTGCCATGCTTCCACTTGTTCTAACTCCACCGCGACCACCATTACGATTATCATAATTATTGTCACTAGAATTACCGTGATGATAACTATAAGATTTATTATTGCCATTACCATAGTGCTGACCATAATCATTAGCACTAACAGTACCATAATGATGATCATAACCATTTATGTCGCCAATGCCATTACCATGATGATAACCATGACCATACGCAGCACCTAAACCAAGATTAGTTGTTTGGTTCCCATTTCCAAGAACGCCATAGTCAACTTGTGATGCACCGCCGCTTAGCCAGCTGGTTTGGTTAATATCTCTTGCTCCCTGGGATCTCATATGGAATCTGTAACTTCCCTCACTTTCTTGAGATTCCAAATAGTTCTTGGAAGTACTATTAGAATGTGATGGCATAGAGCTTGGCATGATTGATAGCCCATCGGTACGACAATCTTTTCTGTATTTCTGAAATTTCAAATATTGTGAAAACATCAATAAATGGGTGCTTGGTTACTACGGTACAATTTCAGATAATTTATGTCATGATCATATAAACTGGATCTGATAGTTTGTTTCAGATTGAAGAAACATCGACTAGTTAGTCTATATCTTACCTGCAGATGGCTACTGACTTGAGCTGTAGTTACATATATACCGTCAATCTCTAAAAATTCTCTTATATTGTTCGGAGTGTCGTCTGCATTAGAAAAGAAAAATATATAACAAGTGGACAGAGCTTAGAAAGATAGAAAAATATAAAAAAATGTGCTTTATTTATTTCAGGTCTATCATACTAAGTTCACCCTAAAATTTCCCTTGACTATCGATGCCAATTGTAAGAAGCAAGTATCTAAATGATCAGAGCTAGGCAAATAATATAAGTAAAACATGCAATGAGTATTACATATGTGAAGGGATCATAGTTTTAAATCGCGTGCTATCTCGGCATTATCACAACACTATAACATTTGGTGGGAGATCACGCTAAGCCATTTAACACTTTTAGCTCATTTAGCGCGCTATAGCTCGATTTGTTATAATAAAATTAAAATATTAAAATTTGAAAGTGCACATGGAAAACTAAAATATTAAAATTTTAGCAACATACAAGCGTTCATAGAATCACAATACCATTTCGTTTATAATGTAATACAGAGGTAAATATGCATGTTATGTGTCATCATATTTATCTATGTTTTTCCAAATACAGGCTTCAAAAATGACAAAGATATAGAAGCTATAAATTTGTTATGCATTAATGGACTTGCGAATGATAAGTTATACATGGGGGAAAAAGTAAAAACTTTTCTATTAAGAATGAATAAATCCTGTCAAATATAAGGGGTAATTAACGGGTCAAAATGTTCTACAAGAACTAGACTTATTTCGTAGTAAACTGATTTTGCCTAGGTGTGTTTGTGATAGATATTCTGGAAATGTATAGCTAATTAGCTATAATGTTATTGGACATCCCCTCCCTCTCTCTCTCCCCCCTCCCTCTCTCCCTCTATCCCTCTCCCCCCTTATAATAGCTATGTGCAAAATCCATTTGCAAGCATAAACACCAAATGAAGTAATCCACTCTAAATCTCTATCAAACATACAAAACACAACTTTTTTGCTAACTCCATTATGCCTCGACTACTCCCATGTGATCCAACATGCAATTTGTATTGCTACAATCAATGCTTCTCCATATAGGGGATGACGCCTCTCAAATGCAAGTTGTGTGGCCGGCTGACGCCAGCTTGTCAAATAATTTTAGACGGAGTCACTTATGTGTTGAGGTGTGGTCTAGAAGGACGAACACATAGGTTAATAACATTGAAGAGATTGGTTAATTACAACCCTAATTATATTTTAAAATTGTTTGATCTTAAAGATGTATCTATTTTTTGGTGAGAGGTCATTCAACCATTCTAGTCTTGGTACTCAAATATGGTATAAATTGTATATTCATTGCTCATCGCTCAACATCTGGAAGTCGGAGCATGGATATGGCAATCTCGACTCCCTTTTCAATGAAGAAAGTAGCATAAGTAGGGAAGATTCCCAAGCTCACCCATGGGAATTCATCGCCATTGCCGACCTCGGTGAGGAAGAGGATGTAGAAACTTTTTAGAGCAACTGAACTGGCATATGCAACACGAGAGGCTTTTTGTGGCCTACTTACCATCACATGATCTCCATAACCCATGGTTCAACATAATGCCTCCTAAAGTATCTCATATGGGAATCTTTAGGATTTGTCGAAACCAATGCATAGTTCTTGTTAGATGAATCTACTTGCGATATTAGATGTAGTTCGAAGGTGGAAGCATGGTTTCCATGAGACAAAGGACAAAGCTCATAAGAATTATTGCTCAATTCTAACCATAAGTGGATCTTGAAGAGGTATCTATTTTGGACGAAAATGTATTGAACTAATGGTGCGTCATATTTCCAGCAAAACATGGTAGAATTTTGAGTGTTTGTGCCTAAACGCTCTCTATGACAGATATGGAGGATAGATATTGGAGACTCCACTCCCATGTCAATGAAGAAAGTATTATATATAGGATAGCTGCCCCGGCTCACATCCAGGATATCACTCGAATGGTTGACTTTGGCACGGATTGGTACTTTAAGAAGTTCTAAAATGGCATGTAAACTAGAACATAAATGACACTTCCCAATATAAGTGAACCATGATATGATATCTTGTGCCCCTGCCTTTATTCGGTGTAATGCTATCTACCACCTCTCATGCACAAACTGTTGGAGCCATGCTGAAGGCAACAAGTTGAGTACTTTTAGACTAACATCCCGATGAGATTTGAAATGTCCCAAATGTGGGAACATAGGGGCAAAATGATGGAAGGGACACTTTCATATCATTTATGTGTACATTCTTTTAAAATAGTAGATCTTAACAAAACAACAATTTCTCGTGAATGAAAGTTATTGTTGATAACTCACGGTACCACATACACATGGTATATAACTGAGCTTACTCTAACCAACAATTATGTGGAAAAGTTGGATGAAATATAACGAAGCGTCGATGGGCTTGTGAATGAAAAAAGTGGTGCAATCAAGGAAGGTGCCTTTGCTCACTCCAAGGGTGTCACTTGTATTGTCTATATAGGTGACGAAGAGATCGTAGATGCTTTATAAGTTGTTAGACAAACGTAATAGTGGTAACATGGGTTGCCACATTTAGTGTTCTAGGACTTTATTTGACATAATGATGTTCATTGTTGTCATGCATGATACATACCTACTAATGCCAATGTGTTAAAGCCTTTTAATTTGACTAACTAATTTACAGCAAGGTCGTGTGTGACAACACTGCAGAAATATTTTGTATGTGATCTTCATGATTTATCTGTCTTCTCATTGTTGATGTCATTACACAATTTTTTTTGCATGGCAATTATGTCACTACGTATTGACTTAGCATAGAAAACATTATTTTACTTGGTAAGCTAGGAAGGCGTGGAAAATTGAGACAACTCAAGGAAAATACGTGAGAAAAATTGGCAAAACTGGAAAAGGGGCTGGGTGGGATGATGCAATAAACAAACATAAGATAAAACCTTATGTATTTTTAAGTACGGCATGTTAATCTATTTGTATGTTTAGTCAAAGTTTTGATATAGGAATGTATGATAATGAGATAGATGGGCAAAGTTCATACCATTTTAATATCTATTCAAATATATTGGATGGTAAGAGGTGTATATTTTTATTGATATGTTCTAGCTATATTATTAGTACCGCATTGTACCACCCGAATATGGTAGGAAGTTTGTATTCGTTACATAGTGACCGCCTCGACAAAGTGGGTGGGTGGGGGGGGGGACGCAGCTAGTAGAGGTTTGATAGAGACTTGTCAATGAACAAAACTAGGATAATCAAGTCAACTACCCCAATCTTACCCCAAGTGTGTCATTGTAATTGCCATTGCAGGTCATAGACACTTTCATAAGGTACCAATCTAGGATAGCCTTGGTAAGATTAGCGGCTTCATAAGGTACCCGGACATTTTAGTCATTTATTTTATATAGCTTGCTCATTGTCTCCCATGTGCGAGCCTCCTTGTCGAACCTAGTGAGTTGAATGTTTTTAGTGAAGCCAATTATCTATTTCTTCATGGTTTGACCATGGGAATGTAGATGAAATGTGATAAAAGGAGAAATCCGGTAGCAAAATCTTTTTCTACTCCAATTGATGGTGGAGTTGTAATATGTGTATATTATTAGTTCAAAATATACTCAATTAGTAGTATAATGGAAGTGTATTCATCGGACAATATTTTCCATGACAAAACCATAGGATAGAGATTGGATTATTAAATTCCATTGCAAAGAACATACTAGTACAAGACTGAGATGTTGTGTAGGCTTGCCTCGAGGATTTCAAGCCAATGTTGACTTAGACGAGTACAAGATCATAGGAACTTTTAGAAGTTACAGAACACGAGTAATTAACCATCAACCCTAGTAATATCTCAAGATATATGAACTTAAACATGTATGACATAATGTTCTACAAGCTTTCCTCGATGTACTGACACCGATTGACTCTCATGCATGAACCATTTGGGGCCATGCTGTAACACATCAAATACTTTTGGAGGAAGCTACTTGTGTTGGTAGAATGGGTTTCCGAGTGTGGATATATGGGTAACTAGATCAAGGTTCATAGTTCATATATAACAGTAGTGTACTCCAATTGAAGGTGTATCCTTAAGAGATAGTTATTTTAGGTGAGAATGTACTAGACTTCTAGTACCTTATCGTACCATCCAAAATATGGTAGAAACCTATGTGTGTTTTGAAATGATGGGCCCATACTGAATAAAATACATTGAATCATTTGAAACTAAACTATGTGTATAGAAATGGTCTAAAAGTGGAATCGTATGGGCTACAAGACTTTGGGAAGAGTATTCATAACGATGGTACAACTATGAATCCAAGAGAGATCATGAAGAGATATCTGACTTAGGTATTGAAAAATGGTACATCGTGGCACCACCCAAAGGTGGTCAGAAAACTCATGTTACCTATTAACAAACTAATAGTTGCACAACAGAAGTGTAGAGAGTCAAATTCAACACGTCTCCCACTATATAGAATTTCCCATGTCCGTTCATATACTCCTTATGTCTGTCAGCCAAACTCAATGGTACCACCATATAATCAATGACCTCCTTTGAGGTGTGCTCATGGAGCTAGACCTTCTCAATCATGGCAAGGTTCATTGTTGCTCACACATGAACTTGTTCTACTCATGATACTAATGGGAATGGGTCCGGTTGGACGGAACCCTAACACCAAGCATTGACATTGGTCCTCGTTCTCACTGATCTAGTAATATTGGGGTCGAGAAGAGGGGGGG
>LR738712.1:891694040-891850540 GCA_902687465.1 Secale cereale
GGCGCACAGTGTCGTTGTGTTCATTTTATTTTCCGATATTGCCTTCAATAACATCTTTGTGTTGTTGTGCGGGCTCAAGACTATCCAAAGGCGATATTCGTTGCATTGTGATGAGTTCTTGTGCTAGGTGTGGTCTCTAGCACCATCTTTGATCTTCGATCTTCGATGATACATGCGAAGCATCAACCTGCGCCGCATGTGATTGTTCTTTTGTTGGCGGCTGTCTAGGAAATGCTTTGTCATGTACAACCTCGACCCTCCTTAATTTTATCCATTTGTGAAGTTGTAACATTAGCATGCTTTTATTGTGAGATTTTTTACCATACCCCCTACTGGCTGGGAACTGTGTGGTACACATATAATCCCATCGTTGATTCATTAGGGAAATATAGAACTTCCATTTTTTTCATAGCAAACAAATTTTATTTGTTTGCAAGGGCCTAACTAGAAATATTTCAACCTATATTGTACCTACACAGACAAGACCTCAATCTCATATTTTCATCCTCTTCATGCTGGTTTGCTCAAATCATTTAGCTCCTATTGTGCTTGTCTAGTCGCCATCCCCCCTGCAATGTCGCACATCTATGATCCAGTCGACGTCATAGACTGGCACATCCTTAACCTCGCAACCGCGTTCAAAGTTCATGACCTTGTTATTTGATCAACGGTTCAATTATCCAAGCCCTAACTGTATTATTGCAACGTAGATAATATGTGGCATTAAAAATTTCTTCCAGGTGACAGCTGCCACAACTACCAAGACATCATTGAATTTCAAGCATGCATTAATATACAACTAAAATTATGAATTTGAATGAACATAAACAATCTACAAAGGGGGACACTAAATTTTCCAATGTGTAAATTCTTCAGCAATTCGATCCTATGATTAATAACAAGTCAATGGATGAATCGGGATCATGATCCTAGACATCGTCGTTGAGCTTGTCGCTTGTTATGTTGATGCAGGTGTAGCAGATCCATTATAGCAGCCGCTTAGCAGTTCCACTGAAGTCGCCACCAAAGAGGCCATTGGGCACCAAGAGTGGTGACAACAGTGTGGACCACATAATGGCGGTCACGACTCCCTTGGCACATGTCACCTCTGTCGTCCCCATGTGTCATTGTGGGGATGAGATACTTTCTGTGTAGCCTCCTCCTTGATGACGGGGAGCTCCTCATTCACGAAAAAGAGGCATCCCACTATCAAAACCTAAGAAGCAGTAGAATGGGTGTGACACCTTGATTAGTTAGCCGGCCAAAAACTAGGATCTTCCCAAACTGCCCACAAATTACTTATACTACTTGCCATGAACAAGCAGTGCTCTCTCTACTTATAACCCAATTCCACCAATATACATCGCCTTGGGAATTTTGATCTCCATGATTGAATGAGATATATACAGTATAGGGTACCATAAAAGAGCACTATATTGTAAGGTCACAACCTATGTATCCTGACCTGTGACCTCCTGGGAGAGATGTCAAGGGTCTGGTGGTGTAATGCCTTCGAAGTAATATATTCAGATTGGGATCCTTTCTACCTTGGGATTGTCCTGAAAAACTAGTCTCTTGTGGCTTGCAAGAAGAGATCACTAACACATATGATTAGACAATCCTTATGTGAGAACTAGAGTAGTTCATATAAATAATTGAATTTTTAATTTAACAAAACATATTCAATATGATTTCTTTTCGAAATGTCACTAGGGGGAAAGTCCAAATGACTATTTTAATTCGCCATAATCATGGCAGAACATCAGAGCTATAGGTTTAGGGTCTTGACAAGAAAGCAACAGCCAAGGCACTGAACGTTTCACTAGGGCGAGGCAACGAAGCACTGCACCCAAAATTTTATGATCGATTAATAGATCATACATGATGTTGATGTTGCCCATAATAGTAGAAAAGGGAGCACGCTAGTTGTGAGCACCTTGGCATTACGTCTCTCCCAAATGTTCTAGAGAATGGTGAGACAGACTATGTAGTATAGGCAAGGGTGATCCATGAGGTCGACGGTGCTGACAAGGCATACCACCTCCACTGTGGTGGCAATAGGCGCGTCTAGAGCCCAAATGGCATGGGCATGGATGCATGACTCAAGCAGGTGCTTCAAGGTTTCTTCACCACATCAAAAGACATGCTACCGTGGAAATGTTGTGGAGGAGGTGGAGATGGGAAGTCGCGGATGATGGAAGAACCAAAGGAAGAATTTACATTACGGGGGCGTAGCTGCGCTAGATCATGGGGGGCGATGGTGTCCACAACATGCATCACCATGCTTAACTAATACACCGTATGTGCCATGAATGAGGCACCAGAGGGGTGCATGATGCAGTGGTTTGACACCCTAGGTGAGAGTGACATCTTCCCCAACTCAGCATTTAGGCTGCCAATCTCGGTGTGCATGACCATAGAGAGACTACACAGCAGGTGGTCTTCAATGAACAGGAGGGACGTCGACAAAACTACCCTTGTCAGTCGAGCAAAGAGGTGTGCCACAACACCTAGTGAGCCATTTTATCTACATGAGCAATGAGAGGGACGAGATGGATGATCCCGAGCTTGTGGGTGGAGACCAGAAGCCCCAGTACTATTGCAGGAAGCTGGACACCGGACAACCAAACATCGAGGCCAATTGTTCGGCAATCTCCGATTTGACGTTGAGAGGAATGAACGTGCACCTGGAAAAGTTGAGGGTGAGGCTAGTGATTGTTGTGAAGGTATCATCCATGTATAGCAGGGCTGGACACGACAATAAGGGGACGAGGGGATGTTTGGCCGCCACCGTCAGCACCAATGGCGAGGATGAGTCGCTCGAGAACATACACAACTAGGATGAAGAGGTAGGGGAGAAGGGATCCCTTGACGGATCCCTTTTCGGTTGGCGATCCAATTGCCGGGGACACTATTGAGGATGATTACAGACCGAGGTCCTGAACCTACCTTCGCCAGCGGGAAGGGAAACCACCCAAGACATGTAATCTAATGCTTTTTGAAGTGAAGCTTGAGCACCATCTCCGGCGCACTGTACTAATGGAAGCATTGCAGGAGCTCCACAGTGACGATGGAATTTTCAAAGATTCATCACCTGCACAGAAAGCATGTCTGCTCAAAATGCACAAGGAAAGGAATGAGTGGCTCCTGGTGAGACATCATGACTGACGACAACGTCTTCCGCGTGAGGGGGCAGTTTCGCAATGAGATACGACAAAATATTGTCAGAGAGGTGGGAACGTCCACCTTGAGCAGGAGGGCGATGAAGGATTTTGTTGATGCTGAATAGTCAGCCTCGTGGTTGTAGAACCATTTTGCGAGAGTAAGGGAAAATTTTGTTTTTGCCACTCTAGATTTTACCAATTTTTCTTATGCCACTCTAGATTTTGACATTTCACTTTTGCCACTCTTAGTTTTTGACAATTGTCACAATTGCCATTCTATGGCAAAAGCAAATAATTTTATTTCATTTTTGCCACTCTTAGCTTTTGACAATTATCACAATTGCCACTCTGAAAATTTTGCTTTTGCCACGGGAATGGCAATTGTGAAAAACTAAGAATGGCAAAAGTGAAATGTCAAAAGCTGGAGTGGCGTAAGGAAAATTGGCAAAATCTAGAGTGGCAAAAACAAAATTTTCTCCAATAAGATTGAGGAGAAGTGACCTTAGGCCTGCTTGAGGAAAATCGTACAATACCCACCAGGGCTTGGAGTAGTCCCAGGCTTCCTTTCAAAGAAAACTGCCTTGAGCTCAGAGCCAGAGAGCGGATACACGAGCAACACTGCCTGGAAGGCATCTAAGAGAGTGTGTGTGCCATGAAGAGCCGGAGGTTGATGTTGTCGTGCACCGACATCTTTGTTCTCGAAAGAGGATGGTAGAAGTCATAAAGGGTGCATTTCATGTCCCGATTGGCGTGGTGCTTAACCCCATTATGATTGAGGCATGCAATCTGCTTGTTGCAGAATCAGGCTGATGCACGGGCATGGAAGAAGTTTGAGTGCCAATCTCTGAGTTTGTAAAAGAATATCTTGCTCCTGTACCACCAAAAATCCACACATTGATGTTCATGGGGGCAAGGGAGTGTTGCACGAGGGAGAACGCAAGAGGAATTTAGGGTTAGGGAGACCATGTTTCTCCTTCAGGGGATCGAGGAAAAGGGTCGTGATGTGGTAGTTCTTGACGATAGCATCGGGGTATTTGAGCTGCTTTGACAAATCTTGAGCCCACTCCAGATCTGCTTCAGATGCAACACAAGACAATTGGTCGGCTGGAGGTCAGGGGCGTTGCCGCAGTTGCAGCTTCGGCAACCACATTGAAAACAAGGTTCCTAACCCATTGCCCACTAAAACAGATGAAGGTAGCACATGGAACCGTCATAGTAGTGATGAGGATGATAGGGATGTGTCCGAAGGCGTGACGATGGATGGAGGTGACGGCAGAGTCCGGCATGATCGAGCACCAATCGTTGTTCACAAGGAAAATATCCATCTTGATAAGAGGGACAGGGGTGGGGTTCATGATTTTATCAAGTGTACAGGCGGTTGCAGAGAGGTTGGTCGACTAAAGCAGCGGCGTCGGTATAGTCATTGGAGAGGAGGGCGTCAGTGGGCATTGAAGTTGTAATTTTTCCGCACTTCAGGGTCATAGACAAAGTTAAAATCACCCACCAGGGCCCACAACTACCGATGGTGTTGCCCATAGCGGCGATATTATCTAAAAACACTCATCTCTCTTGCCCATTGCATGGGCCGTATGAGTTGATGATGGGGAAATAGACCCGAGATGTGGGGAAGGGAAAAGCTGCCGAGATGAACCTCGACCTTTAGTTGATAACACAAGGCCGGAGGCCCAATCATCCCAGGTGGCGCCAACGCTAGCATGGCATGGCCCAAAAAAAACCATGCACCATGTGTTCTTCCACCACAACTCGGTTGGCATGGCGTGGCGCAGTGGTGGAGAGGAAGAAGCAGTATCCAGGTTAGAGGAGGTTGGGAGCGGGGGTTGTACGGAGACGAGGGGATGGGAAAGCCAGGCATGTTAGGGAAAACACGAAGGCCGGAAGCTTGCAGGCCGCCCTCTTGTGCCCAGAGCAACGACGGTGAATCCATAAAATGGGGTCTCGGCAATCTTTGACACGGTGGCGCAGGGAGAGGGAGCAGCCCTAGAGACTAGAGAGCTTTGTGTGGTGATAGGCTTTGGGAGAGGAGTGAGGCCCTTGAGTGGGGATGGTCGGGGAAGGGAAGAGGCAATCTATGCTTAGGTGCGGGGGAGGTTTTATTTATATAGTGGAAGTAACAAACATGTTGACCAAGGCAAGTCCAGTAGCATGTGGGGCACAGATGGAGGCCCGGTGGCATGTGATGGGGTGAATGACTCACATGGGCCATGGGTAGGGGCTAGGAATGTGAGGGGGAGCGAGCACACTAATGTAGACGAGACGGGACGGGGCAGGTCGCGGTAGTTGTCTCTCCTGGTCGCCACAATACTCGAGTGTTGGTAGGTCCCAAACATTCGGGGCAGCCTGAGTAGCACCGCAGCCGTTGCCAAGAAACTACCCAACTGAATAGGCCCGGGAGCAAATGGCCCACTCCTGGAAGTGCAGCCCAAGGATACACAATGCCCAAGGATGAGTGAAAGCGGAGGATGATACGATCATGGCGTAGATCGTCGTGGGAGAGAATGAACCTGTCAGCGTGAGGGTGGCAACATCTATTCTGAACACAAATCATCCACAAGAAGTCATTAAAATCAGTGTGAGGTAAGACAATCCAGAATGTCAGTGCGCCGATGAGCAACATGAGGTTGCAGTTGTCAAAGTAAGGGAAAGGGCTCGACCGTGATGGCAAAAACTGAGTGGCTAACGAGGGAGAGCAGATGCTCCCGGACGAAGCCTTGGAAGGTAGGTGCCGACCGGGCCGGTGAGCACAAGTTGCTGGTCAAATGACTAGACGTGGACAACCAAGGAGGGTGGGAATGTGTAGTGAAGCCAACACGAGTGGATTGGGAGATGTGGCGAGGGCCCGGGAAGCAAGGGAGTGTCGAGGGAGCGCACATGCGACGAGAGTGGAAGGGGGACGGGGGCGACGGGGTGTCACAACCCAAATCGATAAAGCTACCTAAACAGAACAATCACTACAATATACAAATGCCATCGATTCAATATGAGTTACGAGGCTATGCATACTAATGGAATAATTATGGTCATCCAACCAGGCCCGAATATATTCGGACCTACAATCATGTACTACTAATATGCATCACATGCATAGAAGCTATCTTATATATACAACTTGCAGAAGAGAGAATACTCTCGAGCTACTTGTGATCCTATCACCTGGTCCCTACCCCAAGAGAGACCACTCGGATGTCAGCAAGTTTGGCCACATATGTCTATCTAGTAGTACTACACTAGTAAAACATGTAGTGAGCACCCAATTATTAAGAATAAACTATGTAGTATGATGCATTTATTAACAACAAAACAACTAAGCATGGAGAAAGAAAATGTGGTCCACAGGTAGGTATCCTATAGTTGACCATTCATGCATTTGGGATATATCTCACGCACCTTGTGTTGTCTTTAACTGGGTGACCGCATTGACGAACAATTCATGCATCTGTGGAGTCCACTCGACCTTTTTCTTCTTTGTGGTCCCCAGCTGCAGGCCGCCCTCGGAGCCCCCCTTGCCCTTGTTGGGATCGTTCACTCCTTGCCCTCTCTTTCTCGGCGTGTCATCCAGATGAATGCCCTGACTGTGGCGAGGGACAACGTTTGCCGTGGCAGCGGCGGCATTGCGCCTCCATCGCACGACGTGCTGCCAGATGTAGTGTATCTGCGTGTCGCGTAGGGGCTTTTCCAGCAAGTAGCAAGCGCCTCCTTCATTTCCCCTTCTTCTCGTCTCCATGCTCTCGTCGCCCGAGAACACTGCACAAAAGCGCGCGGGCCATCTATCAGATCTATACCTACAAACAAGCTAGAACATGGAGATATGTGTGACATGTTCGACGGCTCACCGAGGACGACTGGGTAACGTTCTCCAAGGCGCTTGAGGAGGCCCAAGCCGTCCATCCCTCGTCCCCGGGTCTGCACGACCGTCATGATGAAGTCAGTCCCGTCCGGGTTCTTCTCCACCTCTCTCACCGCTTCTGCTGGTGATGGCTTGGCCGTCACTGCACGGATCGTGGTGGCCGTCGGTCAGGAAACGAAGACCAAACTGCGGCCAAGAGATGCAGGATGAACGGACCGGACGATGGCGTACCTTCGTAGCCGTAGCGCCGAAGCATCTGTGTCAAGGAATGGAGGTAGATGGGGTCGTCGTCCACGGCAAGGACCTTCAACCCCTCCGCCTCCATCAATTCATCGGTGGCCATGTGCTGGTCGCGGTTCGCCATTGCCGCCGCGTGCGCGCGTCAAACTCTCGTGCTGTGGCCTAGAGAGGGAGGAGCGTTGTGAGAGTTCTGAGAGTGCTCTCGCCTATAGAAGTAGAGAGTTGAGAGCGTGGTGAGAGACGAGGGCGTCCAATCAAGCAGACACGTGTACGCTCTACCTGCCACTGCCAGCATGAAGAGACAAAACTTTACAGCAGCACCAGCATGAAGAGACAAAACCTTACAGCAGCACCATGAATGCTAGCTAAGCATGCACAGCCGTTACAGTCAAACATGTAGCATGCACCAAACTATCTGTATTAGTAATTATTATTACATAATTAAAACAAAAGCAAAAAAGGGCACCCTGAGCATCCACAAGCACTAAACTATCTACATTTTTTTTTTGTATTAATCAGCCAAGATTTTTAAGAGATACAAAACCTACATTCACCATGGTCCAGATACGTGCCTCCAAGAAATGCTTGGGCATACCCCTGCAAAAACAAACTAAAAGGCGAGTGCGTAATCCTTTCTTCCATAGTGTGTTGATCGCATCTTCCATAGTTCGCTAGAAGAGAAGACCAAGATCAAGGCCAAACTTTCTTCCATGGGGAATCCTTCGAGCGGGAGAAGTCCGATGTGTGTGCTACAGGAGCCATGTTTCGTGATCAAGATCACACGAAGCATTTCCGGTACTGCCTGGATGCTAGAACCAATGAGACAAAATCTATATCTTTGAGATGGAAGCACTTTAAGCGTAACACCCTACCGTCTATACTAGTATTATTATTAATTATTAAAACAAAAGCAAAAGAAGCCATGTGGTGCATCTACATATATTAAAATATCTACACTATTAAATAATTGCATTAATCAGCCAAGATTAATTGTATTGTCCCGTCCTTTCTTCCAGAATGTGCTGCAACTTCAATCAAACCGGTGCCATGTGAGAGGAGAGAAGTATGATGTGTGTGCTAAAGAACCCACGTTTCGTGATCAAGATTGCATGAAGCATGTCCGGTATTGCGGATGATACCCTAGAGGTAGGAACCAGTTGTTAGATAATCAGCTGCAATCGGTCTGCTCCAGCAAGTTCAAAAAGTTCAGTAAGTTCAGTTAGCTGAATAAAATTCAGTCTGTCAACGTGTGTGTGTGCACGTACAGATGCAGTAGTTTTCAGTTAAGTAGTTAGCGAGATTGTAGCTCGTCCGACGCAGCGCCATGGGATGGCATGGATCACGCAAGTCGTGGCGGGCATGTAGGGTTCAATCAGTGCGAGCATCATGGGATGGTACGATCTGTAGGCTCGTTCGTGGGCGACCATTCTTTCCTTGTTTTTCAGCAGCTCGTTGGAGCTAGCTTAATAACAGAAAGCCCGAAAAGCTGCATTGGCAGTTCGCAGCGCAAAACTACCTCTCGCACTCTCCCTCTCCCTCGCTCGTTCTCTATCTTAATCGCCGGCATCTGCAACAAGTGGCATCGGAGCCTCGGTGGTGTTCGATCCATCCAGGGCGCCGGCGGTGTCTGATCCGTCGAAGAGATGTCCGGTAGCGACCACGAGAAGGCAAAGAAGCAGCTGGAGGAGGAGCAGGCCGCGGCGGAGGTTGCGGTGCTGGAGAAATCGCTGGCCCGTCTCTCCATCGAGGAGGGGTTGGGGTGTGCGTGATCAAGCGCGTCGTGCACGGCGGCGGCGGCGGCAGCATGCCCCCTAATCCCTATGATGCTCACGCGCACAAATTACTCTAACTGGGCCATGATCACCAAGCTGCAGCTGCAGGCGGACGAGCTATAGCGCGTGGTGGAGTCAGGGCAGGGCTCTGACCGCGATGACCGACGCGCCATGATCGCCTTGCTCAAGGGGGTACCGTCAGAGCTCATGCGCATCCTGGGCGCCAAGACGACGGCGAAGCAGGCGTGGGACATCCTGAAGACCATGCCGGTCGGGGTTGAGCGCGTGCGCGAGGCCAAGGCGCAGACCCGCCGTTCGGAGCCTGCGGTATAAGGACGGTGAGGGCACTGAGTCGTACGTGATGCGGCTCCGAAGAATCATCGACGAGCTTGACGCACTTGGCGATCCGGTCTACGAGCACAAGGCGGTCCTCAAGGTCCTACGGATGGTGCCGCGGCCGTATCAGGAGATGGCCGTGGCGATCGAGTCGTTCATCGACACCAAACAGCTCTCCCTCGAGGAACTCTGTGGCCGACTCCTTGTCGTCGAGGAGCGCGAGCGCGAGGAAACCTCGGCGCCCGGCGCGCAACTGCTATACACCGCCGACCAGTGGCGGGCGCACGAGAAGCTACTAGAACAGAGAGGTGTGTCCTAAGGCTCCGGAGCGGGGAGTGGGCACGAAAACGACAAGCCAAAGAACTTCCAAGGTAGGAGCGGCCGTGGCAACGGCGGGCCAGCGACGCCCCAGCGTAAAGGGAACTGCCGCTACTGCGGTATCCCTGACCACTGGGCAGAAGAGTGCCGTAAGAAAGAAAGGGAACAGCGGGAGCAGCAGGAACATCAAGCAAACGTCGCCTAGGTTGAGGTCGAGCAGCCGGGGTTGCTCTTGGCCACCTGCGCGATGGTGAGCGGGGCGAGCGCGGACGACGACGCACACGAGCCGCCCACAGACATCTTCCTCAACGAGGCGCGCGTCGTACCGGTGGCCATCGATGATGACCATTGGTACCTGGACACGGGCGCCATTAACCATATGACAGGCCGCCGTGACATGCTCACACAGGTGGACGAGTCTGTGCGCAGGACAGTCCGGTTCGGCGACGGCTCGGTGGTGCAGATATGTGGGCGCGGCATGGTGACGTTCTCGTGCCGGAACGGCGAGCACCGCGCGCTCTCCGATGTCTACTACATCCCACAGCTGCGGACGAGCATCGTGAGCCACGACCAGCTCGATGAGAACGGGTGCAAGTCCATCATCGAGGACGGCGTGCTTTGCCTCTACGACAGGCGGCGCGTGTTCCTGGCACGGGTGCAACGGACGAGCAATCGGCTCTACGTCGTGGCTCTGAATTTGGCTGCATTCGTATGCCTTCTGGCATGCGGCGTCGACGAGGCTTGGCGCTGGCATCGGTGGTTCGGTCACCTCCATTTCCGGGCACTCCACGATCTTGGCCCGAAGGCGATGGTGCGAGGCATGCTGACGATCTAGCACGTCGAGCAGTTCTACGAGGGCTGGATGATAAGGCAAATGCACCGCACGCGCTCACGCGTCAGCATACCGTGCGGAGCAGGGGCTTGAGATTGTCCACTGTGACCTCAGCGGGCCCATCATGCCGGCAACCATGTCTGGTAACAAGTACTTCCTGCTCATTGTCGATGATCATAGTAGATACATGTGGCTGGAAGTGTTCAGGAGCAAGGACGAGGCGTTCAAGTTCTTCAGAAAGATCAAGGCTGCGGCTGAGACCCAGAGCGGTGCCAAACTCTGGGCATTCTGCACTGATCGCGGTGGCGAATTCAATTCCAATGAGCTCACCGTGTACTGTGAAGAGCTCGGTATCCAAAGGAACATGACGACCCTGTACTCGCCGCAATAGAACGGTGTCGTCGAGCGCTGCAACCATTCAGTGGTGGAGATGGTGCGTAGCCTGATGAAGAGCATGGGTGTGCCGAGCGCGTTCTGGGGCGAGGCGGTGTGCACAGTGGTCCACATCCTCAACCGATCACTGACAGGAAGCCTGCAGGGGGTGATTCCTATGAGGTATGGCGCAAGAAGAAGCCTGCAGTGGACTACTTCCGTACATTCGACTGCGTCGCGCACGTGAAGCTCGGCGGGACCGGCGTGACGAAGCTTGCAGACAGGTCACGCCTGGGCATCTTCCCGGGGTATGACCCGGGGACAAAGGGCTATCGGGTCTACGACGCGATCGACAAGCGCTTGTACATCACACGCGACGTGCACTTCGAAGAGGACCAGCTCTGGTACTAGAGCAAGGATGGTGGTGACTCGAAGCACGCCCGCGAGCTCACGGTCGTGTACACCGACGCAGGTGTGCCCATCAGTGGCGGTGCCAGGACTAAAATCTTGTGTAGTCACTTCAAAGTTGTGTAGTCAAATATACATATTTTTATATTTTTTTGTATGATGTATACTTGATGTATCACGTTTTTTCCAAAGAGCTGTGTAGTCAAGTGACCACACAGCCTATACGTGGCTTCGCCACTGGTGCCCATATCGACGGCCTACTTCGTGTCGCCCGGCGCGGCGGCGCCACCAAGTGCACCTACATCACCCACTGCGCCAGGCTCACCCGATTTGCCAGAATCCCCTCGGACACCCGTGATCAGCAGGTCCGCCGTGGGCACGCCAGGTTCGGCGGACTAGAGAGCGTCCACACCAGCTACTTATTATGACTCAGACGGTGGGTGTATGACACCACCCACCGGCGAGGCGTTCGATGCCGAGGGGGTGCCCGTCCGCTTCAAATCAATGGAGTAGGTCATCAACCATGAGCCGGCTTGCACTCTGGAATACAGCGGGCTCTGCCTATCTGCTGCAGAGGAGCCTACGTCTGTCCAGGAGGCTTTGGACAAACCTACTTGGCGCAGTGCGATGGAGGCGGAGATGGAATCAATCCACTACAACAACACTTGGGTCCTGGCCTCGCTGCCCATCGATCACCGCGCCATTGGACTGAAATGGGTTTTCAAGGTCAAGCGTGATCCTATAGGGAACATTGTAAAGCACAAAGCCAGGCTGGTTGCGAAGGGCTATGCACAACGTCAAGGGCTTGATTTCGATGAGGCTTTTGTCCCGGTTGCGCGCCTGGAGACGGTGCGGATGCTGCTAGCTGTGGCGGCGCACCAAGGCTGGGGTGTGCACCACATGGATGTGCGCTCGGTGTTTCTCAATGGCGATTTGCAGGAGGAGGTATATGTACACCAACCTGCAGGTTTTGTTGATGGCAACAACACACACCGCGTGCTCAAGTTATGGAAGGCTCTGTATGGTCTCCGGCAGGCTCCCCAAGCCTGGAATGCAAAGCTTGATGACACACTCCAGTTGCTCGGATTCAAGCGTTGCCGGCTCGATTATGCTCTCTGCAGGCGAGGTAACAATGACATTTTTCTATTGGTTGGTGTCTATGTGGATGATCTGATCATCACAGGGACAACCGCTGACAAAATGGATCACTTCAAGAAGTAGATGAAAGATTTGTTTCAGATGAGCAACCTCGGTCTTCTTAACTATTGATAACCCGCAAGTATAGGAGATCAATTTTAGCCTCTTTCGATAAGATGGAGTGTCGAACCCAACAAGGAGCTAAAGTTCGAACAAATATTCCCTCAAGTTCTATCGACCACCGATACAACTCTACGCATGCTTGACGTTCGCTTTACCTAGAACAAGTATGAAACCAGAAGTGCCTAGAACAAGTTAGTTTCGGTAGAGAGCTTTTTGTCACAAGAAAGTTATTTGTCCCTAGGCAATTGATAACTAGATGGTAATCATTATTGCAATTTTATATGAGGGAGAGGCATAATCTAACATACTTTCTCTTCTTGGATATGACTGGAACTCTAGCAAACATCCATAACTACAAAATATCATTAAGGTAAAACCCAACCATGGCATTAAAGTATCAAGTCCTCTTTATTCCCATACGCCATAACCCACTTATCCGTGTTTGTGTTTCTATCACTCACGCAACGCAGACAATAAGAAAACTATGAACATATTGCAACACCCTACAACTTGAGGAAAGTTCAGTTAGTTCAGTAAGTTCAGTTAGCTGAATAAAATTCAGACTGTCAGCGTGTGTGTGTGTGCACGTACAGATGCAGTAATTTTCAGTTAAGTAGTTAGCGAGATTGTAGCTCGTCCGACGCAGCGCCATAGGATGGCATGGATCACGCAAGTCGTGGTGGGCATGTAGGGTTCAATCACTGTGAGCATCGTGGGATGGCACGATCTGTAGGCTCGTTCGTGGGCGACCATTCTTTCCTTGTTTTTCAGCAGCTCGTTGGAGCTAGCTTAATAATAGAAAGCCCGAAAAGTTGCATCGGCAGTTTGCTGCACAAAACTATCATTTCCTACCTCTGGCACTCTCCCTCTCCCTCGCTCGTTCTCTGTCTTGATCGCCTGCATCTGCAACAAGTGGCATCAGAGCCTCGGTGGTGTTCGATCCATCCAGGGCGCCGGCGGTGTCTGATCCGTCGAAGAGATGGCCGGCAGCGACGACGAGAAGGCAAAGAAGCAGCTGGAGGAGGAGCAGGCCACTGTCGGTGTCAAAACCGGGGGATCTCGGGTAGGGGGTCTCGAACTATGCGTCTGATGATTGATGGTAACAGGAAGCTAGAGACACGATGTTTACCCAGGTTGAGGCCCTCTCGATCGAGGTAAAACCCTACTTCCTGCTATATTAATATGGAGGAATATGAATACAAGAGTTGATCTACCTCAAGATCGTATTGGCTAAACCCTAACGTCTAACCTATGAGGATTTGTTATTCTCTATTAGCCTCTATGGACTAAACCCTCCGGTTTATATATGTACCAGATGGGCCTAGGGTTTGTACATAACCATCTTGCAAAGGAAGGAAGGATTACACCCAAACCTAAAACTTGCCATTATACGTATACAGGAGTCCTATCCGGGTACGAGAGATGATCTTAGATTATGATCTTCAGGGCCCACCAGTCCGGCCCACCAAGAGTTATCTAGCCACCCGAGGACCCCTCGATCCTGGACTCCCTTAGTAGCCCCTGAACCTGTCTTCGATGACGATAAGTTCGGCTTTCGTACTGTCTTCGACATTGCAAGGCGGGTTCCTTCTTCCGAATATATCTTCTGCAAAAAGGTGTATTGTGTTCGGCTCTGCAAGGTTAGTACAACCCTTAGCCTCAAAGGCAAGGCTCTTAAAAGAAAATGAATAGTATGTCTTTACTGACAACTTTTTGGTGAAGCGTCACGTCCATCCCACTAACATATCGAACCGTTTTATTTGGTCCTAGTTTCGCGTTTTGAGGTATATCCTCATTGACACATCTTATCAGAATAGAGGTCGTGCCCGCTTATTGTGGGATCCTTATCAATATGATGTCAGCATCCACACCGTGCATTACTCACGACCGCTTTGGGAACCGGCGAGGTTTATGGCTAAAGTGGGGGGACGTTCTGTATTCATAGCGTTATAAAAGGATACCAATCCCTTTCATCAGCCCCACGCTTTCCTCAAGCTCAAGCTCTCCAATCTCCCTAGCCCCAGCATCCTCATCTCCCGCGCCCACCGCTCCTCGTTCCTCAACCACTACCCCCTTCCCCAGCAATGGCTGGATCCGGTGCCAGGGGCAAGTGAGAGGCCTCCACGGTCATTGAAAAACCAGTGGAGGATCTGCGGAGCGCGGGCTATCTCTCTGCCAATATCCCGTACCAAGTCCATGTCAAGGGTCAGGTGATTCCTGTCCCAGAGGCGGGTGAGAGGGTAGTGTTCACTTCTCACTTTGTTAGGGGGCTAGGGTTTCCGCTCCACCCCTTTGTTCAGGGTTTATTGTTCTTCTACGAGCTATATTTTCATGATCTAGCCCCAAACTCAATCCTTCACATCTCCGCTTTCATAGTGGTGTGTGAAGCTTTCCTCCGCATTCCTCTACACTTCGGCCTATGGCTTAAAACCTTCAATGTGAAGCCGAAGGTGGTGGATGGGCAGCACGCGTAGTGCGGGGGCGCCATGATTAGCAAGCTCCCGAATGCGACTTGGCCAAAAGGGTCGTTCGTAGAGACGAACAAGGTCTGGCAGCAGGAGTGGTTTTATATTGCCGAACCCTGCGACACCAAATGGGCGGCGGAACCAGCTTTCAGATCTGGCTCCCTAGAGAGGTTGACCTCCTGGACCAAAAAGGGTCTGGACTGGGGGTCTCCAGTTGAAGTGACGACGCTTCAAAGCCGTGTATCCGGCGTGATTTCCAAGGGGCACCAACTCTCATCCGTGGTCCAGGTAATGCTGGCCCGGCTTGTCCTCCCTTGCCAAAGCCGGGACTCCTCCCTATGGGAGTTCGATCTGGCAGGAGATAAGCCGCTGAAGCATCTCTTCGGCTTTACGCACAAAGAGATCTGGAAGCATCTCTTCAAGAGCCAGAAGGAGTGGCCGGCGGAAACCAAGGACGCGGGCTTTAGTACCGCGCTCTCCGCCCCAAAGGTAATAGAAAATTTCGCCGAACATATATCTCTTCCCTTATTTAATGATAACAGGAATTGGAGTTTTTGCGTAATATACAGGGCTGGACGAAGAAGGTGTCCCAGATCAAGTGTCCGGCGCCCTTGCCCGAAGACCCAGAATCACCTCGACTAAGGGCGATGCTGGTCCCGGTGCTGTACAAGGCGCCGGTCAAGAAGCCCAAGAAGAAGAGCAAGGGGGCCGGAGACAGCCCCCGTCCTACGGACGAGAAGTCCGAGAAGATCAACATCCTCACCTCCGAAAAGGAGGAGGATGATGAGGAAGAAGAAGAAGAAGAAGAAGAACTCCCTGCGTAAGGCAGGGGGGCGAAGAGGGGGGGGGGGGCGCTGCTGATGCAAGCACGACCGTACCCCAGAGGAAGTTAAATCTCACTGCTAGTTCGGATTCAACATCCGAACATAGCTTCGTGGTGAAGCCCAGGGAGAAACCCACGCCCGAATCATAAGTTTGTCCGGATTAATTGATGCGCCCTTTGTTTGCTTAGTATTTTTTATGCTTACTTAGCATATCTCACCTGCTGACCTATAGCCCTCCTGGAGGACACCCCGACGCCTCCTTACCGGAGGGGAACTCTCTAGCGCTTGGAGAGACGGAGAGTGACCAGCTGGTCCGAGCTCTATCGCCCATGATCGGCAGGGACACCGAAGTGTCCTCCCAGCGGGTGTCCTCCACCCAAGGAGATGAGGGCGGGGCAGGTGACGGGGCGACCGAGGGTAATACCTCGGCCTCCGCTGACCATGGGGAAACAACCCCCTTGGAGACCGAAGACGGGGGGCCCGAACAATCTGGGGCCCTCCCGAACATTGACCCGGAGCCTAGTGCGGCTCCGGGGTCCGAAGACCAGACCCCCAAGGCGGGGGCGGACACGACGGTGCCCGGAGTCAATCCTGAGGCGCCGGATCTTGTGGAGGGAGCACTGCAAAGTGCTTCCATCGTGGAAGAGCACCGCACCGTGATGGGTGCGGTGATGAAGAAGATTCAGTCCGTCAAGGGCGGACTGAACGAAGCCTTCAACAACCTGTTAATGGGATTTGAGGTAAGCAATGTAATGTTCTTTATGGAACTTTATTTATTTTAAATACACATATATAGCTAGTAGCCCCTGATGCTTTGTGTGATTCTGAACAGAATCGGACGAAGTATCCGTAGTATAGCATATTCTGGAGCTGAACTGTTTGTGCTTTTGTTATAGCTGAACAGGCTTCACTAGTTACGGCAACTGCACGAGATGCAGAGGTTGCCGAACTAAATCGGAAGCTTTTGCTGGCCAACGGGGACCTCGAGCGCGTCAACCAGCGTTTAGATGAAACGCAAGGTATGTAGTTTAAAGGAAATTTAAATGTCAAGAAGACTAACATCATAAGTTGATTATGAGTATTAACTCTTTTATGATATTCTGCATTACACAGTTGGCGCCACTGAGCTCGAGGCCCTCAAGGGCGAGCTTGCGAAGGCCAAGAAGGAGGCCGAGGTGAGCAAGGCAATCGCCGATAAGGCGGTTGCCGAATTGGAGGCCGAAAAGGTTGAGTGCGAGAAGCACCAGGCTTGGGTGTCCGAAGTCGAGGACGAGCTCAAAGATGCCATTCTCAATTGCGAGGCATTGGAAAAGAAGACTTCAGAGCTTTCTGCGGCCGTGAAGACTGCCCAGGATGCGCGAGGCGAGGCGAGCAGCGCCTGTGAGGAAATCAAGCAAGCGCGACAGATAGCATCTGGTAAGACATTTCTCTTACAGAGCATCTTCGGAGGGCAGAAGTATCTTGGGATGACAAGGTTATGGAGTTCTCCAGGCGTGTTTGCTGATCTTCCAAAGAGCAGTGCTGACGCTGCCCAGTACTTCCGAGCCCAGGAGGGGAATGACACGGAGAAGTTGTTTTGGTCACAGTTCTATGCGCCAAAACATCAGGTGCCCCTCAACGACCAGATGAAGCAGCTGGTCGAGCTGCACAACATGGCGGGTTCGGCCATGAAGGACTTGATAGTCCGGCTATGGCCCGCTGATCCAATCCCAAGTAGCTATTTCGGATTGGTGAAGGGGCTCATCGAGGAGAGTCCACGTGTCGATGCGTTGACGCGTTCGACCTGCATAGAAGGTGCTCGGATGGCCTTCGCTCGTGTAAAAGTGCACTGGGCGAAGATGAGGGCGGAGCATATAGCTACCGCTGGGCCGCCGGCATGCAAGGAGCACCGCAAGCCGGAGAAGTACTTCGAGGACTTCAATCATCATGCAGTGCTCAAACACATGGTGCATGATATGATGCATATGAATATGGGTAGGATATGATGCAACTCCTAGGGACAAGATGAGTGCACATATAACATGGTAATGAACAAGTTCACAAGCAAGTAGGAACACAAGCAAAATGAAAACAAAACTAACATAGTCACAAGAGGTTATGTAGTTGTTTTAAACAAGCACCCAACAAGTTTTATAATTTGATTAACATGGCAAGGGGTGCAACTAGGACCAACAACATCATGCTAGCAATTTCAATGGGCCGGAAAGAACAAACAACAATTTCCGGAAACCCCCATATTCATAATAATACATATAGGACAGATCTGAGAAAGTCATGTTTTAAAGTTGTTAAACATGCAAAACAACAGCACCATCTTAATCTACACATTTCTCCACCCCATATACATATAAAGTTTGTCAAATTTAGAGCTATAATTATTTAGTTATGATTTAAACAAGTTTAAACATATTCAAACCCAAATAATTATCAAACATCATTTTAAATGTTGTTAACATGGCAACACGCTGCATATTATTAATCTACATGAAAATCTAGGCAGTTTTCATATATAACTCATTTTCAACAGATGCATGTATTTAAAGATATGAATAAGCAAAAGAAAATGCAAAAAAGAAATTAAAAACAAAAACATAAAAAGGAGAAGGGGTCAAACCGACCCAGCCTGGACCTAGCCCTAGGCACTGACCTGTGGGTCCAGGGGTGCTG
Source organism: Secale cereale (assembly GCA_902687465.1). Taxonomy (NCBI): domain Eukaryota; kingdom Viridiplantae; phylum Streptophyta; class Magnoliopsida; order Poales; family Poaceae; genus Secale; species Secale cereale. The sequence goes on from LR738712.1 coordinate 891,712,564, forward strand.
AGGTGGCGTTGCGGGTGTGGGAGTGAGTGTAGGAGGCGCTGGGAGGCCGACATGCGGGACCGGGCTGTCAGGGTCATAGAGAAAATGCAAAAAGGGGGCTAGCCAGTGGAATCGAACCCGCGTCTGCGCGCTGCGAGGGAGAGGCTCAGGCCACTGAGCTATGTGTGTGTGTCTGACAGAGAAGAGAAGCGCTGCCTTATGAGTTAACTGAAGAAGCAGCACAGAGGGGAAAACAGAGCCGGTCGGAGGAGCTCGTCGGAGCTGCTCCGGCGACCAAAATGTGCGGCGGAGGCCTGCGTTGTGCTCCTAGAGGAGTTCCGCATCCGCGACAAGCACTAGCCCTACCTGACGATCACTACAACGTCGCCGGCGGCAACGAACAGAGGCGGCGGCGACGAACTACGGCGCGACAACTGCGGGGCCTAACGGAGCGGCGAGAGCACGTAGCTGACCCTACGCGGCACGGCGATGACGACGGACATGCGCGGAGGAACAACAGTGGTCGGGGCACTCGCCGGAGACGAGGCCCGCCGGCGACGAGCTCGGGCGCGCGCGGCTAATGTGGCTAGAGCATGCAAACGAGGAAGAAAAGGGGTCGGGGAGGTGCGCGAACTCACCACAAGCACGGAGGTGTGCTTGGTTAGCCGCGAGGAGCTCGGAGGCGGCTGAATCTCGCCGGAGAAGAACGGAGGCTGACGAGGGGGAACTCGACGACGAGGTAGTCGAACTTGGCGTCCCTCGGGCCTTAGAGGTAGCAGGAGACGTAGTCGATGACGGCGGACTTGACGGACACGATCTCCTGGGCGTCGGTGGCCGGAGAGCACGTCGGCGATGAGGACGAGCACTCTGCTACGCTCGGGACGGCGGAGGAGCGGTGGATCTGGTGGTCTAGGTGGCCTGGCGGCGGGCGAGGAAGGAGGAGGGAACCCTAGTGGGTTGTTGGACAAGGTGTGGGCTTAAAAGAGGGGCCAGGGCGACGACGGAGCGGCGACGACGTCGTGCTCGCGGTCCCCATGGCGATGGCGCGAGGAGGACGAAAAGGTGGGTGAGGGGCGGCTCACAGACGCTGACTTGTGGGCCCAAGGCATCCACGTGGGCGCGACACAGAGGGGGTATGCGGGGGCGCGGGTGAGAATAGGCGAGAAGGACGCACGCGGGCTGCTGTTGGGCTGCGGGCGCGCGCTTGCTGCTGGGCCGAGGGGTGAGGCCGAGCCCATGAACTGTTGGGCTGTGCTGCTGCTGCTGATTCTTTTTCTTTTTCTTTTTCTTCAGACAGAAAACAAAAGGAAAAAGCATAAGCCAAAATAAAAGGAATTAGGAGAGAAATAAAATATCCCCTAGCTCCTGGATTTATGCCCTATTTTATAAAATTGACTTGGGCATTTTTAGAGGTAGAAAAATAAAATAAGTTTGAATATGGTTCAAACTTCTGTCATTTTTGAACCTCACCAAATCATTTCAAATTGGGGCAAGGCTTTGCAAGGTGACTTATGTCAAGGAACCAAAGAAGTGGGGAGGAGATGAACATTTTAAGAGAGGTGAGTGGTGCTCGAAGAAAGGCGTAGGGTTAGCAAACTAGGACAAGAACCAACACAAAGACAAGTGAAAGTGTCATGATAACCATGATGCAATGATGACGATGAGTAATGCATGGATGCATAAAGAAAATACAATATGACAATGCAATGACAATGAGGATGCTTAATTGAAAAAGAACCCCCAAGGAAAGGACAAGGATCAATTGGTAAATGCTTTATTTCCATATATGGAAGGCATCACATATGTGGTGTTACAGTGGGCCTACTTCTAGTCAGCTTCGGTCGACTCACGGAGTCGGTGGGAGGGTCTTTCTTGACTTCTTGATTTTTTTCCATCCTTTGTAGACAATGGGGACATGATTAGTACAACCTCCTATCCTCCGGCCTACTCGTGGAGTCAGGCGGAGGGTCTTATGATGGATGGTAGCCGCTTGAGTTGGGCACGATTAGGTGAAGCCCCCGAGACGGAGGTGGTGAGACAGAGCTTTCAAGCTGAATGCGGTAAGGTGGATGGTGGAATAACCCACAAGCCGGACGACGGGTCCCTCAAGTAAGATGCGATGGAGCCTGACAGAGCTCCCGCTGGACATTTTGAGGTGGATCGCTCAAGTGCGAGGCGGAGCCATTGAGCTGGGGCTGCAGGCTCCACATTGCCAGATCCAGCATCTCTAGACCGGGCTAGGGGTCATCCAAAAGGCCCGCCACACTGTAGTCCTGGGAGCTCCACTTGGGCATCGTCTCTAGCCAACATTCTGCAGGGCGGTGGCCACAAGGTTCCCTCTCGCGCCGCCCCGCCACGGCCGCCATCCACCATGTTCCCTGCCATGGAAAATCATCGCACGCCCATGCACCGGGAAGCATGATTTCTCTAATCATTTTCAACTTGGACTGATTATTTCATGAACAAGGGTTTCCCCCCGCTTTTGTATACAAAGCAACCAACCGAGCCATACAAGGATAGGTGCTGGGGCGGAAGCAACACAGACACACCCAAAAGAAATGACAGAGAAAGAGCAAAAGAAACAAATGCCGACAACGGCGGACCAACAAAACGAAGAAGCCTTGCGATCTTGCAGCTGCCTATTTTCTATTTTTGTTTTACATTGTAGGCCTCATAGATTTACACGAGAGCCCTCTCAGGAAGAGATGCTCCTAATTTTTGTCAAAATATTATGTGATGTTTATATATCACCAAGTGGCTGGGTTGCGAATTATTCCGCTGAAGGAGATCCGCAATTTGTCGCACGAGCCAGGTTGGGAAAACTATTCTCCCAAATTTGTGTTAGGATACAAAGTTACAAACAACTTATCTTTACTGAATTTCCTTCCGTAGAGACATATATTTAATACTTCGTTTCCTAGGATATTACATATAATTTGTGCTCTCTCTAAAGAATTTAAAGGTCTTGAGCATGCATAATTCACTAAATGCACAACCTTCGACCACATGATAGGCAGATTTTAACCTATTTGACTTCCAAATTTACACTTATGAGGGCAATAGCAAGACCATATTTGTTGTAAGACTTATTTTATAAAATCAAGAAATTCATTGTACATATTCATTTTTTTACATGTTCTCGTGCTTGCCCAACCACACATCCATTGTCGGCCAGCTTGATCCAGCCTTGCTCCCACCGGTTATTGTTGGATCTCACAGGAGAAAAGAAAGGGGGGAGAGAGAATTGAAACGGACATGAGAGAGAATAGGGAAGACAGAGAACAAGGTGGAGCCATGCAGGATACTTAGTTGGTTATGGGTCCCACGTTTGTATTGCTTTGGTACTCCCTTTGGTATGGCAGAATAGGTGATTCCTACGCGGCATCCTCACCCATCTTGATGCGGAGATGTACGCTGGATTTCTTACAGGAACATATCAGAACCGGTAAAAATGACTTGGCACTTATTTTGTATTCTCTTTCAGGTAGCTTGCCACATTTCCCATGCGGCTGCAGTGTATATCGATCTCACATTGAGCCTCTCAGCCCCCGGGTCGCCTCCATGGGTGACATGGATGGCGGGCCCCCTTCCTAGACCTCCTACCACCCCTTCACCCTCTTCCCCTCTAGTGGGTGGCGTTCGCACGTTATGGCACCGAGAAGGATGTTGTAGGAGCATCCTCGGGTGGCTGACCATTCAATTGTCTCTCCAGCGAGGCTTGTGGTCCTAGTGGTGTCTATGCTTCTTGGTCGTGTGGGCGGTGATGGGTGTAGCAGCATATGGCCATGTCTCTTTCTCTTCTGGAGGCATTGGTGGCATCCAGATCTGCTTCCGAATGTTTGGACTTCACCCTGACAAGCCTTCCTCCAGGATGGGCTCGATGACACATGTGCCTTGTAGTGGCACATGTGAGCTACCGAGTGAATAGATGGACATGGATTTTTACCTCAAGCCCAGGCTTGGACAGGAGAACCGCGGTGATGTCCTCAAAAGAGAATTGGCACCTGTGGGGGTGTCGTAGAGCTCAGGTGACCGTAGTTTGTGGCATGTCATTGTGTTTGGCCCTGCTATGCTTATGCTAGGCAGCATAGTGATGTCATTTTTTTGGCTTGCCCATTTTTTGTGCAATTTATGTTGTCGGGTTATCTCATGATCTGCCCTGTAAGAAGACTTCCTCACTCCCTATGGGTGAGATTTCTGGCAAGAATAATCATAGGGTAGCATACACAGAGAATATCAGATTAGGATCACACAACACAAACATTTACCCTGGTTAATCTCTTGAGATGAGGTAATAGGCTACTCCTGCATGTATGATTGGAATTGATGGTTCTCTTGCAAAGATATTTTCGTTAAGCATAGCAACTTGACCCTCTCGGGGGGGGGGGGGGTACCTCCCCTTATATAGGTGGAGATGGGTAGGGTTACATAAGCCCGGGTCGGTTCGAATATAGGGCTTGTACCCCATGTTGATGATGTCTAAAGTACATGTCTAGTACTCCAAGTAAATGATGTGCCCCGAGCAGGCCGCCCCCAGGTAGCGGGTCTGAGCTGATGTCTGGCCTGGTGGGCCTACTTCTAGTCAGCTTCGGTCGACTCATGGAGTCGGTGCGAGGGTCTTTGTTGACTTCTTGATTTTTTTCCGTCCTTTGTAGACAATGGGGACATGATTAGTACACCCTCCTATCCTCCAGCCGACTCGCGGAGTCAGGCGGAGGGTCTTATGATGGATGATGGTAGCCGCTTGAGTTGGGCACAACTAGGTGAAGCCCCCGAGCCGGAGGTGGTGAGACGGAGCTCTCGATCCGGATGCGGTAAGGTGGATACTGGAATAACCCTCAAGCTGGACGACGGGTTCCTCAAGTAAGATGCGATGGAGCCTGACAGAGCTCCCGCTAGACATTGTGAGGTGGATCGCTCAAGTGCGAGGTGGAGCCCTTGAGCTGGGGCTGCAGGCTCCACATTACCAGATCCAGCAGCTCTAGACCGGGCTAGGGGTCATCCAAAAGGCCCACCACACTGTAGTCCTGGGAGCTCCACTTGGGCATCGTCTCTAGCCAACAGACCGCAAGGCGGCATCCACAAGGTTCCCTCTCGCGCCGCCCCACCACGGCCGCCATCCACCATGTTCCCCGCCATGGAAAATCATTGCATGCCCATGCACCGGGAAGCATGATTTCTCTAATCATTTTCAACTTGGACTGATTATTTTTGTTTTACATTGTAGGCCTCATAGATTTACACGAGAGCCCTCTCAGGAAGAGATGCTCCTAATTTTTGTCAAAATATTATGTGATGTTTATATATCACCAAGTGGCTGGGTTGCGAATTATTCCGCTGAAGGAGATCTGCAATTTCTCGCATGAGCCAGGTTGTGAAAAATATTCTCCTAAATTTGTGTTAGGATACAAAGTTACAAACAACTTATCTTTACTGAATTTCCTTCCGTATAGACATACATTTAATACTTCGTTTCCTAGGATATTACATATAATTTGTGCTCTCTCTAAAGAATGTAAAACTCTTGAGCATGCATAATTCACTAAATGCACAACCTTCGACAACATGTTAGGCATATTTTAACCTATTTGACTTCCAAATTTACACTTATGAGGGCATAGCAAGACAATATTTGTTGTAAGACTTATTTTATAAAATCAAGAAATTCGTTGTACATATTCATTTTTTTGCATGTTCCCGCAAAGATTGTAGAAATTATTGTCACAATCTCGCAATTTTACAAATGGAGGCAACGATCTTACTTGTCTGGCAGAGCTATGCTGCTGCTATACTGCTCATTTGTGGAAACATTATTGGTAAACTACGACCCTTGGGGTGTACCCATAAATAAGACGTTGGTTGCATTTTATTACCCTCTCAGATCTTGCAGCTGCCTATTTTCATCTGAATATTTATTTATGAGAAAATAAATATTCTGAATAATCTCCTAAACCTATGTTGCTTTGATGGTGCCCATGGTAAGGAATTGAATGAGGTTCTGGCCATGATTGTTGCTCTTATTTTATATTTGTGCAAGATAAGAGAATGTTATAAAACTATATTTATCTATTTGTTAAATCAAACTAAACATACATTTACTTTTTATTTATCTGAGACATACGGAAATGTTGTGGAATGAACCAAGATTGTTATATATCCACTGCGATTGCAAAATAGAGACTGAATGCTATTTATTTTCGAAATATTTTGTTCTGAGAGAAATTTGGAATAACACTAAAGTACTTAACAAAAATCATAAAAGTAGCCAACAACAGTATACTATGATCACACAATTTTTAAAACTGATAATAATCTCTTGCGGGTAGCATCCAGTAAGCTTGCATATTTGTCACTAGGTCACCATATTCAGGCTTGGACTTAACACCGATCTCACTCATGCAACAACTCTTGGTGCAATCAATTTCTCCCTTAACTGCATATAAATAAATTATCAAAATATTCAGAAATTTGGAACACGCATACATATTTAACAGTATCATCTAACATAAATGATAACAATCAGTAATTCTTAATTTCTTGTAGTTATGACTTTTACAAGAAACGTAATGAATACTAGCTCAGAAGTCGCATCAATCTCACTGGAAGTTAAATTTTACTTGAGCCCTGCATTCTGAAAAAGTTCAGGCTACACTGTGAACCTATCATACTCCAGTAGAAGCTATCAGGTTTTGGATTAAGGTGATAATGAAAGCTCTTAATGATTAGTAAAATTGTCGTTCAGCGGTGCTCAATCACTCATTTATTTTTTGTTATTTGGAGCCAATTAAGTAACACACAATGTGTTTCATGCTTGGAAAATTTTAGCATGGTCCCTCTTACCTCCCCTTTTCACATGAGAGGTAAGAGTACAGTACAGGTAATTTTTAATTCCTTGGTCCTTCACTTGATAAACTTACTTCACAAATTAGTGTAAAAAAATTTGTAATACCATCATACTGAAATCTGCTGCACAAGGACGTTGTAAAGCATCTTTACCGAAAACTTCAACATGTATTTGTAGTGCATAGAACGACATCAATGCCAACATCATGTGTAGGTCCAAGGAAACTACATCGTACTTGAAAATGAAATAGATGGTACGTATCTTCTATACAAAATTATAAATTAACACAAGGAAAACAAAAACTTACCTTTTGGTGATTTGAAGACACATTAATCCATTTCACTGCCTGCATGGTTGTTCAGATAAAACAAAATAATGTTAAAATGTTACATAGAGGCACACCCTGTACGGGCAACACTCTTGCCAAGGAAAGACACACACGAAAGGAGGTGAAGGGGGCGGAGGGAGACATCACAGCGACAGGCACGGGTGGCAGCCAGGATAATGAGCTCAGATTAGGGTGGCAGAGGGATCTAACAGTGAGCCTGAGGGTGGTTGATAGACATTGGCCCTCGAGAATAAATTAGCCCAACAGTTTCGGTTGAAAATGCATCCGGAATTAAAAGAAATGGATGTGGATGGTCTTTATGTTACTCCGATTGAAATGAAATGGTAAGATGGGAGTAATAGTGCACCCCCCTAGTAGTAAAATGTACCATAAAAGGGATCTATACAAAAGATATTTGTGATGGAATGGGGTGCAAGGGTACAACAAAAATGGTGAAATTTGGAAATGGACATTGAAATAAAAACATCCATGCATGGAAATATAGAGAATAGTACGTACCTAGTGCTTCATAAGGTTTTTAATTCCTCCATAGTTATCCCATGAATCGTCCCGTCTGTCACCAGATGTGCCGGCTGTTTCAGAACTAGTGTTGCCCCAGTTTAAAGAAACTCTATCAAGGTTTTGAGGCTGCACTGCACTGGCCTGACCAGCAGAAGCATCTAGACCAATTCCATGTGGTACTGGTGGTCCTAGGTTGGATGGCATTGACGCACCTGCCATGCTTCCACTTGTTCTAACTCCACCGCGACCACCATTACGATTATCATAATTATTGTCACTAGAATTACCGTGATGATAACTATAAGATTTATTATTGCCATTACCATAGTGCTGACCATAATCATTAGCACTAACAGTACCATAATGATGATCATAACCATTTATGTCGCCAATGCCATTACCATGATGATAACCATGACCATACGCAGCACCTAAACCAAGATTAGTTGTTTGGTTCCCATTTCCAAGAACGCCATAGTCAACTTGTGATGCACCGCCGCTTAGCCAGCTGGTTTGGTTAATATCTCTTGCTCCCTGGGATCTCATATGGAATCTGTAACTTCCCTCACTTTCTTGAGATTCCAAATAGTTCTTGGAAGTACTATTAGAATGTGATGGCATAGAGCTTGGCATGATTGATAGCCCATCGGTACTACAATCTTTTCTGTATTTCTGAAATTTCAAATATTGTGAAAACATCAATAAATGGGTGCTTGGTTACTACGGTACAATTTCAGATAATTTATTTCATGATCATATAAACTGGATCTGATAGTTTGTTTCAGATTGAAGAAACATCAACTAGTTAGTCTATATCTTACCTGCAGATGGCTACTGACTTGAGCTGTAGTTACATATATACCGTCAATCTCCAAAAATTCTCTTATATTGTTCGGAGTGTCGTCTGCATTAGAAAAGAAAAATATATAACAAGTGGACAGAGCTTAGAAAGATAAAAAAATATAAAAAAAATGTGCTTTATTTATTTCAGGTCTATCATACTAAGTTCACCCTAAAATTTCCCTTGACTATCGATGCCAATTGTAAGAAGCAAGTATCTAAATGATCAGAGCTAGGCAAATAATATAAGTAAAACATGCAATGAGTATTACATATGTGAAGGGATCATAGTTTTAAATCGCATGCTATCTCGGCATTATCACAACACTATAACATTTGGAGGGAGATCACGCTAAGCCATTTAACACTTTTAGCTCATTAAGCGCGCTATAGCTCGATTTGTTATAAGAAAATTAAAATATTAAAATTTGCAAGTGCACATGGAAAACTAAAATATTAAAATTTTAGCAACATACAATCGTTCATAGAATCACAATACCATTTCGTTTATAATGTAATACAGAGGTAAATATGCATGTTATGTGTCATCATATTTATCTATGTTTTTCCAAATACAGGCTTCAAAAATGACAAAGATATAGAAGCTATAAATTTGTTATGCATTAATGGACTTGCGAATGATAAGTTATACATGGGGGAAAAAGTAAAAACTTTTCTATTAAGAATGAATAAATCCTGTCAAATATAAGGGGTAATTAACGGGTCAAAATGTTCTACAAGAACTAGACTTATTTCGTAGTAAACTGATTTTGCCTAGGTGTGTTTGTGATAGATATTCTGGAAATGTATAGCTAATTAGCTATAATGTTATTGGACACCCCCTCCCTCTCTCTCTCCCTCCCTCCCTCTCTCCCTCTATCCCTCTCCCCCCTTATAATAGCTATGTGCAAAATCCATTTGCAAGCATAAACACCAAATGAAGTAATCCACTCTAAATCTCTATCAAACATACAAAACACAACCTTTTTGCTAACTCCATTATGCCTCCACTACTCCCATGTGATCCAACATGCAATTTGTATTGCTACAATCAATGCTTCGCCATATAGGGGATGACGCCTCTCAAATGCAAGTTGTGTGGCCGGCTGACGCCAGCTTGTCAAATAATTTTAGACGGAGTCACTTATGTGTTGAAGTGTGGTCTAGAAGGACGAACACATAGGTTAATAACATTGAAGAGATTGGTTAATTACAACCCTAATTATATTTTAAAATTGTTTGATCTTAAAGATGTATCTATTTTTTGGTGAGAGGTCATTCAATCATTCTAGTCTTGGTACTCAAATATGGTATAAATTGTATATTCATTGCTCATCGCTCAACATTTGGAAGTCGGAGCATGGATATGGCAATCTCGACTCCCTTTTTAATGAAGAAAGTAGCATAAGTAGGGAAGATTCCCAAGCTCACCCATGGGAATTCATCGCCATTGCCGACCTCGGTGAGGAAGAGGATGTAGAAACTTTTTAGAGCAACTGAACTGGCATAGGCAACACGAGAGGCTTTTTGTGGCCTACTTACCATCACATGATCTCCATAACCCATGGTTCAACATAATGCCTCCTAAAGTATCTCATATGGGAATCTTTAGGATTTGTCGAAACCAATGCATAGTTCTTGTTAGATGAATCTACTTGCGATATTAGATGTAGTTCGAAGGTGGAAGCATGGTTTCCATGAGACAGAGGACAAAGATCATAAGAATTATTGCTCAATTCTAACCATAAGTGGATCTTGAAGAGGTATCTATTTTGGACGAAAATGTATTGAACTAATGGTGCGTCATATTTCCAGCAAAACATGGTAGAATTTTAAGTGTTTGTGCCTAAACGCTCTCTATGACAAATATGGAGGATAGATATTGGAGACTCCACTCCCATGTCAATGAGGAAAGTATTATATATAGGATAGCTGGCCCGGCTCACATCTAGGATATCACTCGAATGGTTGACTTTGGCACGGATTGGTACTTTAAGAAGTTCTAAAATGGCATGTAAACTAGAACATAAATGACACTTCCCAATATAAGTGAACCATGATATGATATCCTGTGCCCCTGCCTTTATTCGGTGTAATGCTATCTACCACCTCTCAGATTAACATCCCGATGAGATTTGAAATGTCCCAAATGTGGGAACATAGGGGCAAAATGATGGAAGGGACACTTTCATATCATTTATGTGTACATTCTTTTAAAATAGTAGGTCTTAACAAAACAACAATTTCTCGTGAATGAAAGTTATTGTTGATAACTCATGGTACCACATACACATGGTATATAACTGAGCTTACTCTAACCAACAATTATGTGGAAAAGTTGGATGAAATATAACGAAGCGTCGATGGGCTTGTGAATGAAAAAAGTGGTGCAATCAAGGAAGGTGCCTTTGCTCACTCCAAGGGTGTCACTTGTATTGTCGATATAGGTGACGAAGAGATCGTAGATGCTTTATAAGTTGTCAGACAAACGTAATAGTGGTAACATGGGTTGCCACATTTAGTGTTCTAGGACTTTATTGGACATAATGATGTTCATTGTTGTCATGCATGATACATACCTACTAATGCCAATGTGTTAAAGCTTTTTAATTTGACTAACTAATTTACAGCAAGATCGTGTGTGACAACACTGCAGAAATATTTTGTATGTGATCTTCATGATTTATCTGTCTTCTCATTGTTGATGTCATTACACAATGTTTTTTGCATGGCAATTATGTCACTACGTATTGACTTAGCATAGAAAACATTATTTTACTTGGTAAGCTAGGAAGGCGTGGAAAATTGAGACAACTCAAGGAAAATAGGTGAGAAAAATTGGCAAAACTGGAAAAGGGGCTGGGGATGATGCAATAAACAAACATAAGATAAAACCTTATGTATTTTTAAGTACGGCATGTTAATCTATTTGTATGTTTAGTCAAAGTTTTGATATAGGAATGTATGATAATTAGATAGATGGGCAAAGTTCATACCATTTTAATATCTATTCAAATATATTGGATGTTAAGAGGTGTATATTTTTATTGATATGTTCTAGCTATATTATTAGTACCGCATTGTACCACCCGAATATGGTAGGAAGTTTGTATTCGTTACATAGTGACCGCCTCGACAAAGTGGGTGGGGGGGGGGACGCAGCTAGTAGAGGTTTGATAGAGACTTGTCAATGAACAAAACTAGGATAATCAAGTCAACTACCCCAATCTTACCCCAAGTGTGTCATTGTAATTGCCATTGCAGGTCATAGACACTTTCATAAGGTACCAATCTAGGATAGCCTTGGTAAGATTAGCGGCTTCATAAGGTACCCGGACATTTTAGTCATTTATTTTATATAGCTTGCTCATTTTCTCCCATGTGCGAGCCTCCTTGTCGAACCTAGTGAGTTGAATGTTTTTAGTGAAGCCAATTATCTATTTCTTCATGGTTTGACCATGGGAATGTCGATGAAATGTGATAAAAGGAGAAATCCTGTAGCAAAATCTTCTTCTACTCCAATTGATGGTGGAGTTGTAATATGTGTATATTATTAGTTCCGAATATACTCAATTAGTAGTATAATGGAAGTGTATTCATCGTACAAAATTTTCCATGACAAAACCATAGGATAGAGATTGGATTATTAAATTCCATTACAAAGAACATACTAGTACAAGACTGAGATGTTGTGTAGGCTTGCCTCGAGGATTTCAAGCCAATGTTGACTTAGACGAGTACAAGATCATAGGAACTTTTAGAAGTTATGGAACACGAGTAATTAACCATCAACCCTAGTAATATCTCATGATATATGAACTTAAACATGCATGACATAATGTTCTACAAGCTTTCCTCGATGTACTGACACCGATTGACTCTCATGCATGAACCATTTGGGGCCATGCTGTAACACATCAAATACTTTTGGAGGAAGCTACTTGTGTTGGTAGAATGGGTTTCCGAGTGTGGATATATGGGTAACTAGATCAAGGTTCATAGTTCATATATAACAGTAGTGTACTCCAATTGAAGGTGTATCCTTAAGAGATAGTTATTTTAGGTGAGAATGTACTAGACTTCTAGTACCTTATCGTACCATCCAAAATATGGTAGAAACCTATGTGTGTTTTGAAATGATGGGCCCATACTGAATAAAATACATTGAATCATTTGAAACTAAACTATGTGTATAGAAATGGTCTAAAAGTGGAATCGTATGGGCTACAAGACTTTGGGAAGAGTATTCATAACGATGGTACAACTATGAATCCAAGAGAGATCATGAAGAGATATCTGACTTAGGTATTGAAAAATGGTACATCGTGGCACCACCCAAAGGTGGTCAGAAAACTCATGTTACCTATTAACAAACTAATAGTTGCACAACAGAAGTGTAGAGAGTCAAATTCAACACGTCTCCCACTATATAGAATTTCCCATGTCCGTTCATATACTCCTTATGTCTGTGAGCCAAACTCAATGGTACCACCATATAATCAATGACCTCCTTTGAGGTGTGCTCATGGAGCTAGACCTTCTCAATCATGGCAAGGTTCATTGTTGCTCACACATGAACTTGTTCTACTCATGATACTAATGGGAATGGGTCCGGTTGGACGGAACCCTAACACCAAGCATTGACATTGGTCCTCTTTCTCACTGATCTAGTAATATTGGGGTCGAGAAGAGGGGGGGGGGGGGCGCACGGTGTCGTTGTGTTCATTTTATTTTCCGATATTGCCTTCAATAACATCTTTGTGTTGTTGTGCAGGCTCAAGACTATCCAAAGGCGATATTCGTTGCATTGTGATGAGTTCTTGTGCTAGGTGTGGTCTCTAGCACCATCTTTGATCTTCGATCTTCGATGATACATGCGAAGCATCAACCTGCGCCGCATGTGATTGTTCTTTTGTTGGCGGCTGTCTAGGAAATGCTTTGTCATGTACAACCTCGACCCTCCTTAATTTTATCCATTTGTGAAGTTGTAACATTAGCATGCTTTTATTGTGAGATTTTTTACCATACCCCCTACTGGCTGGGAACTGTGTGGTACACATATTTGTTTGCAAGGGCCTAACTAGAAATATTTCAACCTATATTTTACCTACACAGACAAGACCTCAATCTCATATTTTCACCCTCTTCATGCTGGTTTGCTCAAATCATTTAGCTCCTATTGTGCTTGTCTAGTCTCCATTCCCCCTGCAATGTCGCACATCTATGATCCAGTCGACGTCATAGACTGGCACATCCTTAACCTCGCAACCGCGTTCAAAGTTCATGACCTTGTTATTTGATCAACGGTTCAATTATCCAAGCCCTAGCTGTATTATTGCAATGTAGATAATATGTGGCATTAAAAATTTCTTCCAGGTGACAGCTGCCACAACTACCAAGACATCATTGAATTTCAAGCATGCATTAATATACAACTAAAATTATGAATTTGAATGAACATAAACAATCTACAAAGGGGGACACTAAATTTTCCAATGTGTAAATTCTTCAGCAATTCGACCCTATGATTAATAACAAGTCAATGGATGAATCGGGATCATGATCCTAGACATCGTCGTTGAGCTTGTCGCTTGTTATGTTGATGCAGGTGTAGCAGATCCATTATAGCAGCCGCTTAGCAGTTCCACTGAAGTCGCCACCAAAGAGGCCATTGGGCACCAAGAGTGGTGACAACAGTGTGGACCACATAATGGCGGTCACGACTCCCTTGGCACATGTCACCTCTGTCGTCCCCATGTGTCATTGTGGGGATGAGATACTTTCCGTGTAGCCTCCTCCTTGATGACGGGGAGCTCCTCATTCACGAAAAAGAGGCATCCCACTATCAAAACCTAAGAAGCAGTAGAATGGGTGTGACACCTCGATTAGTTAGCCGGCCAAAAACTAGGATCTTCCCAAACTGCCCACAAATTACTTATACTACTTGCCATGAACAAGCAGTGCTCTCTCTACTTATAACCCAATTCCACCAATATACATCGCCTTGGGAATTTTGATCTCCATGATTGAATGAGATATATACAGTATAGGGTACCATAAAAGAGCACTATATTGTAAGGTCACAACCTATGTATCCTGACCTGTGACCTCCTGGGAGAGATGTCAAGGGTCTGGTGGTGTAATGCCTTCGAAGTAATATATTCAGATTGGGATCCTTTCTACCTTGGGATTGTCCTGAAAAACTAGTCTCTTGTGGCTTGCAAGAAGAGATCACTAACACATATGATTAGACAATCCTTATGTGAGAATTAGAGTAGTTCATATAAATAATTGAATTTTTAATTTAACCAAACATATTCAATATGATTTCTATTCGAAATGTCACTAGGGGGAAAGTCCAAATGACTATTTTAATTCGCCGTAATCATGGCAGAACATCAGAGCTATAGGTTTAGGGTCTTGATAAGAAAGCAACAGCCAAGGCACTGGACGTTTCACTAGGGCGAGGCAACGAAGCACTGCACCCAAAATTTTATGATCGATTAATAGATCATACATGATGTTGATGTTGCCCATAATAGTAGAAAAGGGAGCACGCTAGTTGTGAGCACCTTGGCATTACGGTTCTCCCAAATGTTCTAGAGAATGGTGAGACAGACTATGTAGTATAGGCAAGGGTGATCCATGAGGTCGAGGGTGCTGACAAGGCATACCACCTCCACTGTGGTGGCAATAGGCGCGTCTAGTGCCCAAATGGCATGGGCGTGGATGCATGACTCAAGCAGGTGCTTCAAGGTTTCTTCACCACATCAAAAGACATGCTACCGTGGAAATGTTGTAGAGGAGGTGGAGATGGGAAGTCGCGGATGATGGAAGAACCAAAGGAAGAATTTACATTACGGGGGCATAGCTGCGCTAGATCATGGGGGTCGATGGTGTCCACAACATGCATCACCATGCTTAACTAATACACCGTATGTGCCATGAATGAGGCACCAGAGGGGTGCATGATGCAGTGGTTTGACACCCTAGGTGAGAGTGACATCTTCCCCAACTCAGCATTTAGGCTGCCAATCTCGGTGTGCATGACCACAGAGAGACTACACAGTAGGTGGTCTTCAATGAACAGGAGGGACGTCGACAAAACTACCCTTGTCAGTCGAGCAAAGAGGTGTGCCACAACACCTAGTGAGCCATTTTATCTACATGAGCAATGAGAGGGACGAGATGGATGATCCCGAGCTTGTGGGGGGAGACCAGAAGCACCAGTACTGTTGCAGGAAGCTGGACACGAGACAACCAAACATCGAGGCCAATTGTTCGGCAATCTCCGATTTGACGTTGAGAGGAATGAACATGCACCTGGAAAAGTTGAGGGTGAGGCTAGTGATTGTTGTGAAGGTATCATCCATGTATAGCAGGGCTGGACACGACAATAAGGGGACGAGGGGATGTTTGGCCGCCACCGTCAGCACCAATGGCGAGGATGAGTCGCTCGAGAACATACACAACTAGGATGGAGAGGTAGGGGAGAAGGGATCCCTTGACGGATCCCTTTTCGGTTGGCGATCCAATTGCCGGGGACACTATTGAGGATGATTACAGACCGAGGTCCTGAACCTACCTTCGCCAGCGGGAAGGGAAACCACCCAAGACATGTAATCTAATGCTTTTTGAAGTGAAGCTTGAGCACCATCTCCGGCGCACTGTACTAATGGAAGCATTGCAGGAGCTCCACAGTGACGATGGAATTTTCAAAGATTCATCACCTGCACAGAAAGCAAGTCTGCTCAAAATGCACAAGGAAAGGAATGAGTGGCTCCTGGTGAGACATCATGACTGACGACAACGTCTTCCGCGTGAGGGGGCAGTTTCGCAATGAGATACGACAAAATATTGTCAGAGAGGTGGGAACGTCCACCTTGAGCAGGAGGGCGATGAAGGATTTTGTTGATGCTGAATAGTCAGCCTCGTGGTTGTAGAACCATTTTGCGAGAGTAAGGGAAAATTTTGTTTTTGCCACTCTAGATTTTACCAATTTTTCTTATGCCACTCTAGATTTTGACATTTCACTTTTGCCACTCTTAGTTTTTGACAATTGTCACAATTGCCATTCTATGGCAAAAGCAAAATAATTTTATTTCATTTTTGCCACTCTTAGCTTTTGACAATTATCACAATTGCCACTCTGAAAATTTTGCTTTTGCCACGGGAATGGCAATTGTGAAAAACTAAGAATGGCAAAAGTGAAATGTCAAAAGCTGGAGTGGCGTAAGGAAAATTGGCAAAATCTAGAGTGGCAAAAACAAAATTTTCTCCAATAAGATTGAGGAGAAGTGACCTTAGGCCTGCTTGAGGAAAATCGTACAATACCCATCAGGGCTTGGAGTAGTCTCAGGCTTCCTTTCAAAGAAAACTGCCTTGAGCTCAGAGCCAGAGAGCGGATACACGAGCAACACTTCCTGGAAGGCATCTAAGAGAGTGTGTGTGCCATGAAGAGCCGGAGGTTGATGTTGTCGTGAACCGACATCTTTGTTCTCGAAAGAGGATGGTAGAAGTCATAAAGGGTGCATTTCATGTCCCGATTGGCGTGGTGCTTAACCCCATTATGATTGAGGCATGCAATCTGCTTGTTGCAGAATCAGGCTGATGCACGGGCATGGAAGAAGTTTGAGTGCCAATCTCCGAGTTTGCAAAAGAATATCTTGCTCCTGTACCACCAAAAATCCACACATTGATGTTCATGGGGGCAAGGGAGTGTTGCACGAGGGAGAACGCAAGAGGAATTTAGGGTTAGGGAGACCATGTTTCTCCTTCAGGGGATCGAGGAAAAGGGTCGTGATGTGGCAGTTCTTGACGATAGCATCGGGGTATTTGAGCTGCTTTGACAAATCTTGAGCCCACTCCAGATCTGCTTCAGATGCAACACAAGACAATTGGTCGGCTGGAGGTCAGGGGCGTTGCCGCAGTTGCAGCTTCGGCAACCACATTGAAAACAAGGTTCCTAACCCATTGCCCACTAAAACAGACGAAGGTAGCACATGGAACCGTCATAGTAGTGATGAGGATGATAGGATGTGTCCGAAGGCGTGACGATGGACGGAGGTGACGGCAGAGTCCGGCATGATCGAGCACCAATCGTTGTTCACAAGGAAAATATCCATCTTGATAAGAGGGACGGGGGTGGGGTTCATGATTTTATCAAGTGTACAGGCGGTTGTGGAGAGGTAGGTCGACTAAAGCAGCGGCGTCGGTGTAGTCATTGGAGAGGAGGGCGTCAGTGGGCATTGAAGTTGTAATTTTTCCGCACTTTAGGGTCATAGACAAAGTTATAATCGCCCACCAGGGCCCACAACTACCGATGGTGTTGCCCATAGCGGCGATATTATCTAAAAACACTCATCTCTCTTGCCCATTGCATGGGCCGTATGAGTTGATGATGGGGAAATAGACCCGAGATGTGGGGAAGGGAAAAGCTGCCGAGATGAACCTCGACCTTTAGTTGATAACACAAGGCCGGAGGCCCAATCATCCCAGGTGGCGCCAACGCTAGCATGGCATGGCCCAAAAAAAACCATGCACCATGTGTTCTTCCACCACAACTCGGTTGGCATGGCGTGGCGCAGTGGTGGAGAGGAAGAAGCAGTATCCAGGTTAGAGGAGGTTGGGAGCGGGGGTTGTACGGAGACGAGGGGATGGGAAAGCCAGGCATGTTAGGGAAAACACGAAGGCCAGAAGCTTGCAGGCCGCCCTCTTGTGCCCAGAGCAACGACGGTGAATCCATAAAATGGGGTCTCGGCAATCTTTGACACGGTGGCGCAGGGAGAGGGAGCAACCCTAGAGACTAGAGAGCTTTGTGTGGTGATAGGCTTTGGGAGAGGAGTGAGGCCCTTGAGTGGGGATGGTCGGGGAAGGGAAGAGGCAATCTATGCTTAGGTGCGGGGGAGGTTTTATTTATATAGTGGAAGTAACAAACATGTTGACCAAGGCTAGTCCAGTAGCATGTGGGGCACAGATGGAGGCCCGGTGGCATGTGATGGGGTGAATGACTCACATGGGCCATGGGTAGGGGCTAGGAATGTGAGGGGGAGCGAGCACACTAATGTAGACGAGACGGGATGGGGCAGGTCGCGGTAGTTGTCTCTCCTGGTCGCCACAATACTCGAGTGTTGGTAGGTCCCAAACATTAGGGGCAGCCTGAGTAGCACCGCAGCCGTTGCCAGGAAACTACCCAACTGAATAGGCCCGGGAGCAAATGGCCCACTCCTGGAAGTGCAGCCCAAGGATACACAATGCCCAAGGATGAGTGAAAGTGGAGGATGATACGATCATGGCGTAGATCGTCGTGGGAGAGAATGAACCTGTCAGCGTGAGGGTGGCAACATCTATTCTGAACACAAATCATCCACAAGAAGTCATTAAAATCAGTGTGAGGTAAGAGAATCCAGAATGTCAGTGCGCCGATGAGCAACGTGAGGTTGTAGTTGTCAAAGTAAGGGAAAGGGCTCGACCGTGATGGCAAAAACTGAGTGGCTAACGAGGGAGAGCAGATGCTCCCGGACGAAGCCTTGGAAGGTAGGTGCCGACCGGGCCGGTGAACACAAGTTGCTGGTCAAATGACTAGACGTGGACAACCAAGGAGGGTAGGAATGTGTAGTGAAGCCAACACGAGTGGATTGGGAGATGTGGCGAGGGCCCGGGAAGCAAGGGAGTGTCGAGGGAGCGCACATGCGACGAGAGTGGAAGGGGGACGGGGGCGACGGGGTGTCACAACCCAAATCGATAAAGCTACCTAAACAGAACAATCACTACAATATACAAATGCCATCGATTCAATATGAGTTACGAGGCTATGCATACTAATGAAATAATTATGGTCATCCAACCAGGCCCGAATATATTCGGACCTACAATCATGTACTACTAATATGCATCACATGCATAGAAGCTATCTTATATATACAACTTGCAGAAGAGAGAATACTCTCGAGCTACTTGTGATCCTATCACCTGGTCCCTACCCCAAGAGAGACCACTCGGATGTCAGCAAGTTTGGCCACATATGTCTATCTAGTAGTACTACACTAGTAAAACATGTAGTGAGCACCCAATTATTAAGAATAAACTATGTAGTATGATGCATTTATTAACAACAAAATAACTAAGCATGGAGAAAGAAAATGTGGTCCACAGGTAGGTATCCTATAGTTGACCATTCATGCATTTGGGATATATCTCACGCACCTTGTGTTGTCTTTAACTGGGTGACCGCATTGACGAACAATTCATGCATCTGTGGAGTCCAATCGACCTTTTTCTTCTTTGTGGTCCCCAGCTGCAGGCCGCCCTCGGAGCCCCCCTTGCCCTTGCTGGGATCGTTCACTCCTTGCCCTCTCTTCCTCGGCGTGTCATCCAGATGAATGCCCTGACTGTGGCGAGGGACAGCGTTTGCTGTGGCAGCAGCGGCATTGCGCCTCCATCGCACGACGTGCTGCCAGATGTAGTGTATCTGCGTGTCGCGTAGGGGCTTTTCCAGCAAGTAGCAAGCGCCTCCTTCATTTCCGCTTCTTCTCGTCTCCATGCTCTCGTCGCCCGAGAACACTGCACAAAAGCGCGCGGGCACATCTATCAGATCTATACCTACAAACAAGCTAGAACATGGAGATATGTGTGACATGTTCGACGGCTCACCGAGGACGACTGGGTAACGTTCTCCAAGGCGCTTGAGGAGGCCCAAGCCGTCCATCCCTCGTCCCCGGGTCTGCACGACCGTCATGATGAAGTCGGTCCCGTCCGGGTTCTTCTCCACCTCTCTCACCGCTTCTGCTGGTGATGGCTTGGCCGTCACTGCACGGATCGTGGTGGCCGTCGGTCAGGAAACGAAGACCAAACTGCGGCCAAGAGATGCAAGATGAACGGACCGGACGATGGCGTACCTTCGTAGCCGTAGCGCCGAAGCATCTGTGTCAAGGAATGGAGGTAGATGGGGTCGTCGTCCACGGCAAGGACCTTCAACCCCTCCGTCTCCATCAATTCATCGGTGGCCATGTGCTGGTCGCGGTTCGCCATTGCCGCCGCGTGCGCGTGTCAAACTCTCGTGCTGTGGCCTTGAGAGGGAGGAGCGTTGTGAGAGTTCTGAGAGTGCTCTCGCCTATAGAAGTAGAGAGTTGAGAGCGTGGTGAGAGACGAGGGCGTCCAATCAAGCAGACACGTGTACGCTCTACCTGCCACTGCCAGCATGAAGAGACAAAACTTTACAGCAGCACCAGCATGAAGAGACAAAACCTTACAGCAGCACCATGAATGCTAGCTAAGCATGCACAGCCGTTACAGTCAAACATGTAGCATGCACCAAACTATCTGTATTAGTAATTATTATTACATAATTAAAACAAAAGCAAAAAAGGGCACCCTGAGCATCCACAAGCACTAAACTATCTACATTTTTTTTTGTATTAATCAGCCAAGATTTTTAAGAGATACAAAACCTACATTCACCATGGTCCAGATACGTGCCTCCAAGAAATGCTTGGGCATACCCCTGCAAAAACAAACTAAAAGGCGAGTGCGTAATCCTTTCTTCCATAGTGTGTTGATCGCATCTTCCATAGTTCGCTAGAAGAGAAGACCAAGATCAAGGCCAAACTTTCTTCCATGGGGAATCCTTCGAGCGGGAGAAGTCCGATGTGTGTGCTACAGGAGCCATGTTTCGTGATCAAGATCACACGAAGCATTTCCGGTACTGCCTGGATGCTAGAACCAATGAGACAAAATCTATATCTTTGAGATGGAAGCACTTTAAGCGTAACACCCTACCGTCTATACTAGTATTATTATTAATTATTAAAACAAAAGCAAAAGAAGCCATGTGGTGCATCTACATATATTAAAATATCTACACTATTAAATAATTGCATTAATCAGCCAAGATTAATTGTATTGTCCCGTCCTTTCTTCCAGAATGTGCTGCAACTTCAATCAAACCGGTGCCATGTGAGAGGAGAGAAGTATGATGTGTGTGCTAAAGAACCCACGTTTCGTGATCAAGATTGCATGAAGCATGTCCGGTATTGCGGATGATACCCTAGAGGTAGGAACCAGTTGTTAGATAATCAGCTGCAATCGGTCTGCTCCAGCAAGTTCAAAAAGTTCAGTAAGTTCAGTTAGCTGAATAAAATTCAGTCTGTCAACGTGTGTGTGTGCACGTACAGATGCAGTAGTTTTCAGTTAAGTAGTTAGCGAGATTGTAGCTCGTCCGACGCAGCGCCATGGGATGGCATGGATCACGCAAGTCGTGGCGGGCATGTAGGGTTCAATCAGTGCGAGCATCATGGGATGGTACGATCTGTAGGCTCGTTCGTGGGCGACCATTCTTTCCTTGTTTTTCAGCAGCTCGTTGGAGCTAGCTTAATAACAGAAAGCCCGAAAAGCTGCATTGGCAGTTCGCAGCGCAAAACTACCTCTCGCACTCTCCCTCTCCCTCGCTCGTTCTCTATCTTAATCGCCGGCATCTGCAACAAGTGGCATCGGAGCCTCGGTGGTGTTCGATCCATCCAGGGCGCCGGCGGTGTCTGATCCATCGAAGAGATGTCCGGTAGCGACCACGAGAAGGCAAAGAAGCAGCTGGAGGAGGAGCAGGCCGCGGCGGAGGTTGCGGTGCTGGAGAAATCGCTGGCCCGTCTCTCCATCGAGGAGGGGTTGGGGTGTGCGTGATCAAGCGCGTCGTGCACGGCGGCGGCGGCGGCAGCATGCCCCCTAATCCCTATGATGCTCACGCGCACAAATTACTCTAACTGGGCCATGATCACCAAGCTGCAGCTGCAGGCGGACGAGCTATAGCGCGTGGTGGAGTCAGGGCAGGGCTCTGACCGCGATGACCGACGCGCCATGATCGCCTTGCTCAAGGGGGTACCGTCAGAGCTCATGCGCATCCTGGGCGCCAAGACGACGGCGAAGCAGGCGTGGGACATCCTGAAGACCATGCCGGTCGGGGTTGAGCGCGTGCGCGAGGCCAAGGCGCAGACCCGCCGTTCGGAGCCTGCGGTATAAGGACGGTGAGGGCACTGAGTCGTACGTGATGCGGCTCCGAAGAATCATCGACGAGCTTGACGCACTTGGCGATCCGGTCTACGAGCACAAGGCGGTCCTCAAGGTCCTACGGATGGTGCCGCGGCCGTATCAGGAGATGGCCGTGGCGATCGAGTCGTTCATCGACACCAAACAGCTCTCCCTCGAGGAACTCTGTGGCCGACTCCTTGTCGTCGAGGAGCGCGAGCGCGAGGAAACCTCGGCGCCCGGCGCGCAACTGCTATACACCGCCGACCAGTGGCGGGCGCACGAGAAGCTACTAGAACAGAGAGGTGTGTCCTAAGGCTCCGGAGCGGGGAGTGGGCACGAAAACGACAAGCCAAAGAACTTCCAAGGTAGGAGCGGCCGTGGCAACGGCGGGCCAGCGACGCCCCAGCATAAAGGGAACTGCCGCTACTGCGGTATCCCTGACCACTGGGTAGAAGAGTGCCGTAAGAAAGAAAGGGAACAGCGGGAGCAGCAGGAACATCAAGCAAACGTCGCCTAGGTTGAGGTCGAGCAGCCGGGGTTGCTCCTGGCCACCTGCGCGATGGTGAGCGGGGCGAGCGCGGACGACGACGCACATGAGCCGCCCACAGACATCTTCCTCAACGAGGCGCGCGTCGTACCGGTGGCCACCGATGATGACCATTGGTACCTGGACACGGGCGCCAGTAACCATATGACAGGCCGCCGTGACATGCTCACACAGGTGGACGAGTCTGTGCGCAGGACAGTCCAGTTCGGCGACGGCTCGGTGGTGCAGATATGTGGGCGCGGCATGGTGACGTTCTCGTGCGGGAACGGCGAGCACCGCGCGCTCTCCGATGTCTACTACATCCCACAGCTGTGGACGAGCATCGTGAGCCACGACCAGCTCGATGAGCACGAGTGCAAGTCCATGATCGAGGACGGCGTGCTTTGCCTCTACGACAGGCGGCGCGTGCTCCTGGCACGGGTGCAACGGACGAGCAATCGGCTCTACGTCGTGGCTCTGAATTTGGCTGCATTCGTGTGCCTTCTGGCGTGCGGTGTCGACGAGGCCTGGCGCTGGCATCGGTGGTTCGGTCACCTCCATTTCCGGGCACTCCAAGATCTTGGCCCGAAGGCGATGGTGCGAGGCATACTGACGATCTAGCACGTCGAGCAGTTCTACGAGGGCTGGATGATAAGGCAAATGCACCGCACGCGCTCACACGTCAGCATACCGTGCGGAGCAGGGGCTTGAGATTGTCCACGGTGACCTCAGCGGGCCCATCATGCCGGCAACCATGTCTGGTAACAAGTACTTCCTGCTCATTGTCGATGATCATAGTAGATACATGTGGCTGGAAGTGTTCAGGAGCAAGGACGAGGCGTTCAAGTTCTTCAGAAAGATCAAGGCTGCGGCTAAGACCCAGAGCCGTGCCAAACTCTGGGCATTCTGCACTGATCGCGATGGCGAATTCAATTCCAATGAGCTCACCGTGTACTGTGAAGAGCTCGGTATCCAAAGGAACACGACGACCCTGTACTCGCCGCAATAGAATGGTGTCGTCGAGCGCTGCAACCATTCAGTGGTGGAGATGGTTCGTAGCCTGATGAAGAGCATGGGTGTGCCGAGCGCGTTCTGGGGCGAGGCGGTGTGCACAGTGGTCCACATCCTCAACTGATCACCGACAGGAAGCCTGCAGGGGGTGATTCCTATGAGGTATGGCGCAAGAAGAAGCCTGCAGTGGACTACTTCCGTACATTCGACTGCGTCGCGCACGTGAAGCTCGGCGGGACCGGCGTGACCAAGCTTGCAGACAGGTCACGCCTGGGCATCTTCCCGGGGTATGACCCGGGGACAAAGGGCTATCGGGTCTACGACCTGATCGACAAGCGCTTGTACATCACACACGATGTGCACTTCGAAGAGGACCGGCTCTGGTACTAGAGCAAGGATGGTGGTGACTAGAAGCACGCCCGCGAGCTCACGGTCGTGTACACTGACGCATGTGTGCCCATATCGACGGCCTACTTCGTGTCGCCCGGCGCGGCGGCGCCACCAAGCGCACCTACATCACCCACTGCGCCAGGCTCACCCGATTTGCCAGAATCCCCTCGGACACCCTGTTGGAGATATGCCCTAGAGGCAATAATAAAAGCATTATTATTATATCTCCTTGTTCATGATAATTGTCTGTTATTCATGCTTGAATTGTATTGTACGGAAACAGCGATACATGTGTGAATACATAGACCACAATGAGTCCCTGGTGGGCCTCTAGTTACCAGCTCGTTGATCAACAGATGGTCACGGTTTCCTGACCATGGACATGGGATGTCAGTGATAACGGGATCACATCATTAGGAGAATGATGTGATGGACAAGACCCAAACTTGAGCATAACACGAGATCGTATAGTTCGTAATGCATAAGCTTTTCGGTGTCAAGTATTTATTCCTTAGACCATGAGGTTGTACAACTCCCGGATGCCATAGGAATACTTTGGGTGTGCCAAACGTCACAACATAACTGGGTGGCTATAAAGGTACGCATCGGGTATCTCCGAAAGTGTCTGTTGAGTTGGTACGAACCGAGACTGGGATGTTGTCACTCCGTATGACGGAGAGGTACCTCTGGGCCCACTCGGTAATACATCATCATAATGAGCTCAATGTGACTAAGTAGTTAGTCACGGGATGATAGATTACGGATCGAGTAAAGAGACTTGCCATAACGAGATTGAACAAGGTATCGGGAATACCGACGATCGAATCTCGGGAAAGTAACGTATCGATGGACAAAGGGAATAACGTACGGGATTGAGTGAATCCTTGACACAGTGGTTCATCCGATGAAGATCATCGAGAAACACGTGGGAACCAACATGGGTATCCAGATCCCGCTGTTGGTTATTGACCGGAGAGTTGTCTCGGTCATGTCTACGTGTCTCTCGAACCCGTAGGGTCTACACACTTAAGGTTCGGTAACGCTAGGGTCGTAGAGATAAATGCACGTGGAAACCCGAAAGTTGTTCGGAGTCCCGGATGAGATCCCGGACGTCACAAGGAGTTCCGGAATGGTCCGGAGGTAAAGATTGATATATAGGAAGTCCAGTTTCGGCTATCGGGTGATCTCCGGGGGTCACCGGGAGCGTCCCGGGACCACCGGAGGGGCCCCGGGGGTCCACCGGGTGGGGCCACCCATCCCGGTGGGGCCCCTAGGCCGCGAGGGGAAGTTTCCAGCCCTAATGGGCTGGCGCACCACTAGGGGACCACCTCCCCATGCGCCTAGGGTTGAAACCCTAGGGGGGAGGGGGCGCCCCACTAGCCTTGGGGGGCAAGGAACCCCCCCTTGGCCGCCGCCCCCCTGCAGATTGGATCTGCAGGGGCCTTGGCGCACCCCCTGGCCCCCTATATATATGTGGGAGGGGAGAGGGCAGCTGCACCCTTGCCCTGGCGCCTCTCCCCCTCCCGTCACACCTCCATACTCCAACGCAGGGCGCCCGGCGAAGCCCTGCTGCGATCTCCACTGCATCCGTCATCACGCCGTCGTGCTGCCGGATCTCTGACGACTTCTCCTCCCCCCTTGCTGGATCAAGAAGGAGGTGACGTTGCTGCACCGTACGTGTGTTGAACGCGGAGGTGCCGTCCGTTCGGCGCTAGATCATCGGTGACGAAGAACGTGAAGAGTACGACTACTTCATCCACGCTTCTTCGAAAGCTTCCACTCGCAATCTCCATAACGGTATGTAGATGCACTCTTACTTGCTCGTTGCTAGATGTCTCCATAGTTGGATCTTGGTGAAAGCGTAGAAATTTTTTGAATTATGCTACGTTCCCCAACACACCCGTGATCAGCAGGTCCGCCGTGGGCACGCCAGGTTCGGCAGACTAGAGAGCGTCCACACCAGCTACTTATTATGACTCAGACGGTGGGTGTATGACACCACCCACCGGCGAGGCGTTCGATGCCGAGGGGGTGCCCGTCCGCTTCAAATCAATGGAGTAGGTCATCAACCATGCGCCGGCGTGCACTCTGGAATACAGCGGGCTCTGCCTATCTGCTGCAGAGGAGCCTGCGTCTGTCCAGGAGGCTTTGGACAAACCTGCTTGGCGCAGTGCGATGGAGGCGGAGATGGAATCAATCCACTACAACAACACTTGGGTCCTGGCCTCGCTGCCCACCGATCACCGCGCCATTGGACTGAAATGGGTTTTCAAGGTCAAGCGTGATCCTACAGGGAACATTGTGAAGCACAAAGCCAGGCTGGTTGCGAAGGGCTATGCACAGCGTCAAGGGCTTGATTTCGATGAGGCTTTTGTCCCAGTTGCGCGCCTGGAGACGGTGCGGATGCTGCTAGCTGTGGCGGCGCACTGAGGCTGGGGTGTGCACCACATGGATGTGCGCTCGGTGTTTCTCAATGGCGATTTGCAGGAGGAGGTATATGTACACCAACCTGCAGGTTTTGTTGATGGCAACAACACACACCGCGTGCTCAAGTTATGTAAGGCTCTGTATGGTCTCCGGTAGGCTCCCCAAGCCTGGAATGCAAAGCTTGATGACACACTCCAGTTGCTCGGATTCAAGCGTTGCCGGCTCGATTATGCTCTCTGCAGGCGAGGTAACAATGACAGTTTTCTGTTGGTTGGTGTCTATGTGGATGATCTGATCATCACAGAGACAACCGCTGACAAAATGGATCACTTCAAGAAGTAGATGAAAGATTTGTTTCAGATGAGCAACCTCGGTCTTCTTAACTATTGATAACCCGCAAGTATAGGAGATCAATTTTAGCCTCTTTCGATAAGATGGAGTGTCGAACCCAACAAGGAGCTAAAGTTCGAACAAATATTCCCTCAAGTTCTATCGACCACCGATACAACTCTACGCATGCTTGACGTTCGCTTTACCTAGAACAAGTATGAAACTAGAAGTACTTCGTAGGTGTAAAGAGATAGGTTTGCAAGATAATAAAGAGCACATAAATAAAAACTAGGGGATGCTTAGATAAATATACAACTAAGTTTCGGTAGAGAGCTTTTTGTCACAAGAAAGTTATTTGTCCCTAGGCAATTGATAATTAGACGGTAATCATTATTGCAATTTTATATGAGGGAGAGGCATAAGCTAACATACTTTCTCTTCTTGGATATGACTGGAACTCTAGCAAACATCCATAACTACAAAATATCATTAAGGTAAAACCCAACCATAGCATTAAAGTATCAAGTCCTCTTTATTCCCATACGCCATAACCCACTTATCCGTGTTTGTGTTTCTATCACTCACGCAATGCAGACAATAAGAAAACTATGAACATATTGCAACACCCTACAACTTGAGGAAAGTTCAGTTAGTTCAGTAAGTTCAGTTAGCTGAATAAAATTCAGTCTGTCAGCGTGTGTGTGTGTGCACGTACAGATGCAATAATTTTCAGTTAAGTAGTTAGCGAGATTGTAGCTCGTCCGACGCAGCGCCATAGGATGGCATGGATCACGCAAGTCGTGGCGGGCATGTAGGGTTCAATCACTGTGAGCATCGTGGGATGGCACGATCTGTAGGCTCGTTCGTGGGCGACCATTCTTTCCTTGTTTTTCAGCAGCTCGTTGGAGCTAGCTCATTAACAGAAAGCCCGAAAAGTTGCATCGGCAGTTTGCTGCACAAAACTATCATTTCCTACCTCTGGCACTCTCCCTCTCCCTCGCTCGTTCTCTGTCTTGATCGCCTGCATCTGCAACAAGTGGCATCAGAGCCTCGGTGGTGTTCGATCCATCCAGGGCGCCGGCGGTGTCTGATCCGTCGAAGAGATGGCCGGCAGCGACGACGAGAAGGCAAATAAGCAGTTGGAGGAGGAGCAGGCCACTGTCGGTGTCAAAACCGGGCGATCTCGAGTAGGGGGTCTCGAACTATGCGTCTGAGGATTGATGGTAACAGGAAGCTGGAGACAGGATGTTTACCCAGGTTGAGGCCCTCTCGATCGAGGTAAAACCCTACTTCCTGCTATATTAATATGGAGGAATATGAATACAAGAGTTGATCTACCTCGAGATCGTATTGGCTAAACCCTAAAGTCTAACCTATGAGGATTTGTGATTCTCTATTAGCCTCTACGGACTAAACCCTCCAGTTTATATATGCACCAGAGGTGCCTAGGGTTTGTATATAACCATCTTGCAGAGGAAGGAAGGATTACACCCGAACCTAAAACTTGCCATTATACGTATACAGGAGTCCTATCTGGGTACGAGAGATGATCTTAGATTATGATCTTCAGGGCCCACCAGTCCGGCCCACCAAGAGTTATCTAGCCACCCGAGGACCCCTTGATCCCGGACTCCCTTAGTAGCCCCTAAACCTGTCTTCGATGACGATAAGTTCGGCTTTCGTACTGTCTTCGACATTGCAAGGCGGGTTCCTTCTTCCGAATATATCTTCTGCAAAAAGGTGTATTGTGTTCGGCTCTGCAAGGTTAGTACAACCCTTAGCCTCAAAGGCAAGGCTCTTAAAAGAAAATGAATAGTATATCTTTACTGACAACTTTTTGGTGAAGCATCGCGTCCATCCCACTAACATATCGAACCGTTTTATTTGGTCCTTGTTTCGCGTTTTGAGGTATATCCTCATTGACACATCTTATCAGAATAGAGGTCGTGCCCGCTTATTGTGGGATCCTTATCAATATGACGTCAGCATCCACACCGTGCATTACTCACGACCGCTTTGGGAACCGGCGAGGTTTATGGCTAAAGTGGGGGGACGTTCTGTATTCATAGCGTTATAAAAGGATACCAATCCCTTTCATCAGCCCCACACTTTCCTCAAGCTCAAGCTCTCCAATCTCCCTAGCCCCAGCATCATCATCTCCTGCGCCCACCGCTCCTCGTTCCTCAACCACTACCCCCTTCCCCAGCAATGGCTGGATCCGGTGCCAGGGGCAAGTGAGAGGCCTCCACGGTCATTGAAAAACCAGTGGAGGATCTGCGGAGCGCGGGCTATCTCTCTGCCAATATCGCGTACCGAGTCCATGCCAAGGGTCAGGTGATTCCCGTCCCAGAGGCGGGTGAGAGGGTAGTGTTCACTTCTCACTTTGTTAGGGGGCTAGGGTTTCCGCTCCACCCCTTTGTTCAGGGTTTATTGTTCTTCTACGGGCTATATTTTCATGATCTAGCCCCAAACTCAATCCTTCACATCTCCGCTTTCATAGTGGTGTGTGAAGCTTTCCTCCGCATCCCTCTACACTTCGGCCTATGGCTTAAAACCTTCAATGTGAAGCCGAAGGTGGTGGATGGGCAGCACGCGTAGTGCGGGGGTGCCATGATTAGCAAGCTCCCGAATGCGACTTGGCCAAAAGGGTCGTTCGTAGAGACGAACAAGGTCTGGCAGCAGGAGTGGTTTTATATCGCCGAACCCTGTGACACCAAATGGGCGGCGGAACCAGCTTTCAGATCTGGCTCCCTGGAGAAGTTGACCTCCTGGACCAAAAAGGGTCTGTACTGGGGGTCTCCAGTTGAAGTGACGACGCTTCAAAGCCGGGTATCCGGCGTGATTTCCAAGGGGCACCAGCTCTCGTCCGTGGTCCAGGTAATGCTGGCCCGGCTTGTCCTCCCTTGCCAAAGCCGAGACTCCTCCCTATGGGAGTTCGATCTGGCAGGAGATAAGCCGCTGAAGCATCTCTTCGGCTTTACGCACAAAGAGATCTGGAAGCATCTCTTCAAGAGCCAGAAGGAGTGGCCGGCGGAAACCAAGGACGCGGGCTTTAGTACCGCGCTCTCCACCCCAAATGTAATAGAAAATTTCGCCGAACATATATCTCTTCCCTTATTTAATGATAACAGAAATTGGAGTTCTTGCGTAATATACAGGGCTGGACGAAGAAGGTGACCCAGATCAAGTGTCCGGCGCCCTTGCCCGAAGACCTAGAATCACCTCGACTAAGGGCGATGCTGGTCCCGGCGCTGTACAAGGCGCTGGTCAAGAAGCCCAAGAAGAAGAGCAAGGGGGCCGGAGACAGCCCCCGTCCTAAGGACGAGAAGTCCGAGAAGATCAACATCCTCACCTCCGAAGAGGAGGAGGATGATGAGGAAGAAGAAGAAGAAGAAGAAGAAGAAGAAGAAGAAGAAGAAGAAGAAGAAGAAGAAGAAGAAGAAGAAGAACTCCCTGCGTAAGGCAGGGGGGCGAAGAGGGGGCCGCTGCTGATGCAAGCACGACCGTACCCCGGAGGAAGTTGAATCTCACTGCTAGTTCGGATTCAACATCCGAACATAGCTTCGTGGTGAAGTCCAGGGAGAAACCCACGCCCGAATCATAAGTTTGTCCGGATTAATTGCTGCGCCCTTTGTTTGCTTAGTATTTTTTATGCTTACTTAGCATATCTCACCTGCTGACCTACAGCCCTCCCGGAGGACACCCCGACGCCTCCTTACTGGAGGGGAACTCTCTAGCGCTTGGAGAGACGGAGAGTGACCAGCCAGTCCAAGCTCTATCGCCCATGATCGGCAGGGAGACCGAAGTGTCCTCCCAGCGGGTGTCCTCCGCCCAAGGAGATGAGGGCGGGGCAGGTGACGGGGCGACCGGGGGTAATACCTCGGCCTCCGCTTCCCATGGGGAAACAACCCCCATGGAGACCGAAGACGGGGGGCCCGAACAATCTGGGGCCCTCCCGAACATTGACCCGGAGCCTAGTGCGGCTCCGGGGTCCGAAGACCAGACCCCCAAGGTGGGGGCGGACACGACGGTGCCCGGAGTCAATCCTGAGGCACCGGATCTTGTGGAGGGAGCACTGCAAAGTGCTTCCATCGTGGAAGAGCACCGCACCGTGATGGGTGCGGTGATGAAGAAGATTCAGTCCGTCAAGGGCGGACTGAACGAAGCCTTCAACAACCTGTTAACGGGCTTTGAGGTAAGCAATGTAATGTTCTTTATGGAACTTTATTTATTTTAAATACACATATATAGCTAGTAGCCCCTGATGCTTTGTGTGATTCTGAACAGAATTGGACGAAGTATCCGTAGTATAGCATATTCTGGAGCTGAACTGTTTGTGCTTTTGTTATAGCTGAACAGGCTTCACTAGTTACGGCAACTGCGCGAGATGCAGAGGTTGCCGAACTAAATCGGAAGCTTTTGCTGGCCAACGGGAACCTCGATCGCGTCAACCAGTGTTTAGATGAAACACAAGGTATGTATTTTAAAGGAAATTTAAATGTCAAGAAGACTAACATCATAAGTTGATTATGAGTATTAACTCTTTTATGATATTCTGCATTACACAGTTGGCGCCACTGAGCTCGAGGCCCTCAAGGGCGAGCTTGCGAAGGCCAAGAAGGAGGCCGAGGTGAGCTAGGCAATCGCCGATAAGGCGGTTGCCGAATTGGAGGCCGAAAAGGCTGAGTGCGAGAAGCACCAGGCTCGGGTGTCCGAAGTCGAGGACGAGCTCAAAGATGCCATTCTCAATTGCGAGGCATTGGAAAAGAAGACTTCGGAGCAAGCATCCGAGCTTTCTGCGGCAGTGAAGACTGCCCAGGATGCGCGAGGCGAGGCGAGCAGCGCCTGTGAGGAAATCAAGCAAGCACGACAGATAGCATCTGGTAAGACATTTCTCTTACAGAGCATCTTCGGAGGGCAGAAGTATCTTGGGATGACAAGGTTATGGAGTTCTCTAGGCGTGTTTGCTGATCTTCCTAGGAGCAGTGCTGACGCTACCCAGTACTTCCGAGCCCAGGAGGGGAATGACACGGAGAAGTTGTTTTGGTCACAGTTCTATGCGCCAAAACATCAGGTGCCCCTCAACGACCAGATGAAGCAGCTGGTCGAGCTGTAGAACATGGCGGGTTCGGCCATGAAGGACTTGATAGTCCGGCTATGGCCCGCTGATCCAATCCCAAGTAGCTACTTCGGATTGGTGAAGGGGTCGATGCGTTGACGCGTTCGGCCTGCATAGAAGGTGCTCGGATGGCCTTCGCTCGTGTAAAAGTGCACTGGACGAAGATGAGGGCGGAGCATATAACTACCGCTGGGCCGCCCGCATGGAAGGAGCACCGCAAGCCGGAGAAGTACTTCGAGGACTTCAATCATCATGCAGTGCTCAAACACATGGTGCATGATATGATGCATATGAATATGGGTAGGATATGATGCAACTCCTAGGGACAAGATGAGTGCACATATAACATGGTAATGAACAAGTTCACAGGCAAGTAGGAACACAAGCAAAATGAAAACAAAACTAACATAGTCACAAGAGGTTATGTAGTTGTTTTAAACAAGCACCCAACAAGTTTTATAATTTGATTAACATGGCAAGGGGTGCAACTAGGACCAACAACATCATGCTAGCAATTTCAATGGGCCGGAAAGAACAAACAACAATTTCCGGAAACCCCCATATTCATAATAATACATATAGGACAGATCTGAGAAAGTCATGTTTTAAAGTTGTTAAACATGCAAAACAACAGCACCATCTTAATCTACACATTTCTCCACCCCATATACATATAAAGTTTGTCAAATTTAGAGCTATAATTATTTAGTTATGATTTAAACAAGTTTAAACATATTCAAACCCAAATAATTATCAAACATCATTTTAAATGTTGTTAACATGGCAACAAGCTGCATATTATTAATCTACATGAAAATCTAGGCAGTTTTCATATATAACTCATTTTCAACAGATGCATGTATTTAAAGATATGAATAAGCAAAACAAAATGCAAAAAAGAAATTAAAAACAAAAACATAAAAAGGAGAAGGGGTCAAACCGACCCAGCCTGGACCTAGCCCTAGGCACTGACCTGTGGGTCCAGGGGTGCTGAGGTGGCGTTGCGGGTGTGGGAGTGAGTGTAGGAGGCGCTGGGAGGTCGACATGCGGGACCGGGCTGTCAGGGTCACAGAGAAAATGCAAAAATAGGGCTAGCCACTGCCCCGGCGTGGAATCGAACCCGCGTCTGCGCGCTGCGAGGGAGAGGCTCAGGCCACTGAGCTATGTGTGTGTGTCTGACAGAGAAGAGAAGCGCTGCCTTATGAGTTAACTGAAGAAGCATCACAGAGGGGAAAACAGAGCCGGTCGGAGGAGCTCGTCGGAGCTGCTCCGATGACCAAAACGTGCCGCGGAGGCCTGCGGTGTGCTCCTAGAGGAGTTCCGCATCCGCGACAAGCACTAGCCCTACCTGACGAGCACTACAACTTCGCCGGCGGCAACGAACAGAGGCGGTGGCGACGAACTACGGCGCGACAGCTACGGGGCCTAACGGAGCGGCGAGAGCACGTAGCTGACCCTACGCGACACGACGATGACGACGGACATGCGCGGAGGAACAACAGTGGTCGGGGCACTCGCCGGAGACGAGGCCCGCCGGCGACGAGCTTGGGCGCGCGCGGCTAACGTGGCTAGAGCATGCAAACGAGGAAGAAAAGGGGTCGGGGAGGTGCGCGAACTCACCACAAGCACGGAGGTGTGCTTGGTTAGCCGCGAGGAGCTCGGAGGCGGCTAAATCTCGCCGGAGAAGAACGGAGGCTGACGAGGGGGAACTCGACGACGAGGTAGTCGAACTTGGCGTCCCTCGGGCCGTAGAGGTAGCAGGAGACGTAGTCGATGACGGCGGACTTGACGGACACGATCTCCTGGGCGTCGGTGGCCGGAGAGCACGTCGGCGATGAGGACGAGCACTCTGCTACGCTCGGGACGGCGGAGGAGCGGTGGATCTGGTGGTCTAGGTGGCCTGGCGGCGGGCGAGGAAGGAGGAGGGAACCCAAGTGGGTTGTTGGGCAAGGTGTGGGCTTAAAAGAGGGGCCAGGGCGACGACGGAGCGGCGACGACGTCGTGCTCGCGGTCCCCATGGCGATGGCGCGAGGAGGACGAAAAGGTGGGTGAGGGGCTGCTCACAGACGCTGACTTGTGGGCCCGAGGCGTCCACGTGGGCGCGACGCAGAGGGGGGTATGCGGGGGCGCGGGTGAGAATAGTCGAGAGGGACGCACGCGGGCTGCTGCTGGGCTGCGGGCGCGCGCTTGCTGCTGGGCCGAGGGGGGAGGCCGAGCCCATGAACTGTTGGGCTGTGCTGCTGCTGATTCTTTTTCTTTTTCTTTTTCTTCAGACAGAAAACAAAAGGAAAAAACATAAGGAAAAATAAAAGGAATTAGGAGAGAAATAAAATATCCCCTAGCTCCTGGATTTATGCCCTATTTTATAAAATTGACTTGGGCATTTTTAGAGGTAGAAAAATAAAATAAGTTTGAATATGGTTCAAACTTCTGTCATTTTTGAACCTCACCAAATCATTTGAAATTGGGGCAAGGCTTTGCAAGGTGACTTATATCAAGGAACCAAAGAAATGGGGAGCAGATGAACATTTTAAGAGAGGTGAGTGGTGCTCGAAGAAAGGCGTAGGGTTAGCAAACTAGGACAAGAACCAACACAAAGACAAGTGAAAGTGTCATGATAACCATGATGCAATGATGACGATGAGTAATGCATGGATGCATAAAGAAAATACAATATGACAATGCAATGACAATGAGGATGCTCAATTGAAAAAGAACCCCCAAGGAAAGGACAAGGATCAATTGGTAAATGCTTTATTGCCATATATGGAAGGCATCACATATGTGGTGTTACAGTGGGCCTACTTCTAGTCAGCTTCGGTCGACTCACGGAGTCGGTGCGAGGGTCTTTCTTGACTTCTTGATTTTTTTTCCGTCCTTTGTAGACAATGGGGACATGATTAGTACAACCTCCTATCCTCCGGCCTACTCGTGGAGTCAGGCGGAGGGTCTTATGATGGATGGTAGCCGCTTGAGTTGGGCACGATTAGGTGAAGCCCCAGAGACGGAGGTGGTGAGACAGAGCTTTCGAGCTGAATGCGGTAAGGTGGATGGTGGAATAACCCTCAAGCTGGACGACGGGTCCCTCAAGTAAGATGCGATGGAGCCTGACAGAGCTCCCGCTGGACATTTTGAGGTGGATCGCTCAAGTGCGAGGCGGAGCCATTGAGCTGGGGCTGCAGGCTCCACATTGCCAGATCCAGCATCTCTAGACCGGGCTAGGGGTCATCCAAAAGGCCCGCCACACTGTAGTCCTGGGAGCTCCACTTGAGCATCGTCTCTAGCCAACATTCTGCAGGGCGGCGGCCACAAGGTTCCCTCTCGCGCCGCCCCGCCACGGCCGCCATCCACCATGTTCCCTGCCATGGAAAATCATCGCACGCCCATGCACCGGGACGCATGATTTCTCTAATCATTTTCAACTTGGACTGATTATTTCACGAAAAAGGGTTTCCCCCCGCTTTTGTATACAAAGCAACCAACCGAGCCATACAAGGATAGGTGCTGGGGC
The DNA here is from genome assembly GCA_902687465.1 of Secale cereale. Taxonomy (NCBI): domain Eukaryota; kingdom Viridiplantae; phylum Streptophyta; class Magnoliopsida; order Poales; family Poaceae; genus Secale; species Secale cereale. Next base: position 891,748,410 of record LR738712.1, read on the forward strand.
GGAAGCAACACAGTCACACCCAAAAGAAACGACGGAGAAAGAGCAAAAGAAACAAATGCCGACAACGGCGGACCAACAAAACGAAGAAGCCTCGCGATCTTGCAGCTGCCTATTTTCTATTTTTGTTTTACATTGTAGGCCTCATAGATTTACACGAGAGCCCTCTCAGGAAGAGTTGCTCCTAATTTTTGTCAAAATATTATGTGATGTTTATATATCACCAAGTGGCTAGGTTGCGAATTATTCCGCTGAAGGAGATCCGCAATTTGTCGCACGAGCCAGGTTGGGAAAACTATTCTCCCAAATTTGTGTTAGGATACAAAGTTACAAACAACTTATCTTTAATGAATTTGCTTCCGTAGAGACATATATTTAATACTTCATTTCCTAGGATATTACATATAATTTGTGCTCTCTCTAAAGAATTTAAAGGTCTTGAGCATGCATAATTCACTAGATGCACAACCTTCGACCACATGATAGGCAGATTTTAACCTATTTGACTTCCAAATTTACACTTATGAGGGCAATAGCAAGACCATATTTGTTGTAAGACCTATTTTATAAAATCAAGAAATTCATTGTACATATTCATTTTTTACATGTTCCCGCAAAGATTGTAGAAATTATTGTCACAATCTTGCAATTTTACCAATGGAGGCAACGATCTTACTTGTCTGGCAGAGCTATAATGCTGCTATACTGCTCATTTGTGGAAGCAGTATTGGTAAACTACGACCCTTGGGGTGTACCCATAAATAGGACGTCGGTTGCATTTTAATACCCTCTCAGATCTTGCAGCTGCCTATTTTCATCTGAATATTTATTTATGAGAAAATAAATATTCTAAATAATCGCCTAAACCGATGTTGCTTTGATGGTGCCCCATGGTAAGGAATTGAATGAGGTTCTGGCCATGATTGTTGTTCTTATTTTATATTTGTGCAAGATAAGAGAATGTTATAAAACTTTATTTATCAATTAGGTAAATCAAACTAAACATACATTTACTTCTTATTTATTTGAGACATACGGAAATGTTGTGGAATGAACCAAGATTGTTATATATCCACTGCGATTGCAAAATAGAGACTGAATGCTATTTATTTTTGAAATATTTTGTTCTGAGAGAAATTTGGAATAACACTAAAGTACTTAACAAAAATCATAAAAGTAGCCAACAACAGTATACTATGATCACAAATTTTTGAAAACTGATAATAATCTCTTGCTTGCATATTTGTCACTAGGTCACCATCTTCAGGCTTGGACTTAACACTGATCTCACTCATGCAACAACTCTTGGTGCAATCAATTTCTTTCTTAACTGCATATAAATAAATTATTAAAATATTCAGAAATTTGGAACACGCATACATATTTAACAGTGTCATCTAACATAAATGATAACAATCAGTAATTCAGATTTTCTTGTACTTATGATTTTTACAAGAAACGTAATGAATACTAGCTCAGAAGTCGCATCAATCTTACAGTAAGTTAAATTTTACATGAGCCCTGCACTCTGAAAAAGTTCAGGCTACACTGTGAACCTATCATACTCCAGTAGAAGCTATCAGGTTTTGGATTAAGGTGATAATGAAAGCTCTTAATGATTAGTAAAATTGTCATTCAGGGGTGCTCAATCACTTTTTGTGTGTGTTATTTGGAGCCAATTAAGTAACACACAATGTGTTTCATGCTTGGCAAATTTTAGCATGGTCCCTCTCACCTCCCCTTTTCAGATGAGAGGTAAGAGTTCAGTACATGTAATTTTTAATTGCTTCGTCCTTCACTTGATAAACTTTCTTCACAAATTAGTGTAAAAAGAATTGTAATAACATCATACTGAAATCTGCACACAAGGACATTGTAAAGCATCTTTACTGAAAACTTAAACATGTATTCGTACTTTTGTAGTGCGTAGAACGACATCAATGCCAACATCATGTGTAGGTCCAAGGAAACTAGACCGTACTTGAAAATAAAATAGCTGGTACGTATCTTCTATACAAAATTATAAATTAACACAAGGAAAACAAAAACTTACATTTTGGTGATTTGAAGACACATTAATCCATATCACTGCCTGCATGGTTGTTCAGATAAAACAAAATAATGTTAAAATGTTACATAGAGGCACACCCTGTATGGGTGTTAGTAAAAAAATTGCAGAAACACTCTTGCCAAGGAAAGACACACACGAAAGGAGGTGAAGGGGGCCGAGGGAGACATCACAGCGACGGGACACGGGTGGCAGCCAGGATGATGAGCTCAGATTAGGGTGGCAGAGGGAGCTAACAGTGAGCCTGAGGGTGGTTGATAGATATTGGCCCTCGAGAAGAAATTAGCCCAACAGTTTCAGTTGAAAATGCATCCGGAATTAAAAGAAATGGATATGGATGGTCTTTATGTTACTCCGATTGAAATGAAACGGTAAGATGGGACTAATACTGCACCCCCCTAGTAGTAAAATGTACCATAAAAGGGATCTATACAAAAGATATTTGTGATGGAATGGGTGCAAGGGTACAAGAAAAATGGTGAAATTTGGAAATGGACAATGAAACAAAAACATCCATGCGTGGAAATATAGAGAATAGTACGTACCTAGTGCTTCATAAGGTTTTTAATTCCTCCATAGTTAGCCCATGAATCGTCCCGTCTGTCACCCGATGTGCCGGCTGTTTCAGAACTAGTGTTGCCCCAGTTTAAAGAAACTCTATCAAGGTTTTGAGGCTGCACTGCACTGGTCTGACCAACAGAAGCATCTTGACCCATTCCATGTGGTACTGGTGGTGCTAGGTTGGATGGCATTGACGCACCTGCCATGCTTCCACTTGTTCTAACTCCACCGCGACCCCCATTACGATTATCATAATTATTATCATTAGAATTACTGTGATGATAACTATAAGATTTATTATTGCCATTACCATAGTGCTGACCATAATCATTAGCACTAACAGTACCATAATGATGATCATAACCATTTATGCCGCCAATGCCATTACCATGATGATAACCATGACCATAAGCAGCACCTGAACCAAGATTAGTTGTTTGGTTCCCATTTCCAAGAACGCCATAGTCAACTTGTGATGCACCACCGCTTAGCCAGCTGGTTTGGTTAATATCTCTTGCTCCCTGGGATCCCATATGGAATCTGTAACTTCCCGCACTTTCTTGAGATTCCAAATAGTTCTTGGAAGTACTATTAGAATGTGATGGCATAGAGCTTAGCATGATTGATAGACCACCAGTACGACAATCTTTTCTGTATTTCTGAAATTTCAAATATTGTGAAAACATCAATAAATGGGTGCTTGGTTACTACGATACAATTTCTGATAATTTATGTCATGATCATATAAACTGGATCTGATAGTTGGTTTCAAATTGAAGAAACATCAACTAGTTAGTCTATATCTCACCTGCAGATGGCTACTGACTTGAGGTGTAGTTACATATATACCGTCAATCTCCAAAAATTCTCTTATATTGTTTGGAGTGTCGTCTGCATTAGAAAAGGAAATAAAATATAACAAGTGGCCAGAGCTTAGAAAGATAGAAAAATCACAAAAATGTGCTTTATTTAATTCAGGTCTATCATACTAAGTTCACCCTAATATTTCCCTTGACTATCCATGCTAATTGTAAGAAGAAAGCATCTAAATGATTAGAGCCAGGCAAATAATTTATGTAAAGCATGCAATGAGTATTACATATGTGAACGAATCATAGTTTTAAATAGCGTGCTATCTCGACGATATCACAATGTGGGGACATCACACTGAGCCATTTAGCACTATTTAGCTCATTAAGCGCTATAGCTCGATTTGTTATAAGAAAATTAAAATATTAAAATTTGTAAGTCCACATGGAAAACTAAAATATTGAAATTTCAGCAACATACAAGCATTCATAGAATCGCAATATCATTTCGTTTATAACGTAATACAGAGGTAAATATGCATGTTATGTGTCATCATATTTATCTATAGTTTTCCATATACAGGCTTAAAAATGACAACGATATGGAAGCTATAAATTTGTTATGCATTAATGGACTTGCGAATGATAAGTTATACATGGGGATTTTTTTATTAAAAAGGAATAAATGCTGTCAAATATACGATAATTTAGCTTGCATATACACAAGGGGTAATTAAAGGGTCAAAATGTTCTACATGAACTAGACTTATTTAGTAGTAAACTGATTTTGCCTAGGTGTGTTTGTGATAGACATTCTAGAAATGTATAGACCTATAAAGTTATTAGACATCCCCTCCCCCCTCTCTCTCCCTCCCTCTACCCCTCTCTCCCTCTACCCCTCTCTCCCTCTACCCCTCTCTCTCTCCCCTTATAATAGCTATGTGCAAAATCCATTTGCAAGCATAAACCCCAAATGAAGTAATCTGCTCTAAATCTCTATCAAACATACAAAAACACAACTTTTTTTGCTAACTCCATTATGCCTCCACTACTCCTAGGTGATCCAACATGCAATTGGTAGTGCTACAATCAATGCTTCGCCATATAGGGGATGACGCCTCTCAAATGTAAGTTGCGTGGCCGGTTGACGCCAACTTGTCAAATCATTTTAGACGGAGTCACTTATGTGTTGAGGTGTGGTCTAGAACGACGAACACATAGGTTAATAACATTGAAAAGATTGGTTAATTACAACCCTAATTATATTTTAAAAATTGTTTGATCTTAAAGATGTATCTATTTTTTGGTGAGAGGCATTCAACCATTCGAGTCTTGGTATTAAAATATGGTATAAATTATGTATTCACTGCTCATCGCTCAACATGTGGAAGTCGGAGCATGGATATGGCAATCTCAACTCCCTTTTCAATGAAGAAAGTAGCATAAGTAGGGAAGATTCCCAAGCTCACCCATGGGAATTCATCGCCATTGCCAACCTAGGCGAGGAAGAGGATGTAGAAACTTTTTAGAGCACCTGAACTGGCATAGGCAACACGAGAGGCTTTTTGTGGCCTACTTACCATCACATGATCTCCATAACCCATGGTACAACATAATGCCTCCTAAAGTATCTCATATGGGAATCTTTAGGATTTGTCAAAACCAATGCATAGTTCTTGTTAGATGAATCTACTTGCGATATTGTATGTAGTTCGAAGGTGGAAGCATGGTTTCCATGAGACAGAGGACAAAGCTCATAACAATTATTTCTCAATTCTAACCATCAGTGGATCTTGAAGAGGTATCTATTTTGGACGAAAATGTATTGAACTAATGGTGCGCCATGTTTCCAGCAAAACATGGTAGAATTTTGAGTGTTTGTATCTAAACACTCTCTATGACAGATATGGAGGATAGACATTGGATACTCCCCTCCTATGACAATGAAGAAAGTATTATATATAGGATAGCTGCCCCGACTCACATCCAGGGTATCACTCGAATGGTTGACTTTGGCAAGGATTGGTACTTTAAGAAGTTCCAAAATGGCATGTAAACTAGAGCATAAATGACACTTCCCAATATAAGTGAACCATGATATGATATCCCGTGCCCCTGCCTTTATTCGATGTAATGCTATCTACCACCTCTCATGCACAAACTGTTGGAGCCATGCTGAAGGCAACAAGTTGAGTACTTTTAGACAAACCTCCTGATGAGATTTGAAATGCCCCAAATGTGGGAACATAGGGGCAAAATGATGGAAGGGACACTTTCATATCATTTATGTATACATTCTTATAAAATAGTAGATCTTAACAAAACAACCATTTCTTGTGAATGAAAATATATTATTGATAACTCATGGTACCACATACACATGGTATACAACTGAGCTTACTCTAACCAACAATTTCTATGGAAAGTTGGATGAAATATAACTAAGCGTCGATGGGCTTGTAAATGAACAAAGTGGTGCAATCAAGGAAGCTGCCTTTGCTCACTCCAAGGGTGTCACTTGTATTGTCGATATAGGTGACGAAGAGATCGTAGATGCTTTATAAGTTGTCAGACTAACGTAACAGTGGTAACATGGGTTGCCACATTTAGTGTTCTAGGACTTTATTTGACATAATGATTTTCATTGTTGTCATGCATGATACATGCCTACTAATGCCAATGTGTTAAAGCTTTTTAATTTTACTAACTAATTTACAGCAAGGTCGTGTGAGACAACACTGCAAAAATATTTTGTATGTAATCTTCGTGATTTATCTGTCTTCCTATTGTTGATGTCATTACACAAAAGAAAATTTTGCATGACAATTATGTCACTACATATTGACTTAGCATAGAAAACATTATTTTACTTGGTAAGCTAGTAAGGCGTGGAAAATTGTGACAACTGAAGGATAATAGGTGAGAAAAAATTGGCAAAACTGGAAAACAGGGTGGGTAGGATGATGAAATAAAAAAACATAAGATAAAACCTTATGTATTTTTAAGTACGGTATGTTAATCTATTTGTATGTTTAGTCAAAGTTTTGATATAGGAATGTATGATAATGAGATAGATGGGCAAAGTTTATACCATTTTAATATATATTCAAATATATTGGATGATAAGAGGTGTATATTTTTATTGATATGTTCTAGCTATATTATTAGTACCGCATTGTACCACCCGAATATTGTAGGAAGTTTGTATTCGTTACATAGTGACTGCCTCGGCAAGGTGGGGGGGGGGGGAGTGTTGGAAATATGCCCTAGAGGCAATAATAAAAGAGTTATTATTATATTTCCTTGTTCATGATAATCGTTTATTATCCATGCTATAACTGTATTGATTGGAAACTCAAATACATGTGTGGATAAATAGACAAACTTTGTGTCCCTAGTAAGCCTCTACAGGACTAGCTCGTTGATCAAAGATGACCGCGGTTTCCAGGTCATAGACATGAGTTGTCATTTGATAACGGGATCACATCATTAGGAGAATGATGTGATGGAAGAGACCCAAACGTTAAACATAGCTTTTGATCGTATCAGTTATCGCTATAGTTTTCTGCATGTCAAGTATAAGTTCCTATGACCATGAGATCATGTAACTCACTGACACCGTAGGAGTGCTTTGTGTGTGCCAAACGTCGCAACGTAACTGGGTGACTATAAAGGTACTCTACAGGTATCTCCGAAGGTGTCTGTTGAGTTGACATGGATCGAGACTAGGATTTGTCACTCCGTGTGACGGAGAGGTATCTCTGGGCCCACTCGGTAATACGTCATCTCAATGAGCTCAAAGTGACTAAGTAGTTAGTCACGGGATTATGTATTACGGTAACGAGTAAAGAGACTTGCCGGTAACGAGATTGAACTAGGTATAGAGATACCGACGATCGAATCTCGGGCAAGTAACATACCGACGAGACAAAGGGAACTGTATACGGGATTGCCTGAATCCTTGACATCGTGGTTCATCCGATGAGATCATCGAGGAACGTGTGGGAACCAATATGGGTATCCAGATCCCGCTATTGGTTATTGGCCTGGGAGTGTCTCGGTCATGTCTGCATAGTTTCCGAACCCGCAGGGTCTACACACTTAAGGTTCAGTGACGCTAGGGTTGTTAGTGAGAACAGTGCATGGTTACCGAAGGTTGTTCGGAGTCCCGGATGAGATCCCGGACGTGACGAGGGTCTCCAGAATGGTCCGGGGACGAAGATTGATATATAGGATGAAAGGTTTCGGAGTCCGGAAGTGTTCCGGGGAGTATCGGGAAATCGGCGGATGACCGAAAGGGGTTTCGGGGGTCCCGGAAGGGGTTTCGGGCCTAATGGGCCACAAAGGGGGACACAACAGCCATCATAGGGCTGTGCGCCCCCCCCTGGGCCCTCTCCTCATGCGCCAAGGGAGGTGGACCCCCCTAGGGCTGCCGCACCCCCTTAGGCTTGGGGGGCAAGGCACTTGGGGGGGAAACCCTAGCCCCAGGGGGCGCCGCCCCCTCCCCATCTGCCCTGGCCGCCGGCCCCTAGGGGAAACCCTAGGGCGCCCCCTCCCCTCTCTTCCCCCTATATAAAGAGAGGCAGAGGGAGGGCAGCCACACACGTTCGTGCCTCGGTGCTGCCCTCCCTCTCCCACATCCATCTTCGTTTTCCCGCGGTGCTTGGCGAAGCCCTGCAGGAATCCTCCACCACCATCTCCACCACACTGTCGTGCTGCCGGTGTCTCCATCAACCTCTCCTTCCCCCCTTGCTGGATCAAGAAGGAGGAGACGTCCCCGAGCTGTACGTGTGAAGAACGCGGAGGCACCGTTGCTTCGGTGCTAGGATCTTCGGCGATCTGAATCGCGGCGAGTACGACTCCATCAACCGCGTTCTTGAACGCTTCCGCTTAGCGATCTACAAGGGTATGTGGATCCAACTCTCCCCTCGTAGATGCATCTCCTAGATTGATCTTGGTGAACGTAGGAAAAATTTTTGTTTCCCATGCAACGTTCCCCAACAGTGGCATCATGAGCTAGGATCTTGCGTAGATGCTTTCACGAGTAGAACACAAAAGGGTTTGTGGACGTTGATGTTTAGATTGCTTCCCTCCTTAGTCTTTCTTGATTCAGCGGTATTATGGGATGAAGCGGCCCGGACCAACTTTACATGTCCACGTACATGAGACCGGTTCCATCGACAGACATGTGACTTTTGTTGCATAAGATGGCTGGCGGGTGTCTGTCTCTCCCATCTTAGTTGAATCGGAATAGAACAAGGCGGTCCTTGTAGAAGGTTAAATAGCAACTTAAATATCACCGTTGTGGCTTTGCGTAGGTAAGAAGCGTTCTTGCTAGATACCCATAGCAGCCACGTAAAACATGCAACAACAAATTAGAGGACGTTTAACTTGTTTTTGCAGGGTATGTATGTGATATGATATGGCCAATGACATGATGAGATATATTTGATGTATGAGATGATCATGTTGTAATAGTTAATATCGACTTGCATGTCGATGTATACGGCAACCGGCAGGAGCCATAGGGTTGTCTTTAATTTTTGTATGACCTGCGTGTCAATCATTAAGCGCTATGTAATGCTTTACTTTATCGCTAAACGGTAGCAATAGTAGTAAGAGCATGGTGGGCGCGCGACAACCCCGATGGCGACACGATGATGGAGATCATGATGATGGGGATCATGGTGTGGCGCCGGTGACGATGGAGATCATGCCGGTGCTTTGGAGATGGAGATCAAAAGCACGAGTTGATGGCCATATCATGTCACTTATGATTTGCATGTGATGTTAATCCTTTTATGCATCTTATTTTGCTTAGGACGACGGTAGCATTATAAGATGATCCTTCACTAAAATTTCAAGATAAAATTGTGTTCCCCCCGAGTGTGCGCCATTGCGAAGGTTCGTCGTTTCGAAGCACCACGTGATGATCGGGTGTGATAGACTCTACGTTCGCATACAACGGGTGCAAGCCAGTTTTGCACATGCAGAACACTCGGGTTAGACTTGACGAGCCTAGCATGTACAGACATGGCCTCGGAACACGGAAGATCGAAAGGTCGAGCATGAGTCATATAGTAGATATGATCAACATGTAGATGTTCACCATTGACACCACCTCATCTCACGTGATGATCGGACTTGGGTTGGTGAATCTGGATCATGTCACGCTCGAATGACCAGAGGGATGTCAATTTGAGTGGGAGTTATAAATAATTTGATTAGGTAATAACTCACTTATCATGAACAATAGTCTAAAATGTCTTTGCAAATCTTTTGTTGTAGATGGCTCGCGCAGTAGCTCCCCTGAATTTTAATGTGTTCCTAGAGAAAGCTAAACTGAAAGATGATGGGAGCAACTTTGCGGACTGGCTCCGCAATCTGAGGATCATCCTCACAGCTGCCCAAAAGGTTTATGTCCTAAATGCACCGCTAGGTGAACCCCCCGCTCCTCAGGCCTCTGCGGACGTTATGAACGCCTGGCAGTCGCGTTCGGATGACTACTCAGTAGTGCAGTGTGCCATATTGTATAGCTTGGAAGGAGGACTTCAAAGGCGTTTTGAACGTCATGGAGCATATGAGATGTTCCAGGAGTTGAAGTTCATCTTTGAAAAGAATGCCAAGATCGAGAGGTATGAGACCACCGATAAATTCTTTGCTTGCAAGATGGAGGAGAATTCGTCTGTCAGTGAGCACTTACTGAAGATGTCTGGGTACTATACCCGCATAGCTGATCTGGGACTTGTGTTCCCGGACGAGGCTATCATTGACAGAATTCTCCAATCACTCCCGCCTAGCTACAAGAGCTTCGTACAGCAGTATAACATGCAAGGGATGAACAAAACCATCGCCGAGCTGTTTTCGATGCTGAAAGTCGCTGAGGCAGACATCCAGAAGGAGTATCAAGTGTTGATGGTCAATAAAACCACCAGTTTCAAGAAGAATGGCAAGGGCAAGAAGGGTAACTCTAAGAAGGGTGGCAAGGCAGTTGCTCATCCAGTGAAGAAACCCAAGGCTGGGCCCAAGCCAGAGACTGAGTGTTTCTATTGCAAGGGGAACGGCCACTGGAAGCGGAACTGCCCCAAGTATCTGGCAGACAAGAAGGGGGCGAACAACAACAACAAGCAAGGTATATGTGATATACATGTTATTGATGTGTACCTTACCAACTCTCGTTGTAGTGCCTGGGTATTTGATACCGGTTCGGTTGCTCACATTTGCAACTCTAAACAGGAACTGCGGAATAAACGGAGGCTGGCGAAGGACGAAGTGACGATGCGCGTGGGAAATGGTTCCAAGGTTGATGTGATCGCCGTCGGCACGCTCGCTCTTCGATTACCATCGGGATTAGTTATGAACCTGAATAATTGTTATTTAGTACCTGCGTTAAGCATGAACATTATATCTGGATCTTGTTTGATGCGAGACGGTTACTCATTTAAATCAGAGAATAAAGGTTGTTCTATTTATATGGGTAATATCTTTTATGGTCATGCACCCGAAGTGAGGGGTTTATTCTTATTGAATCTCGATAGTGATGATACACATGTTCATAACATTGATGCCAAAAGATGTAGAGTTGATAATGATAATACCACTTTCTTGTGGCACTGCCGTCTGGGTCATATCGGCGTGAAACGCATGAGGAAGCTCCATGCTGATGGACTTTTGGAGTCTCTTGATTTTGAATCACTTGACACATGCGAGCCGTGCCTCATGGGCAAGATGACGAGGAGCCCATTTTCAGGGACAATGGAACGGGCAAGTGACTTATTGGAAATCATACATACTGATGTGTGTGGTCCGATGAGTGTCACGGCGCGCGGTGGATATCGTTATTTTCTCACCTTCACAGACGACTTAAGTAGATATGGGTATATTTACTTAATGAAGCATAAATCTGAAACTTTTGAAAAGTTCAAGCAATTTCAGAGTGAAGTTGAAAATCATCGTAACAAGAAGATCAAGTTCCTACGATCTGATCGAGGGGGAGAATATCTGAGTTATGAGTTTGGCAATCACTTAAGAAAATGTGGAATTGTTTCACAGTTGACGCCACCTGGAACACCACAGCGTAATGGTGTGTCCGAACGTCGTAATCGAACCCTATTAGATATGGTGCGTTCTATGATGTCTCTTGCCGATTTGCCACTATCGTTCTGGGGATATGCGTTAGAGACAGCTGCATTCACTTTAAATAGGGCTCCATCTAAGTCCGTTGAGACAACACCGTATGAACTATGGTTTGGTAAGAAACCTAAGTTGTCTTTTCTCAAGGTTTGGGGTTGCGATGCTTATGTCAAAAGGCTTCAGCCAGAAAAGCTCGAACCCAAAGCGGACAAATGTGTCTTCATAGGATACCCAAAAGAAACTGTTGGGTACGCCTTCTATCTCAGATCCGAAGGCAAAGTGTTTGTAGCTAAGAACGGGTCCTTTCTCGAGAAAGAGTTTCTCTCGAGAGAATTGAGTGGGAGGAAGGTAGAACTTGATGAGGTTATTGAACCTCTACTTCAACCAGAGAGTTGCGCAGCACAGAAAGATGTTTTTGTGGAGCCTGCAGCGGTTGAAGAGGAAGCCAATGATGATGATCAAGAAGCTTCTGATCAAGTTACTACCGAACCTCGTAGGTCGACAAGGTTACGCACTGCACCTGAGTGGTATGGTAACCCTGTCTTGGAGGTCATGTTGTTAGACAACGGTGAACCTACGAGCTATGGAGAAGCGATGGTGGGCCCGGATTCCGACAAATGGTTAGAGGCCATGAAATCCGAGATGGGATCCATGTATGAAAACAAAGTATGGACTTTGGAAGTATTACCTGAAGGGCGGAAGGCCATTCAGAATAAATGGATTTTTAAGAGGAAGACGGACGCTGACGGTAATGTCACCGTGTATAAAGCTCGACTTGTGGCAAAGGGTTTTTCACAAGTTCAAGGGATTGACTACGATGAGACTTTCTCACCCGTAGCGATGCTTAAATCCGTCCGAATCATGTTAGCAATAGCTGCATATTTCGATTATGAAATTTGGCAGATGGATGTCAAAACAGCGTTCCTTAACGGTTTTCTTAAGGAAGAGTTGTATATGATGCAACCGGAAGGTTTGTCGATCCAGAGAATGCTGACAAAGTATGCAGGCTCCAGCGTTCCATTTATGGGCTGGTGCAAGCATCTCGGAGTTGGAATCTTCGCTTTGATGAGGTGATCAAAGCGTTTGGGTTTATACAAGTTTACAATGAAGCTTGTATTTACAAGAAAGTGAGTGGGAGCTCTATAGCGTTTCTAATATTATATGTGGATGACATATTGCTGATTGGAAACAATATAGAATTTTTGGATAGCGTGAAGGGGTATTTGAACAAGAGTTTTTCGATGAAGGATCTCGGTGAAGCTGCTTTCATATTGGGCATCAAGATCTATAGAGATAGATCAAGACGCTTGATAGGACTTTCACAAAGTACATACCTTGATAAAGTTTTGAAGAAGTTCAAAATGGATCAATCCAAGAAGGGGTTCTTGCCGGTATTGCAAGGTACAAAGTTGAGTAAGACTCAATGCCCAGTGACTGCGGAAGATAGAGAAAAGATGAGTGTCGTCCCCTATGATTCAGCCATAGGCTCTATCATGTATGCAATGCTGTGCACAAGACCAGATGTCAGCCTTGCCATAAGTATGGCCGGAAGGTTTCAAAGTAATCCTGGTATGGATCACTGGACAGCGGTCAAGAATATCCTAAAGTACCTGAAAAGGACTAAGGAAATGTTTCTCGTTTATGGAGGTGATCAAGAGCTCGTCGTAAAGGGTTACGTCGATGCAAGCTTTGACACTGATCCGGATGACTCTAAGTCTCAAACCGGATACGTATATATTCTCAACGGGGGAGCGGTAAGCTGGTGCAGTTCCAAGCAAAGCGTGGTAGCCGATTCTACATGCGAAGCGGAGTACATAGCTGCCTCGGAGGCGGCAAAGGAAGGTGTCTGGATGAAGGAGTTCATGACAGATCTTGGAGTTGTGCCTAGTGCACTGAACCCAATGACTCTGTTCTGTGACAACACTGGTGCCATTGCTCTAGCCAAGGAACCAAGGTTTCACAAGAGGACCAGACACATAAAACGACGCTTCAATTCCATCCGCGATTCAGTCAAGGAGGAGGACATAAGCATTTGCAAAGTACACACGGATTTGAATGTTGCAGATCCGTTGACTAAGCCTCTTCCACGGGCTAAGCATGATCAACACCAAGACTCTATGGGTGTTAGATTCATTACCTTGTAATGCTAGATTATTGACTCTAGTGCAAGTGGGAGACTGTTGGAAATATGCCCTAGGGGCAATAATAAAAGAGTTATTATTATATTTCCTTGTTCATGATAATCGTTTATTATCCATGCTATAACTGTATTGATTGGAAACTCAAATACATGTGTGGATAAATAGACAAACTTTGTGTCCCTAGTAAGCCTCTACAGGACTAGCTCGTTGATCAAAGATGACCGCGGTTTCCAGGTCATAGACATGAGTTGTCATTTGATAACGGGATCACATCATTAGGAGAATGATGTGATGGAAGAGACCCAAACGTTAAACATAGCTTTTGATCGTATCAGTTATCGCTATAGTTTTCTGCATGTCAAGTATAAGTTCCTATGACCATGAGATCATGTAACTCACTGACACCGTAGGAGTGCTTTGTGTGTGCCAAACGTCGCAACGTAACTGGGTGACTATAAAGGTACTCTACAGGTATCTCCGAAGGTGTCTGTTGAGTTGACATGGATCGAGACTGGGATTTGTCACTCCGTGTGACGGAGAGGTATCTCCGGGCCCACTCGGTAATACATCATCTCAATGAGCTCAAAGTGACTAAGTAGTTAGTCACGGGATTATGTATTACGGTAACGAGTAAAGAGACTTGCCGGTAACGAGATTGAACTAGGTATAGAGATACCGACGATCGAATCTTGGGCAAGTAACATACCGACGAGACAAAGGGAACTGTATACGGGATTGCCTGAATCCTTGACATCGTGGTTCATCCGATGAGATCATCGAGGAACGTGTGGGAACCAATATGGGTATCCAGATCCCGCTATTGGTTATTGGCCTGGGAGTGTCTCGGTCATGTCTGCATAGTTTCCGAACCCGCAGGGTCTACACACTTAAGGTTCGGTGACGCTAGGGTTGTTAGTGAGAACAGTGCATGGTTACCGAAGGTTGTTCGGAGTCCCGGATGAGATCCCGGACGTGACGAGGGTCTCCGGAATGGTCCGGGGACGAAGATTGATATATAGGATGAAAGGTTTCGGAGTCCGGAAGTGTTCCGGGGAGTATCGGGAAATCGGCGGATGACCGAAAGGGGTTTCGGGGGTCCCGGAAGGGGTTTCGGGCCTAATGGGCCACAAAGGGGGACACAACAGCCATCATAGGGCTGTGCGCCCCCCCCTGGGCCCTCTCCTCATGCGCCAAGGGAGGTGGACCCCCCTAGGGCTGCCGCACCCCCTTAGGCTTGGGGGGCAAGGCACTTGGGGGGGAAACCCTAGCCCCAGGGGGCGCCGCCCCCTCCCCATCTGCCCTGGCCGCCGGCCCCTAGGGGAAACCCTAGGGCGCCCCCTCCCCTCTCTTCCCCCTATATAAAGAGAGGCAGAGGGAGGGCAGCCACACACGTTCGTGCCTCGGTGCTGCCCTCCCTCTCCCACATCCATCTTCGTTTTCCCGCGGTGCTTGGCGAAGCCCTGCAGGAATCCTCCACCACCATCTCCACCACACCGTCGTGCTGCCGGTGTCTCCATCAACCTCTCCTTCCCCCCTTGCTGGATCAAGAAGGAGGAGACGTCCCCGAGCTGTACGTGTGAAGAACGCGGAGGCACCGTTGCTTCGGTGCTAGGATCTTCGGCGATCTGAATCGCGGCGAGTACGACTCCATCAACCGCGTTCTTGAACACTTCCGCTTAGCGATCTACAAGGGTATGTGGATCCAACTCTCCCCTCGTAGATGCATCTCCTAGATTGATCTTGGTGAACGTAGGAATTTTTTTTGTTTCCCATGCAACGTTCCCCAACAGGGAGCTAGTAGAGGATTGATAGAGACTTGCCAATAAACAAAACTAGGATAATCAAGTCAACTACCCCAAGTGTGTCATTGTAATTTCCTTTGTAGGTCATAGACACTTTCTTAAGGTACCAATCTAGCATAGCCTTGGTAAGATTAGCCACTTCATAAGGTACCCGGACATTTTAGTCTTTTATTTTATATAACTTGCTCATTGTCTCCCATGTACGAGCCTCCTTGTCGAACCTAGTGAATTGAATGTTTTTAGTGAATCCAGTTATCTATTTCTTCATGGTTTGACCATGGGAATGTAGATGAAATGTGATAGACGGAGATATCCGGTAGCAAAATCTTCTTCTATTCCAATTGATGGTGGAGTTGTAATATGTGTATATTATTAGTTTCGAATATACTTAATTAGTAGTATCATGGAAGTGTATTCACCAGACAAAGTTTTCCATGACAAAACCAGATGATAGAGACTATATTATTAAATTCCATTGCAAAGAACATACTAGTACAAGAGTGGGATGTTGTGTAGGCTTGCCTCGAGGATTTCAAGCCAATGTTGACTTAGGCGAGTACAAGATCATAGGAACTTTTAGAAGTTACGGAACACGAGTAATTAACCATCAAACCCTAGTAATATCTCAAGATATATGAACTTAAACATGTATGACATAATGTTCTACAAGATTTCCTCGATGTAGTGACACCTGTTGACTCTCATACATGAACCATTTGGGGCCTTGCTGATTGTAACACATCAAATACTTTTGGAGGAAGCTACTTGTGTTGGTAAAATGGGTCTCCGAGTGTGGATATATGGGTAACTAGATTAAGGTTCAAAGTTCATATATAACAGTAGTGTACTCCAATTGAAGGTGTATCCTTAAGAGATAGTTATTTTAGGTGAGAATGTACTAGACTTCTAGTACCTTATCGTACCATCAAAAATATGGTAGAAACCTATGTGTGTTTTAAAATGATGGGCCCATGCTAAATAAAATACATTGAATCATTTGAATCTAAATTATGTGTGTAGAAATGGTCTAAAAGTGGAATCGTATGGGCTACAAGACTTTAGGAAGAGTATTCATAACGATGGTACATCTATGAATCCAAGACAGATCATGAAGAGATATCTGATTTAGGTATTGAAAAATGGTACATCGTGGCACCACCCAAAGGTGGTTAGAAAACTCATGTTAACTATTGACAAACGACTAATAGTTGCACAACAAAAGTATAGAGAGTCAAACTCAACACATCTGCCACTATATATAGAATTTCCCATGTCCCTTCATATACTCCTTCTGTCTGTGAGCCAAACTCAATTGTACCACCATAGAATCAATTACATCCGTTGAGGTGTGCTCATGGAGCTAGACCTTCTCAATCTTTCCCAGGCTCCACCGTGGCATGGTTCATTGCTGCTCACACATGAACTTGTTCTACTGATGATACTAATGGGTATGGGTCCGGGTGGACGGAACCCTAACACCAAGCATTGACATTGGTCTTCGTTCTCATTGATCTAGTAATATTGGGGTAGATAGGGGGGCGCACGGTGTCGTTGTGTTCATTTTTTCCGAATATTGCCTTCAAGAACATCTTTGTGTTGTTGTGCAGGCTCAAGACTATCTAAAGGCGATATTCGTTGCATTGCGATGAGTTCTTGTTCTAGGCGTGGTCTCTAGCATCATCTTTGATCTTTGATCTTCGATGATACATGTGAAGCATCAACCTGTGTCGCATGTGATTGTTCTTATGGTGGCGGCTGTGATGTTCATCGTCTAGGAAATGCTTTGTCATGTACAACCTCAGCCCTCCTTAATTTTATCCATTTGTAAAGTTGTAACATTAGCATGCTTTTATTATGAGATTTTTTTACCATACCCCCTACTGGTAGGGAAGTGTGAGGTACACATATAATCCCATCTTTGATTCATTAGGGAAATATAGAACTTCCATTTTTTCATAGCAAACAAATTTCTTTGTTTGCAAGGGCCTAATTGGAAATATTTCAGCCTATATTGTACCTACACAGATAAGACATCAATCTCCTATTTTCATCCTCGTCATGCTGGTTTGCTCAATTCATTTAGCTCCCATTGTGCTTGTCTAGTCGCCACCCCCTGCAATGTCACACATCTGTGATATAGTGGACATCATAGACTGGCACATCCATGACCTCGCAACCGCGTTCAAAGTTCATGACCTTGTTATTTCATCAGCGGTTCAATTATCCAAGCCCTAGCTGTATTATTGCAATATAGATAATATGTGGCATTAAAAATTCTACCAGGCGACGGCTGCCACAACTACAAGACATCACTGAATTTCAAGCATGCATTAATATACAACTATAATTATGAATTTGAATGAACATAAACAATCTACAAAGGGGAACACTAAATTTTCCAATGTGTAAATTCTCCAGCAATTCGATCGTATGATTAGTAACAAGTCAATGGATGAATCGGGATCATGATCCTAGACATCGTCGTTGACCTTGTCACTTGTTATGTTGATGCAGGTGTAGCAGGTCCATTATAGCAGCCACTTAGCAGCTCCACTGAAGTCGCCACCAAAGAGGCCATTGGGCACCAAGAGTGGTGACAATTGTGTGGACCACATAATGGCGGTCACGACTCCCTTGGCACATGTCACCTATGTCGTCCCCATGTGTCATTGTGGGGATGAGATACTTTCTGTGTAGCCTCCTCCATGATGACAGGGAGCTCCTCATTCACGAAAAAGAGGCAGCCTGCTATCAAAACCTAAGAAGCAGTAGAATGGGTGTGACACCTCGATTAGTTAGCCGGCCAAAAACTAGGATCTTCCCAAACTGCCCTCAAATAACTTATACTACTTGCCACGAACAAGAAGTGCTCTCTCTACTTCTAATCCAATTCCACCAATATACATCACCTTCGGAATTTTGATCTCCATGATTGAATGAGAGATATATAGTATAGGGTACCATAAAAGAGCACTATATTGTATGGTCACAACCTATGTATCATGACCTGTGACCTCCCGGAAGAGATGTCAAGGTTTTGGTGGTGTAATACCTTCGAAGTAATATATTCAGATTGGGATCCTTTCTACCTTGGGATTGTCCTGAAAAACTAGTCTCTTGTGGCTTGCAAGAAGAGATCACTAACACATATAATTAGACAAGCCTTATGAGAGAATTAGAGTAGTTCATATAAATAATTGAATTTTTTATTTAACAAAACATATTCAATATGATTTTTATTCGAAATTTCACTCGGAGGAAAGCCCAAATGAACATTTTAATTCGCCGTAATCATGGAAAAACATCAGAGCTATAGGTTTTAGGGTCTTGACAAGCAAGCAACAGCCAGGGCACTGAACATTTCACTAGGGCGAGGCAGCGAAGCACTGCACCCAAAATTTTATGATCGATTAATAGATCATACATGATGTTGCTCACAATAGTAGAAAAGGGAGCACACTAGTTGTGGGCACCTTGGCATTAGGAATCTCCTAAATGTTCTAGAGGATGGTGAGACAGACTGTGTAGTATAGGCAAGGGTGATCCATGGGGTCGAGGGTGCTGACAAGGCACACCACCTCCGCTGTGGTGGCAATAGGCACGTCTAGTGCCCAAATGGCATGGGCGTGGATGCATGACTGAAGCAGGTGCTTCAAGGTTTCTTCACCACATCAAAATACATGCTACCATGGAAATGTTGTGACGGAGGTGGAGATGGGAAGTCACTGATGACGGAATAACCAAAGGATGAATTTACATTTACGGGGGCGTAGCTGCGCTAGATCATGGGGGGCAATGGTGTCCACAACATGCACCACCATGCTTAACTAATACACCGCCTGTGCCATGAACGAGGCACCGAAGGGGTGCTTGATGCGGTGGTTGGATACCCTAGGTGAGAGTGACATCTTCCCCAACTCATCATTTAGGTTGCCAACCTCGATGTGCATGACCACAGAGCGACTACGCAGTAGGTGGTCTTCAATGCATAGGAGGGGCGTCGATAAAACTACCCTTGTAAGTCGAGGAAAGAGGTGTTCCACAACACCTAGTGAGCCATTTTATCTACACGAGCAATGAGAGGGACGAGATGGAAGATCATGAGCTTGTGGGTGGAGACCAGAAACCCTAGTACTTTTGCAGGAAGCTGGACACCAGACAACCAAACACCGAGGCCAATTGTTCGGCAATCTCTGATTCGACGTTGAGAGGAATGAACATGCACTTGGAGAAGTTGAGGGTGAGGCTAGTGATTGTCGCGAAGGTATCATCCACATATAGCAGGACTAGACACAACAATAAAGGGACGAGGGGATGATTGGCCGCCACCGTCAGCACCAATGGCGAGGATGAGTTGCTCGAGAACATCCACAACTAGGATGAAGAGGTAGGGGACAAGGGATCACTTGACGGAGCCCTTTTCGATAGGCGATCCAATTGCCGGGGACACTATTGAGGACGACTACAGACCGAGGTCCTAAACCCACCTTCGCCAGCGGGAAGGGAAACCACCCAAGACTTGTAATCTAATGCGTTTTGAAGTGAAGCTTGAGCACCATCTCCGGCGCACTATACTAATGGAAGCATTGCAGGAGCTCGACGGTGATAATGGAATTTTCAAAGATTCATCACCCGCACAGAAAGCATGTCTGCTCAAAATGCACAAGGAAATGAATGCGTGGCTCCTAATGAGACATCATGACTCACGGCAACATCTTCCGTAGGAGGGGGCAGTTTTGCAATGAGATAAGACAAAAATTTGTCAGAGAGTTGGGAGCGTCCACCTTGAGCAGGAGGGCGATGAAGGATTTTGTTGATGCCGAATAGTCAGCCTCGTGGTTGTAGAACCATTTTGTGAGAGCAATAAGATTGAGGAGAAGTGACCTTAGGTCTGCTTGAGGAAAATCGTACAATACCCATCAGGGCTTGGAGTAGTCCCAGGCTTCCTTCCAAAGAAAACTGCCTTGAGGTCAGAGCCAAAGAGCGGATACACGAGCAACACTGCGTGGAAGGCATCTAAGAGAGTGTGTGTGACATGAAGAGCCGGAGGTCGATGTTGTCGTGCACGAACATCTTCGTGCCCGAAAGAGTATGGTAGAAGTAATAATGGGTGCATTTTCATGTCCCGACGTGCGTGGTGCTTAACCCCATTACGATCGAGGCATGCAATCTGCTTGTTGCAGAATCAGGCTGATGCACGGGCATGGAAGAAGTTTGAGTGCCAATCTCCGAGTTTGCAAAAGAAAAGCTTGCTCCTGTACCACCAAAAATCCACACATTGATGTTCATGGGGGCAAGGGAGTGTTGCACGAGGGAGAACGCAAGAGGAATTTAGGGTTAGGGAGACCATGTTTCTCCTTCAGGGGATCGAGGAAAAGGGCCGTGATGTGGCAGTTCTTGACGATAGCATCGGGGTATTTGAGCTGCTTTGACAAATCTTGAGCCCACTCCAGATCTGCTTCAGATGCAACACAAGACAATTGGTCGGCTGGAGGTCAGGGGCGCTGCCACAGTGGCAGCATCGGCAACCACATTGAAAACAAGGTACCCAACCCATTGCTCACTGAAACAGACGACGGTAGCACATGGAACCGTCATAGTAGTGATGAGGACGATAGGGATGTGCTCGAAGGCATGGCAGTGGATGTAGGTGACGGTAGACTCCGGCATGATCGAGCACCAATCGTTGTTCACAAGGAAAATATCCATCTTGATAAGAGGGGCAGGGGTGGGGTTCATGATTTCATCAAGTGTAGAGACGGTTGTGGAGAGGTAGGTCGACTAAAGCAGCGGCGTCGATGTAGTCATTGGAGAGGAGGGCGTCGATGGGCATTGAAGTGGTCATTTTTCTGCAATTCTGGGTCATAGACAAAGCTAAAATCGCCCACCAGGGCCCACAACTACCAATGGTGCTGCCCATAGCGGCGATATTATCTGAAAACACTCCTCTCTCTTGCCCATTGCATAGGCCGTATGCGTTGATGATGGGGAAATAGACCCGAGATGCGGGGAACGAAAAATACACCGAGATGAACCTCGATCTTTAGTTGATAACTCAAGGCCGGAGGCCCAATCACCCCAGGTGGCGCCAACGCTAGCATGGCATGGCCCACAAAAAACCATGCACCATGTGTTCTTCCACCACAACTCGGTTGGCATGGCGTGGCGCGGTGGTGGAGAGGAAGAACCAGTATCCAAGTTAGAGGAGGTTGGGAGCGGGTGTGTACAGAGAAGCGGGGATGGGAAAGCCGGGCATGTTTGGGAAAACACGAAGGTCGAAAGCTTGCAGGTCGCCCTCTTGTGCCCAAAGCAACGATGGTGAATCCATAAATGGGGTCTCGACAATCTTTGACACGGTGGCGCAGGGAGAGGGAGCAACCCTAGAGACTAGAGAGCTCCGGGTGGTGATAGGCTTTTGGAGAGGAGTGAAGCCCTTGAGCGGGGATGGCCGGGGAAGGGGAGAGGCAATCTATGCTTAGGTGCGGGAGAGGTTTTATTTATATAGTGGAGGTAACAAACATGTTGACAGTGGCTAGTCCAGGAGCATGTGGGGCACAGGAGGAGCCCGGTGGCATGTGATGGGGTGGTTGACTCTCATGGGCCAGGGGTAGGGGTTAGGAATGTGAGGGGGAGCGAGCACATTAATGTAGTCGAGACTGGACGGGGCAGGTCGCAGTAGTTGTCTCTCTTGGTCGCAACAATACTTGAGTGTTGGTGGGTCCCAAACATCAGGGGCAGCCTAAGCAGCACCGTATCTGTTGCCAAGAAACTACCCAACTACCATAGGCCTAGGAGAAAATGGCCCACTCCTGGAAGTGGAGCCCAAGGATGCACAATGCCAAAGGATAAGTGAAAGCGGAGGATGATACGATCATGGCGTAGATCGTCATGGGAAAGAATGAATCTGCCAACGTGAGGGTGGCAACATCTATTCTGAACACAAATCTGCCACAAGAAGTCATTAAAATCAGTGTGAGTTAAGACAATCCAGAATGTCAGTGCGCAGATGAGCAACATGGGGTTGCGGTGGTCAAAGTAAGGGAAAGGGCTCGACCGTGATTGCAAAAAAAAGAGTGGATAACGAGGGAGAGCAGATGCTCCCGGACGAAGCCTTGGAAGGCAGGTGCCGACCGGGCAGGTGAGCACAAGTTGTTGGTCAATTGACTAGACGTGGACAACCAAGGAGGGCGGGAATGTGTGGTGAAGCCGACACGAGTGGACTGGAGGATATGGCAAGGGCCCGGGGAGCAAGGGAGTGCCGAGGGAGCGCATATGCGACGAGAGTGGAAGGGGGACGGGGAGCGACGGGGTGTCGCAAGCCAAATCGATAGAGCTACCTAAACAAAACAATCACTACACTATACATATGTCATCGATTCAATATGAGTTACGACACTATGCATAGTAATGAAATAATTATGGTCATCCAACCAGGCCCGAATATATCCGGACCTACTATCCTGTACTACTAACATGCATCACATGCATAGAAGCTATCTTATATATACAACTTGCAGAAGAGAGAATACTCTCGAGCTACTTGTGATCCTATCACCTAGTCCCTACCCCAAGTGAGACCACTCGGATGTCAGCAAGTTTGGCCACATATGTCTATCTAGTAGTAGTACTACACTAGTAAAACATGTAGTGAGCATCCAATTTTTAAGAATAAACTATGTAGTATGATGCATTTATTAACAACAAAACAACTAAGCATTTCAGGACTATCTCACGCACCTTGTGTTGTCTTTAACTGGGTGACCGCATTGACGAACAATTCATGCATCTCTAGAGTCCACTCGATCTTTTTCTTCTTTGTGGTCCCCAGCTGCAGGCCGCCCTCGGAGCCCCCCTTGCCCTTGTTGGGATCGTTCACTCCTTGCCCTCTCTTCCTCGGCGTGTCATCCAGATGAATGCCCTGACTGTGGCGAGGGTCAGCGTTTGCCGTGGCAGCGGCGGCGGCATTGCGCCTCCATCGCACGACGTGCTGCCAGATGTAGTGTATCTGCGCGTCGCGTAGGGGCTTTTCCAGCAAGTAGCAAGCGCCTCCCTCATTTCCCCTTCTTCTCGTCTCCATGCTCTCGTCGCCCGAGAACACTACACAAAAGCGCGCGGGCATATCTATCAGATCTATACCTACAAACAAGTTAGAACATGGAGATATGTTTGACATGTTCGACGGCTCACCGAGGACGATTGGGTAACGTTTCCTGAGACGCTTGAGGAGGCCCAAGCCGTCCATCCCACGTCCCCGGGTCTGCACGACCGTCATGATGAAGTCGGTCCCGTCCGGGTTCTTCTCCACCTCTCTCACCGCTTCTGCTGGTGATGGCTTGGGCGTCACTGCACGGATCGTGGTGGCCGTCGGTCAGGAAACGAAGACCAAACTGCGGCCAAGAGATGCAAGATGGACGGACCGGACGATGACATACCTTCGTAGCCGTAGCGCCGAAGCATCTGCGTCAAGGAATGGAGGTAGATGGGGTCGTCGTCCACGGCAAGGACCTTCAACCCCTCCGTCTCCATCAATTCGTCCGTGGCCATGTCCTGGTCACCGTTCGCCATTGCCGCGGAGCATGCTGTGGCCTAGAGAGTGAGGAGCGTTGTGAAAGTTCTGACCATGCTTTTGCCTATAGAAGTAGAGAGTTGAGAGCGTGGTGAGAGACGAGGGCGTCCAATCAAGCAGACACGTGTACACTCTACCACTCATCTGCATTGGTACCTGCCACTGCCAGCATGAAGAGACAAAACTTTACAGCCGTTATAGTGAAACACGTAAAGCATGCACCCAACTATCTGTATTAGTAATTATAATTACATAATTAAAACAAAAGCATAAAAAGGGCACGCTTTGCATCCATAAAAAGTTTTTTGAAACGAGGCAAAAGATTTGCCATTTTCATTGAATAAGAAGAAGAGAGTGTTTTACAACATCACAGTCCCAGCATGACTGGACAAAGCAAAAGCCTACTCTCGCGGCATCAAATTACACAAGTGTTTCGCGCCCGCCAGAGCCCAAATAGAAGCCTCATCCTTAATAGTCCTCACAATCACCATCACCGGCGCCGCCTTGGCCCTGAACACGCGTGCATTTCGCTCGTTCCAGATCACCCAGCTAACAAGAGGAAGTAGGGAGGCGAAGGCCTTCCTTGGCAACACAATGTTGGTGAGCACCCCGTCCCACCAGGATCTCACCGTGTCATATACCGTCCACAGGGCAGTGTCAACATCAAGGTGCAGCCAGTTAAAGACCTCCTTCCAAACCCGGATGGAGGAACGGCACTTGAACAGGAGGTGCACCGCAGACTCTTGCACCTGGTTGCAAAGGGGGCAACGATCACAATTGGGCCACCCTCGCCGTTGGAGTCTGTCAGCCGTCCATATTCTGTTTTGAGTGACCAACCAAGCAAAGAATTTGCATTTAGGAGGAGCCCAGACCTTCCAGACAGTAGCATGCAAGCTGGATTGGACAAGTCCAGCAAACTGCGCCAAGTAGGCGGTCTTGGCAGAGTAGCGCCCATCATTGGAAAGCTTCCAGTGGATGGTGTCCGGGACACCCGGTTGGGTATTGACATGTGAAAGTCTGGTCCAGAGGTCAACAAATTGCTCCAGGTGAACAGGGGATAAGCCGGAGCTTGTATCAATCAAGTTAATCCACTTGTTATCTGTGAAGGCCGAAGCGACAGTGTTCCTTTTCCCCCTTGAGAGCTCGAAGATCTTTGGGGCGATGTCTTTGGGGCGGATGCCATCAAGCCAGGAGGATTCCCAGAATTTGGCCCTGGAGCCATCGCCGAGCGTGACCTTTGTGAGAGCCGCGAAAAGGTCCCTGTCTTCCTTGTCACAAGGTATCTCCGACCCGCACCAAGTCCTTGGTGGGTCATCCCACTCAAGCCACAGCCACCGAAGACGTAGAGCAGAGGCGAACTTCTTTAGGTTCAGGATTCCAAGGCCCCCAAACTGTTTTGGTCTACAAACATGTTCCCAGTTGATTTTGCATTTTCCGCCAGAGACCGTGTCTGAACCAGCCCAAAGATAGGCTCTCCGCAATTTGTCTAGTTTCTGGAGCACCTCCACCGGAAGGTCCAAAGGGGTTATATGGTAAATGGCCACCGCCGTGAGGACCGCCTTGACCAAGGCCATTCTGCCTGCAATGGCCACATGTCTTCCTCTCCAGGGTGCGAGTTTCCCGGCCGCTTTGTCCTCGAGGTGCTGTAAGTGGATCCGTTTTAGGCGCCGAATAGCGAGCGGGAGACCTATGTATCGAATTGGGAAGGAGGACCGCCCCGCTGGGAAGTGCTGTAGGATGTCATCTAGGTCCAAGTTTGAGCACTGGATGGGAGCAACCAGACTCTTAGCACAGTTGGTGACAAGCCCAGTTGAATCGCCAAAGGAGGAAAGCATGCTGGCGATGAATGTGACATCCTCCTTGATGGGGGCGCAAAAAATAGCCGCGTCGTCAGCGTACAGAGAGGCCCGGATGCCCGTGAATCGGCTACCCAGCGAGTGCAGCAGGCCCTGAGAGGTGGCCTTGTCAAGGATGCGGTGCAGAGGGTCAATGGCAAGCACGAAAAGCAGCGGAGAAAGGGGGTCTCCCTGCCTGAGACCACAGCCGTGCTTGATTGGATCGCCAGCAATGCCGTTGAGCAAAACTCTGGAAGAGGCCGAGGAGAGGAGAGCCGCCACCCACCCTCGAAATCTGCTAGGGAAGCCATGGTGTTCCAGCAACTCCAAAAGATAATCCCATTTAACCGAGTCAAAGGCCTTCTTTATATCGAGCTTGAGTAGGAGCATGGGTTTTTTAATCCGGTGGAACTTCCTGGCCAAATTCCGAACGTACAGGAAGTTGTCATGTATGCTCCTTGTTTTGATGAAGGCACTCTGTGCAACAGAGACAATACTGTTCATGTGACGGGCCAGCCTAGATGCTAGGATTTTGGCAATGATCTTTGCGACGGCGTGGATCAGACTGATGGGACGGAAGTCCGAGATGTCTTCGGCGCCGTCCTTCTTAGGGATGAGGGCGATGTTCGCAGAGTTGAGCCAATGGAAATTTTCCGCATGCAAGTTAGAGAACTTGTTGATTGCAGACATGACGTCGTCTTTGATGATGTCCCAGCAAACCTTAAAAAAATTTCCAGTGAAGCCATCGGGACCCGGCGCCTTGTCCCCGGGCAGCGCAGAAATGGCCTCCTTGACCTCCTCCTCTGTGATGGCCTCCCCAAGGTCGGAGAGGTCGTGGCCCGAGGGAGGGAAAGCAGCCCAGTTGATAGTTTTGGGGCGAGGAGGGCCCCTCTTGGTAATGTTGACAAAGTGTTCCTGAATGATATTGCTCTTGTGATCATGACTAGTCACCCAGCCACTTCCATGCTTCAATCTGTGAATCAGATTTTTCCGGCGTCTTCCATTGACCTTAAGGTGAAAGAAACGGGTGTTGGCATCTCCCTCCTTGATATTTGTAATCCGTGAGTTTTGCCTTTTCCGCGCCCTCTCCAGAACAGCCAGACCAATTACTCTTTTCTTTAGTCTCTTTCGAAGGTCCGCCTCCTCCGCACTAAGCTCTCTGCTATCCTGGGCCTCATCAAGGCGCAAGATGATCTCGAGGGCCATGTGTAATTGGACCTTGGCCTGAGAGAAGAGTGTTTTACTCCAGGACCTAAGTTTTTGGCTTGTACGCTTCAGCTTGTGAAACAGCCGTTGATATGGCTCAGAGTGGGTGGAGGGCTCATTCCAAGCTTTCTGGACAGTTTGGCGAAAGCCAGGCATATTTGTCCAGAAGTTCTCAAAGCGGAAAGACCTGGGGCGTCTAGGGCTATCGTCATTAACAAGCAGGAGCGGGCAATGGTCCGAGAGGGAAGATGACAGAGCTTGAAGTATATGCTTGTCAAAAGTGATGTCCCAGTCTTCATTGCAGAAGAAGCCATCCAGCTTGGACATAGTTGGATTATTTTGTTCATTGCTCCAAGTGAACTTTCTGTTTTGCAAGTGAATTTCTTTGAGCTCGCAAAAGTTTAGGGCGTCTCGAAAACGGGCGATGCGGCTGCGGTTTGCATTGGAACGGTTCTTATCACAGGCCCGGTATATTTGGTTGAAGTCACCCATGACCAACCAGCCCATTCCGGAAGGCGGCTTCTCAGCCCTCAGTTCATTGAAGAAATCATCTTTGAGGTTATGCCGCGTTGGTCCATAGACAGTGGTAATGTTGAAAATTGTGTTGGAGCTGACAATTGTAACCTTTGCGGAGAGGGTGTAGGTTCCGAAGTGAACATTTTCAAGCAAGAGATGGTCTTCATCCCAAAGCAGGAGGATTCCTCCTCGAGTACCGGAAGCCGGGCGCTGCGCAAAACCTTTGAGCCTGTAGCCGCCCAGGAAGGAGGCAATCTCAGGGGTGACTAATTCCAGCTTGGTCTCCTGGAAGCACGCAAGGTGGCAAGCCGAGGCGGAGACAGTTTCGTTGATAGTAGCTCTTCTGTTTGGGCAATTCAGCCCGCGGACATTCCAGTTCAAGATACTTAGGTTGTGCCTAATCATTGATAACAATAGATAACGTCAACATGAGTTTTGCAAAGATGCAGTACAAGCATGAGTTGCCTCGCCAAGGCACAAGGAACTGGCTGGACATCACAGCCAGAAACAGGCGTATCAGCATACATATTGGGTTTTCTAACATAGTAGCAGCATTACTTCATCAAAGCACTGGAGAATCTTCAGGCTGCGTCCACCGCCTCGCCGGCCGCCGTAGTGGCCATCTCCGGGCCAGCATCACCACCGTGCTGTAGCAGGGCCTCCTCCACCGCAGTTGCGAGATCGCAGTCCATCCTGAAGAGAGCCCGGAGGGCCGCAACAGCCGAATCCGGCAGCTGGCCCTGGAACATGTCGACGTAGCGGCTCAGAGCCTCTTGGGTGACCAGCTCGCCTTCGCCCACGATCCCCATCCTCTGGCAAAGAAGTTGCTCAGCGAGCCGTGCGATGGGGACGTCCCGCTTCTTGGCACGCAGCCGAGGACTGCGCCTGCTGAGATCAAAGCCAGTGACCCCAGCCAGTGTCTTCCTTCGAGCAGCAGGCCTCTTTGGCGGAGTGGAGTTCGGAGCAGCAAGGATCGCTGGCCTTGTCGGCACGAAGAGGGGGGTGCCACCTGCACCCGCAGCCGGAGAAACAGGGGCAGCAGCGATCCTGCTGATGGGCACCGGAGACACCACAGGGCGCGGCACGAAAACAGGCGTACGAGGCTCCTCGTCCTGAACAGCAACCATGCATGGGCTTGGGCATGGAGCAGCAGCCGCTGGCGTCGCGTCTGGAGCAGCAGCAGTTGACGGCGCATCATCTAGCGTCAGGGAGGGCTGCACTTGTGTGCCAAAGCAGGTCATCGCCCTGCGCAGCCAGAGAGGGCTTGTAGAAGCGGCCCGGAGCTCAATGATGTCGCAGGAGGTGGTACGAGGAGAGGGGGGAGGAGACCGTCCTCGCTGACCCGCTCTCCAGGCAGCAGAGCGATCCACCGAGCAGCTGCGGCGGCCAGGGGTGGCTTCAGTGCAGCAGCGGACAGGAGGAGGCGTCCCAGCCCGGCGCCGCTGTCCATCATCACGCCCATCACGCCTGGAGTCGCGTCGGTCGTCCCGTCGATCACGACGGTCATCGTCTTCTCTCCTTGAAACACAAGATTTTTAGGAGATACAAAATCTACATGCTTGGGCATACCCTGCAAAAAGGAACTAAAAGGCGAGTTTGTAATCCTTTCTTCCAAAGTGTGTCGCATCTCCAATCGAACCGGTGCCATGCTAGAAGAGAAGACCACGGGGAATCCTTCGAGCGGGAGAAGTCCGATGTGTCTGCCACAGGAGCCATGTTTCGTGATCAAGATCACACGATGCATGTCCGGTACTGCCCAGGATAGATACCTTGTGTGCTACAGAACCCATGTTTCGTGATCGAGATCACACGAAGCATTTTCGGTACTGCGCAGGATAGATACCCCTGGAGGCTAGAACCAGTGATGTGGGCAGGAAACAATAAGACAAAATCTATATCTTTGAGATGGAAGCACTTTAAGCGTAAGGCACACAACCCTCTATACTAGTATTACTATTAATCATTAAAGGGAAAGTTGTGGCTACTCTCGGGTGTAGGTACACCCGAGTTTGGAAAACTTTGAAAAATGCGATAAAACAAGGTCCAAAAAATCTGTAATTTCGAGACAACAAGCTTCGTCAAGTGTTTGAACTTTTTGCAAAATTTCAGCTAAAAACAACATCCGAGGAGCTCTCACAGAAAAAAACAAAATCAATGCTCAAACAGTGCACAAACATAGAGCATTGATTTTTTTTTTCTTGCCGAGAGCTCCTCTGATGTTATTTTTCTGTGAATTTTTGCAGAAAGCTTGAACATTTGATGAAGTTTCATGTCCCCAAATTTCAGATTTTTTTGACATTGTTTGATCATGTTTTTCTATTTTTTTCCAAACTCGGGTGTACCTAAACCCGAGAATAGAAAAGCTGGTATTATTAAAACAAAAGCAAAAGAAGCCATGTGGTGCATCCACATATATTAAAAAAATGGTATTAACCAGGCAAGATTAAAAAGATAGGAAATTCCTCAGTATGCCCACTAAAAATTGAAAAATCAAGATTGTATTGTCCCGTCCTTTCTTTCGGAATGTGCTGCAACTTCAATCAAACCGGTGCCATGTGAGAGGAGAGAAGTTTGATGTGTGTGCTACAGAACCCACGTTTCGTGATCAAGATTCCATGAAGCATGTCCGGTATTGCGGATGATACCCTAGAGGTAGGAACCAGTTGTTAGATAGTCAGATGCACTCGGTCTGCTCCAGCAAGTTCAGAAAGTTCAGTAAGTTCAGTTAGCTGAATAAAATTCAGTCTGTCAACATGTGTGTGCATGCAGTAGTTTTCAGTTAAGTAGTTAGCGAGATTGTAGCTCGTCCGACGCAGCGCCATGGGATGGCATGGATCACGCAAGTCGTGGCGGGCATGTAGGGTTCAATCAGTGCGAGCATCATGGGATGGCACGATCTGTAGGCTCGTTCGTGGGCGACCATTCTTTCCTTGTTTTTCAGCAGCTCGTTGGAGCTAGCTTAATAATAGAAAGCCCGAAAAGCTGCATTGGCAGTTCGCAGCGCAAAACTACCTCTCGCACTCTCCCTCTCCCTCGCTCGTTCTCTGTCTTAATCGCCGGCATCTGCAACAAGTGGCATCGGAGCCTCGGTGGTGTTCGATCCATCCAGGGCGCCGGCGCAGTTTGATCCGTCGAAGAGATGTCCGGTAGCGACGACGAGAAGGCAAAGAAGCAGCTGGAGGAGGAGTAGGCCGCGGCGGAGGTTGCGGTGCTGGAGAAATCGCTGGCGCGTCTCTCCATCGAGGAGGGGTCGAGGTGCGCGTGATCAAGCGCGTCGTGCACGGCGGCGGCGGCGGCAGCATGCCCCCTAATCCCTATCATGCTCACGCGCACAAATTACTCTAACTGGGCCATGATCACCAAGCTGCAGCTGCAGGCGGACGAGCTATAGCGCGTGGTGGAGTCAGGGCAGGGCTCTGACCGCGATGACCGACGTGCCATGATCGCCTTGCTCAAGGGGGTACCGTCAGAGCTCATGCGCATCCTGGGCGCCAAGACGACGGCGAAGTAGGCGTGGGACATCCCGAAGACCATGCCGGTCGGGGTTGAGCGCGTGCGCGAGGCCAAGGCGCAGACCCGCCGTTCGGAGCCTGTGGTATAA
This sequence comes from Secale cereale, assembly GCA_902687465.1. Taxonomy (NCBI): domain Eukaryota; kingdom Viridiplantae; phylum Streptophyta; class Magnoliopsida; order Poales; family Poaceae; genus Secale; species Secale cereale. The sequence continues at coordinate 891,779,645 of LR738712.1, forward strand.
GGACGGCGAGGGCATTGAGTCGTACGTGATGCGGCTCCGAAGAATCATCGACGAGCTTGACACACTTGGCGATCCGGTCTACGAGCACAAGGCGGTCCTCAAGGTCCTACGAATGGTGCCGCGGCCGTATCGGGAGATGGCCGTGGCGATCGAGTCATTCATCGACACCAAACAGCTCTCCCTCGAGGAACTCTGCGGCCGACTCCTTGTCGTCGAGGAGCGCGAGTGCGAGGAAACCTCGGCGCCCGACGCGCAACTGCTATACACCGCCGACCAGTGGCGGGCGCACGAGAAGCTACTAGAACAGAGCGGCGTGTCCTCAGGCTCCGGAGCGGGGAGTGGGCACGAAAACGACAAGCCAAAGAACTTCCAAGGTGGGAGCGGCCATGGCCAGAGAGCAGTGGCCGTGGCAACGGCGGGCCGGCGACGCCCCAGCGTAAAGGGAACTGCCGCTACTGCGGTATCCCTGACCACTAGGCAGAAGAGTGCCGTAAGAAAGAAAGGGAACATCGGGAGCAGCAGGAACATCAAGCAAACGTCGCCTAGGTCGAGGTCGAGCAGCCGGGGTTGCTCCTGGCCACCTGCGCGATGATGAGCAGGGCGAGCGTGGACGACGACGCACATGAGCCGCCCACAGACATCTTCCTCAACGAGGCGCACGTCGTACCGATGGCCACCGATGATGACCATTGGTACCTAGACACGGGCGCCAGTAACCATATGACAGGCCGCCGTGACATGCTCACACAAGTGGACGAGTCTGTGCGCAGGACAGTCCGGTTCGGCGACGGCTCGGTGGTGCAGATATGTGGGCGCGGCATGGTGACGTTCTCGTGCGGGAACGGCGAGCACCGCGCGCTCTCCGATGTCTACTACATCCCACAGCTGCGGACGAGCATCGTGAGCCACGACCAGCTCGATGAGCACGGGTGCAAGTCCATGATCGAGGACAGCGTGCTTTGCCTCTACGATAGGCGGCGCGTGCTCCTGGCACGGGTGCAGCGGACGAGCAATCGACTCTACGTCGTGGCTCTGAATTTGGCTGCATTCGTGTGCCTTCTGGCGTGCGGCGTCGACGAGGCCTGGCGCTAGCATGGGTGGTTCGGTCACCTCCATTGCCGGGCACTCCACGATCTTGGCGCGAAGGCGATGGTGCGAGGCATGCTGACGATCTAGTACGTCGAGCAGTTCTACGAGGGCTGGACGATAAGGCAAATGCACCGCACGCGCTCGCGCGTCAGCATACCGTGCGGAGGAGGGGCTTGAGATTTTCCACGGTGACCTCAGCGGGCCCATCATGCCGGCAACCATGTCTGGTAACAAGTACTTCCTGCTCATTGTCGATGATCATAGTAGATACATGTGGCTGGAAGTGCTCAGGAGCAAGGACGAGGCGTTCAAGTTCTTCCGAAAGATCAAGGCTGCAGCCGAGACCCAGAGCAGTGCCAAAATCTGGGCATTCTGCACTGATCGCGGTGGCAAATTCAATTCCAATGAGCTCACCGCATACAGTGAAGAGCTCGGTATCCAAAGGAACACGACGACCCTGTACTCGCCGAAACAGAATGGTGTCGTCGAGCGCCGCAACCATTCAGTGGTGGAGATGGTGCGTAGCCTGATGAAGAGAATGGGTGTGCCGAGCGTGTTCTGGGGCGAGGCGATGTGCACAGTGGTCCACATCCTCAACAGATCACCGACAGGAAGCCTGCAGGGGGTGATTCCTATGAGGTATGGCGCAAGAAGAAGCGTGCAGTGGACTACTTCCGTACGTTCGACTGCGTCGCACACGTGAAGCTCAGCGGGACCGGCGTGACCAAGCTTGCAGACAGGTCACGCCTGGGCATCTTCCTGGGGTATGAGCCGGGGACAAAGTGCTATCGGGTCTATGACCCGATCGACAAGCGCTTGTACATCACACGCGATGTGCACTTCGAAGAGGACCGGCTCTGGGACTAGAGCAAGGATGGTGGTGACTCGAAACACGCCCGTGAGCTCACGACCGTGTACACCGATGCAGGTGTGCCCGTATCGACGGCCTACTCCGTGTTGCCCGGCGCGGCGGCGCCACCAAGCGCACCTACATCACCCACTGCGCCAGGCTCACCCGATTCGCCAGAATCCCCTCGGGCGCCCGTGATCAGCAGGTCCGCCGTGGGCACGCCAGGTTCGGCGGACTCGAGAGCGTCCACACCAGCTACTTATTATGACTCAGACGGTGGGTGTATGACACTGTTGGGGAACGTAGCATAATTCAAAAATTTTCTACGTCTTCACCAAGATCCAACTATGGATGCATCTAGCAACGAGCAAGTAAGAGTGCATCTACATACCGTTATGAAGATTGCGTGCGGAAGCTTTCAACGAAGCAAGGATGAAGTAGTCGTACTCTTCACGTTCTTCGTCACCGATGATCTAGCGCCGAACGGACGTCACCTCCGCGTTCAACACACGTACGATGCAGCAAGGTCACCTCCTTCTTGATCCAGCAAGGGGGGAGGAGAAGTCGTCAGAGATCCGGCAGCACGACGGCGTGATGACGGATGCAGTGGAGATCGCAGCAGGGCTTCGCCGGGCGCCCTGCGTGGGAGTTGGGAGGTGTGACGGGAGGGGGAGAGGTGCCAGGGCTCAGGTGCGGCTGCCCTCTCCCCCCCCACATATATATAGGGGCCAGGGGGGGGGGGCGCCTGGACCCCCTGCAGATCCAATCTGCAAGGGGGCGGCGGCCAAGGGGGGTTCCTTGCCCCCCAAGGCAAGTGGAGCCCCCCTCCCCTTTAGGGTTTGAACCCTAGGCGCAGGGGAGGTGGGCCTCCCTTAGTGGTGCGCCAGCCCAGAGGGCTGGACACATCCCCTCGCAGCCTAGGGGCCCCACCGGGATGGGTGGCCCCACCCGGTGGACCCCCGGGGCCCCTCCGGTGGTCCCGGGACGCTCCCGGTGACCCCCGGAGATCACCCGTTGGCCGAAACTGGACTTCCCATATATCAATCTTTACCTCCGGACCATTCCGGAACTCCTCGTGACGTCCGGGATCTCATCTGGGAGTCCGAACAACTTTCGGGTTTCCACGTGCATTTATCTCTACGACTCTAGCGTTACCGAACCTTAAGTGTGTAGACCCTACGGGTTCGGGAGACACGTAGACATGACCGAGACCACTCTCCGGTCAATAACCAACAGCGGGATCTGGATACCCATGTTGGTTCCCACGTGTTCCTCGATGATCTTCATCGGATGAACCACCGTGTCAAGGATTCACTCAATCCCGTATGTTATTCCCTTTGTCCATCGGTACGGTACTTGCCCGAGATTCGATCGTCGGTATTCCCAACACCTTGTTCAATCTCGTCATGGCAAGTCTCTTTACTCGATCCGTAATCCATCATCCCGTGACTAACTACTTAGTCACATTGAGCTCATTATGATGATGTATTACCGAGTGGGCCCAGAGGTACCTCTCCGTCATACGGAGTGACAACATCCCAGTCTCGGTTCGTACCAACTCAACAGACACTTTCGGAGATACCCGATGCGTACCTTTATAGCCACCCAGTTACGTTGTGACGGTTGGCACACCCAAAGTATTCCTACGGCATCCGGGAGTTGTACAACCTCATGGTCTAAGGAATAAATACTTGACACCGAAAAACTTATGCATTACGAACTATACGATCTCGTGTTATGCTCAAGTTTGGGTCTTGTCCATCACATCATTCTCCTAATGATGTGATCCCGTTATCACTGACATCCTATGCCCATGGTCAGGAAACCGTGACCATCTGTTGATCAACGAGCTGGCTACTAGAGGCCTACCAGGGACTCATTGTGATCTATGTATTCACACATGTATCACTGTTTCCGTACAATACAATTCAAGCATGAATAACAGACAATTATCATGAACAAGGAGATATAATAATAATGCTTTTATTATTGCCTCTAGGGCATATCTCCAACAGTTTCCCACTTGCACTAGAGTCAATAATCTAGTTACATTGTGATGAATCGAACACCCATAGAGTTCTGGTGTTGATCATGTTTTGCTCGTGAAAGAGGTTTAGTCAACGGGTCTGCTACATTCAGATCCGTATGCACTTTACAAATATCTATGTCTCCATCCTGAACATAATTCCGGATGGAGTTGAAACGGCGCTTGATGTGCTTGGTCTTCTTGTGAAACCTGGGCTCCTTGGTAATAGCAATAGCACCAGTGTTGTCACAGAAGAGAGTCATCGGGCTTGACGCGCTTGGAATGACTCCTAGGTCGGTGATGAACTCCTTCATCCAGACTCCTTCCTGCGCTGCTTCCGAAGCAGCTATGTACTCCGCTTCACATGTAGACGCTGCCACCACGCTTTGCTTGCAACTGCACCAGCTGACTGCCCCTCCATTCAAAATATACACGTATCCAGTTTGTGACTTAGAGTCATCCAGATCTGTGTCGAAGCTAGCATCGACGTAACCCTTTACGACGAGCTCTTCGTCACCTCCATAAACGAGAAACATATCCTTAGTCCTTTTCAGGTACTTCAGGATGTTCTTGACCGCTGTCCAGTGTTCCGTACCGGGATCACTTTGGTACCTCCCTACCAAACTTATGGCAAGGTTCACATCAGGTCTGGTACACAGCATGGCATACATGATAGAACCTATGGCCGAGGCATAGGGAATGACACTCATCTTTTCTCTATCTTCTGCCGTGGTCGGCGACTGAGCTTTGCTCAATCTCATACCTTGCAAAACAGGCAAGAATCCTTTCTTTGACTGATCAATATTGAACTTCTTCAATATTTTGTCAAGGTATGTACTTTGTGAAAGACCAATGAGGCGTCTCGATCTATCTCTATAGATTTTGATGCCTAATATGTAAGCAACTTCTCCAAGGTCCTTCATTGAAAAACTTTTATTCAAGTAGGCCTTTACATTTTCCAAGAATTCTATATCATTTCCCATCAGCAATATGTCATCCACATATAATATGAGAAATGCTACAGAGCTCCCACTCACTTTCTTGTAAATACAGGCTTCTCCATAAGTCTGTATAAATCCAAACGCTTTGATCACCTCATCAAAGGGAATATTCCAACTCCGAGATGCTTGCACCAGCCCGTAGATCGAGCGCTGGAGCTTGCATACCTTGTTAGCGTTCTCTGGATCGACAAAACCTTCCGGTTGCATCATATACAACTCTTCCTTGAGGAAGCCGTTTAAGGAATGCTGTTTTGACGTCCATTTGCCATATCTCATAATCATAGAATGCGGCAATAGCTAACATGATTCTGACTGACTTCAGCATCGCTACGGGAGAGAAAGTCTCGTCGTAGTCAATCCCTTGAACTTGTCGATAACCCTTAGCGACAAGCCGAGCCTTATAGATGGTCACATTACCATCTGCGTCTGTCTTCTTCTTAAATATCCATTTATTTTCTATGGCGTGCCTATCATCAGGCAAGTCCACCAAAGTCCATACTTTGTTTTCATACATGGATTCTATCTCGGATTTCATGGCTCCAAGCCATTTATTGGAATCTGGGCCCGCCATCGCTTCTTCATAGTTCGAAGGTTCACCGTTGTCTAACAACATGATTTCCAGGACAGGGTTGCCTTACCACTCTGGTGCGGAACGTGCCCTTGTGGACCTTCGAAGCTCAGTAGTAACTTGATCTGTTTCTTCATGATCATTATCATCAACTTCCTCCCTTGTCGGTGCAGGCACCTCAGGAACAGTTTCCTGCGCTGCGCTACTTTCCGGTACAGGAGGGGTGACTGTCACCTCATCAAGTTCTACTTTCCTCCCACTCACTTCTTTCGAGAGAAACTCTTTCTCCAGAAAGCATCCATTCTTGGCAACAAAGACTTTGCCTTCGGATCTGTGGTAGAAGGTGTACCCAATTGTTTCCTTTGGGTATCCTATGAAGACGCATTTCTCCGATTTGGGTTCGAGCTTTTCAGGTTGAAGTTTCTTGACATAAGCATCGCAACCCCAAACTTTTAGAAACGACAGCTTCGGTTTCTTGCCAAACCAAAGTTCATACGGAGTCATCTCAACGGATTTCGACGGAGCCCTATTTAAAGTGAATGCGGCAGTCTCTAAAGCATAACCCCAAAAAGATAGCGGTAAATCGGTAAGGGACATCATAGATCGCACCATGTCCAACAGAGTACGATTTCGACGTTCGGACACACCGTTACGTTGAGGTGTTCCGGGCGGTGTCAATTGTGAAACAATTCCACAGCTTCTAAGGTGTGTGCCAAATTCATGAATTAAATATTCACCCCCACGATCCGATCGCAAGAATTTTATTTTCCTGTCACGTTGATTCTCAACCTCATTCTGAAATTCCTTGAACTTTTCAAAGGTCTCAGACTTGTGTTTCATCAAATAGATATACCCGTATCTACTCAAGTCATCTGTGAGGGTGAGAACATAACGGTAGCCTCCGCGAGCCTCAACACTCATTGGACCGCACACATCGGTATGTATGATTTCCAACAAGTTGGTTGCTCGCTCCATTGTTCCGGAGAACGGAGTCTTGGTCATCTTGCCCAAGAGGCATGGTTCGCACGTGTCAAATGATTTATAATCAAGAGACTCCAGAAGTCCATCCGAATGGAGCTTCTTCATACGTTTGACACCAATATGACCAAGGCGGCAATGCCACAAGTATGTGGGACTATCATTATCAACTTTACATCTTTTGGCATCTACACTATGAATATGTGTATCACTACGTTCGAGATTCATCAAAAATAAACCATTGACCAGCGGGGCATGACCATAAAACATATCTCTGGAATAAATAGAACAACCATTATTCTCCGATTTGAAAGAGTAGCCATCTCGCATAAGACGAGATCCAGAAACAATGTTCATGCTCAAAGCTGGTACTAAATAACAATTATTGAGGTTTAAAACTAATCCCGAGGGTAGATGTAGAGGTAGCGTGCCGACGGCGATCACATCGACCTTGGAACCATTCCCGACGCGCATCGTCACCTCATCCTTCGCCAGTCTCCGTTTATTCCGCAGCTCCTGTTTTGAGTTACAAATGTGAGCAACTGCACCGGTATCGAATACCCAGGAGCTACTACGAGTGCTGGTAAGGTACACATCAATAACATGTATATCATATATACCTTTGACGTTGCCGGCCTTCTTGTCTGCTAAGTATTTGGGGCAGTTCCGCTTCCAGTGACCCGTTCCCTTGCAATAAAAGCACTCTGTCTCAGGCTTGGGTCCATACTTTGGCTTCTTCCCGGTAACAGGCTTACCGGGCGCGGCAACTCCCTTGCCGTCCTTCTTGAAGTTCTTCTTACCCTTGCCTTTCTTGAACTTAGTGGTTTTATTGACCATCAACACTTGATGTTCTTTCTTGATGTCCACCTCCGCTGATTTCAGCATCGAATACACCTCGGGAATGGACTTCTCCATCCCCTGCATATTGAAGTTCAACACGAAGCTCTTGAAGCTTGGTGGGAGCGACTGGAGGATTCTGTCAACGACCGCTTCATCTGGGAGATTCATTCCCAGCTGAGACAAGTGGTTGTGCAATCCTGAAATCTTGAGGATGTGCTCACTGACAGAACTGTTTTCCTCCATCTTACAGCTGTAGAATGCGTCGGAGACATCATATCTCTCGACTCGGGCATGAGCTTGGAAAACCATTTTCAGCTCTTCGAACATCTCATATGCTCCGTGGTGCTCAAAACGTTTTTGGAGCCCCGATTCTAAGCTGTAAAGCATGCCGCACTGAACCAAGGAGTAATCATCACAACGCGACTGCCAAGCATTCATAACGTCTTGGTTTGCCGGGGCGGGAGCGTCACCTAGCGGTGCTTCTAGGACATAAGTTCTCTTGGCAGCTATGAGGATAATCCTCAGGTTACGGACCCAATCCGTATAGTTGCTACCATCGTCTTTCAGCTTGGTTTTCTCTAGGAACGCGTTGAAGTTGAGGGAAACTGGAGCGTGGGCCATTTGATCTACAAGAGATATTGTAAAGAATTTAGACTAAGTTCATGATAATTAAGTTCATCTTAATCAAATTTTAATGAACTCCCACTCAGAATGACATCTCTCTAGTCATCTAAGTGATACACGATCCGAATCGACTAGCCCGTGTCCGATCATCACGTGAGACGGACTAGTCATCAACGGTGAACATCTTCATGTTGATCGTATCTTCTATATGACTCGTGTTCGACCTTTCGGTCTTCCGTGTTCCGAGGCCATGTCTGTACATGCTAGGCTCGTCAAGTGAACCCTAAGTGTATCGCGTGTGTAAATCTGTCTTACACCCGTTGTATGTGAACGTTAGAACCTATCACACCCGATCATCACGTGGTGCTTCGGAGCAACGAGCTTTAGCAACGGTGCACAGTTAGGGGAAACACAATACTTGAAATTTTAGTGAGAGATCATCTTATTTACTACCGTCGTTCTAAGTAAACAAGATGCAAAAACATGATAAACATCACATGCAATCAATTAGAGTGACATGATATGGCCAATATCATCTTGCTCCTTGGATCTCCATCTTCGGGGCACCATGATCATCTTGTCACCGGCTCGACACCATGATCTTCATCATCATGATCTCCATCATCGTGTCTTGAAGAAGTCGTCACGCCAACTATTACTTCTACTACTATAGCTAACGTTTAGCAATGAAGTAAAGTAATTACATGGCGTTATTCAGTGACACGCAGGTCATACAATAATAAAGACAACTCCTATGGCTCCTGCCGGTTGTCAAGTTCATCGACATGCAAGTCGTGATTCCTTATTACAAAAACATGATCAATCTCATACATCACATATATCATTCATCACATCTTCGTTCTTGGCCATACCACGTCACAAAACACATGCTGCAAAAACAAGTTAGACGTCCTCTAATTGTTGTTGCAAGTTTTACGTGGCTTCTATAGTATTTCTAGCAAGAACGTTTCTTACCTACGCCAAAACCACAACGTGATTTGTCAACTTCTATTTACCCTTCATAAGGACCCTTTTCATCGAATCCGATCCGACTAAAGTAGGAGAGACAGACACCCGCCAGCCACCTTATGCATCTAGTGCATGTCTGTCGGTGGAACCAGTCTCACGTAAGCGTACGTGTAAGGTCGGTCCGGGCCGCTTCATCCCACAATACCGCCGAATCAAGATTGACTAGTAACGGTAAGAAAGTTGAACAAGATCATACGCCCACAACTGCTTTGTGTTCTACTCGTGCAAGATGCTACGCATAAAACCTAGGCTCAGATGCCACTGTTGGGGAACGTCGCATAATTCAAAAATTTTCTACGTCTTCACCAAGATCCAACTATGGATGCATCTAGCAACGAGCAAGTAAGAGTGCATCTACATACCGTTATGAAGATTGCGTGCGGAAGCTTTCAACGAAGCAAGGATGAAGTAGTCGTACTCTTCACGTTCTTCGTCACCGATGATCTAGCGCCGAACGGACGGCACCTCCGCGTTCAACACACGTACGGTGCAGCAACGTCACCTCCTTCTTGATCCAGCAAGGGGGGAGGAGAAGTCGTCAGAGATCCGGCAACACGACTGCGTGATGACGGATGCAGTGGAGATCGCAGCAGGGCTTCGCCGGGCGCCCTGCGTGGGATTTGGGAGGTGTGACGGGAGGGGGAGAGGCGCCAGGGCTCAGGTGCGGCTGCCCTCTCCCCCCCACATATATATAGGGGCCAGGGGGGGCGCCTGGACCCCCTGCAGATCCAATCTGCAAGGGGGCGGCGGCCAAGGGGGGTTCCTTGCCCCCCAAGGCAAGTGGAGCCCCCCTCCCCTTTAGGGTTTGAACCCTAGGCGCAGGGGAGGTGGGCCTCCCTTAGTGGTGCGCCAGCCCAGAGGGCTGGACACATCCCCTCGCGGCCTAGGGGCCCCACCGGGATGGGTGGCCCCACCCGGTGGACCACCGGGGCCCCTCCGGTGGTCCCGGGACGCTCCCGGTGACCCCCGGAGATCACCCGTTGGCCGAAACTGGACTTCCCATATATCAATCTTTACCTCCGGACCATTCCGGAACTCCTCGTGACGTCCTGGATCTCATCTGGGAATCCGAACAACTTTCGGGTTTCCATGTGCATTTATCTCTACGACTCTAGCGTTACCGAACCTTAAGTGTGTAGACCCTACGGGTTCGGGAGACACGTAGACATGACCGAGACCACTCTCCGGTCAATAACCAACAGCGGGATCTGGATACCCATGTTGGTTCCCACGTGTTCCTCGATGATCTTCATCGGATGAACCACCGTGTCAAGGATTCACTCAATCCCGTATGTTATTCCCTTTGTCCATCGGTACGGTACTTGCCCGAGATTCGATCGTCGGTATTCCCAACACCTTGTTCAATCTCGTCATGGCAAGTCTCTTTACTCGATCCGTAATCCATCATCCCGTGACTAACTACTTAGTCACATTGAGCTCATTATGATGATGTATTACCGAGTGGGCCCAGAGGTACCTCTCCGTCATACGGAGTGACAACATCCCAGTCTCGGTTCGTACCAACTCAACAGACACTTTCGGAGATACCCGATGCGTACCTTTATAGCCACCCAGTTACGTTGTGACGGTTGGCACACCCAAAGTATTCCTACGGCATCCGGGAGTTGTACAACCTCATGGTCTAAGGAATAAATACTTGACACCGAAAAACTTATGCATTGCGAACTATACGATCTCGTGTTATGCTCAAGTTTGGGTCTTGTCCATCACATCATTCTCCTAATGATGTGATCCCGTTATCACTGACATCCTATGTCCATGGTCAGGAAACCGTGACCATCTGTTGATCAACGAGCTGGCTACTAGAGGCCTACCAGGGACTCATTGTGATCTATGTATTCACACATGTATCGCTGTTTCCGTACAATACAATTCAAGCATGAATAATAGACAATTATCATGAACAAGGAGATATAATAATAATGCTTTTATTATTGCCTCTAGGGCATATCTCCAACAGACACCACCCACCGGCGAGGCGTTCGATGCCGAGGGGGTGCCCGTCCGCTTCAAATCAATGGAGCAGGTCATCAACCATGCGCCGGCGTGCTCTCTGGAATACAGCAGGCTCTGCCTATCTGCTGCAGAGGAGCGTTCGTCTGTTCAGGATGCTTGAGATTGTCCACGGTGACCTCAGCGGGCCCATCATGCCGGCAACCATGTCTGGTAACAAGTACTTCCTGCTCATTGTCGATGATCATAGTAGATACATGTGGCTGGAAGTGCTCAGGAGCAAGGACGAGGCGTTCAAGTTCTTCAGAAAGATCAAGGTTGCGGCTGAGACCCAGAGCGGTGCCAGACTCTGGGCATTCTGCACTGATCGCGGTGGCGAATTCAATTCCAATGAGCTCATCGCGGACTGTGAAGAGCTCGGTATCCAAAGGAACACGACGACCCTGTACTCGCCGCAACAGAACGGTGTCGTCGAGCGCCGCAACCATTCAGTGGTGGAGATGGTGCGTAGCATGATGAAGAGCATGGGTGTGCCGAGCGCGTTCTAGGGCGAGGCGGTGTGCACAGTGGTCCACATCCTCAACCGATCACCGACAAGAAGCCTGCAGGGGGTGATTCCTATGAGGTATGGCGCAAGAAGAAGCCTGCAGTGGACTACTTCCGTACATTCAACTGCGTCGCGCACGTGAAGCTCGACGGGACCGGCGTGACCAAGCTTGCAGACAGGTCACGCCTGGGCATCTTCCTGGGGTATGACCCGGGGACAAAGGGCTATCGGGTCTACGACCCGATCGACAAGCGCTTGTACATCACACACGATGTGCACTTCGAAGAGGACCGGCTCTGGGACTAGAGCAAGGATGGTGGTGACTCGAAGCACACCCGCGAGCTCACGGTCGTGTGCACCGACGCAGGTGTGCCCGTATCGACGGCCAATTCGTGTCGCCCAGCGCGGCGGCGCCACCAAGCGCACCTACATCACCCACTGCGCCAGGCTCACCCGATTCGCCAAAATCCCCTCGGACGCCCATGATCAGCAGGTCCACCGTGGACACGCCAGGTTCGGCGGACTCGAGAGCGTCCATACCAACTACTTATTATGACTCAGACGGTGGATGTATGACACCACCCACCGGCGAGGCGTTCGATGCCGAGGGGGTGCCCGTCCGCTTCAAATCAATGGAGTAGGTCATCAACCATGCGCCGGCGTGCACTCTGGAATACAGCGGGCTCTGCCTATCTGCTGCAGAGGAGCCTTCGTCTGTTCAGGAGGCTTTGGACAAACCTGCTTGGCGCAGTGTGATGGAGGCCGAGATGGAATCAATCCACTACAATAACACTTGGGTCCTGGCCTCGCTGCCCACCGGTCACCGCGCCATTGGACTGAAATGGGTTTTCAAGGTCAAGCGTGATCCTACAGGGAACATTGTGAAGCACAAAGCCAGGCTGGTTGCGAAGGGCTATGCACAGCGTCAAGGGCTTGATTTCGATATCGATGAGGCTTTTGCGCCGGTTGCGCGCCTGGAGACGGTGCGGATGTTGCTAGCTGTGGCGGCGCACCGAGGCTGGGGTGTGCACCACATGGATGTGCGCTCGGTGTTTCTCAATGGCGATTTGCAGGAGGAGGTACATGTACACCAACCTGTAGGTTTTGTTGATGGCAACAACACACACCGCGTGCTCAAGGTATGGAAGGCTCTGTATGGTCTCCGACAGGCTCCCCAAGCCTGGAATGCAAAGCTTGATGACACACTCCAGTTTCTCGGATTCAAGCGTTGCCAGCTCGATTACGCTCTCTGCAGGCGAGGTAACAATGACAGTTTTCTGTTGGTTGGTGTCTATGTGGATGATCTGATCATCACAGGGACATCTGCTGACAAAATTGATCACTTCAAGAAGTAGATGAAAGATTTGTTTCAGATGAGCAACCTCGGTCTTCTTAACTATTGATAACCCGCAAGTATAGGGGATCAATTTTAGTCTCTTTCGATAAGATGTGGAGTCGAACCCAACAAGGAGCTAAAGTTCAAACAAATATTCCCTCAAGTTCTATCGACCACCGATACAACTCTACGCATGCTTGACGTTCGCTTTACCTAGAACAAGTATGAAACTAGAAGTACTTCGTAGGTGTAAAGAGATAGGTTTGTAAGATAATAAAGAGCACATAAATAAAAACTAGGGGCTGCTTAGATAAAGACACAACTAAGTTAGTTTCGGTAGAGAGCTTTTTGTCACAAGAAAGTTATTTGTCCCTAGGCAATTGATAACTAGACGGTAATCATTATTGCAATTTTATATGAGGGTGAGGCATAAGCTAACATACTTTCTCTTCTTGGATATGACTGGAACTCTAGCAAACATCCATAACTACTAAATATCATTAAGGTAAAACCCAACCATAGCATTAAAGTATCAAGTCCTCTTTATTCCCATACTCCATAACCCACTTATCCATGTTTGTGGTTCTATCACTCATGCAACGCAGACAATAAGAAAACTATGAACATATTGCAACACCCTACAACTGGAGGAAAGTTCAGTTAGTTCAGTTAGCTGAATAAAATTTAGTCTGTCAGCGTGTGTGTGTGCATGTACAGATGCAGTAATTTTCAGTTAAGTAGTTAGCGAGATTGTATGTAATGCCCCAGATGTAACACTTTCCAATTGTGGCAATATATGAAACTTCGACTTCATCAATTCCATTCAGGGCTCTTCTTTCATTTCGGGTTCTTCGTTTTGTCGTGTGTGTGTGTGTGTGCATTTCATCCATGTCATGTTGTCATGTGCATTGCATTGCATTTGTGTTGTCACTTGCACCCAGTTCCACTCGTCTCTTTCCGTTGTCCGTTTCGAGTTCCGGCGCTCACACACGTGCCCGTGGCATCCCCGAGTCCTTCTTTCGTGTGTGGCCGTGTAACGTTTCCGGAATGACGTGAGACTTGTCGTGTGTTGTTGTTTTGGTACGTATAGTCCGCCCGTCAAGTTTCGTCGCGTTTGGAGTTCGTTTGGTACTCCAACGGTTAACCTAGTGGGCTAAAAGAACCTCTTCTTTAAGACCCAAGAACCCCTCCACAACAGCCCACTAACCCAGAACAATCATTCCCATCATCTCGGTCGTCGAATCGTGATCGCGTGGCTGAAAACCGCCCCCATTTGGAGTCTCCTAGCTCCCTATGCCTATAAATTAGTCCCCCATGTCCATTTTGGGACGAAACCCTAATTTTTCCTCTCCTCCCCGCAGCCACCGGACGTGTCCGTCCGCGCGCCGGACGTGTCCGCCGACGCGCCGGACGAATCAGTGCCCGCCACGTGATGTCTCCGCGCCCGCCAGCCACCGCGCCGCCGTCCGGGCCCGCCGGCCCGGTTCGGGCCCTCGCGGCCTAGCAGCCTCTCCGCCGCCAGCGTCTGATACGTCCAAAACGTATCTATAATTTCTGCTTGCTCCATGCCTCTTTTGTGTGATATTGCTATGATATTTATGCACTTCCATACACTTTTGATCATATTTGGACTAACCTATTAACTCAGTGCACCCCAGTGCCAGTTTCTGTTTTCTGCTGTTTTTGTATTTCAGGTTTTCCCATTACGTAAACTGCCAGAAAAATTCCGGGAAAAATATATAAAAAATCAGCGTTCCGGAAGCTTCCATGCGGCCAAAGTAGGGCTGGCGGGGGGCCACCAGGGCTCCAGGCGGCCAGAGGGCGCGCCCCCCTCCTGGCCGCGCCGCCAGGGCGCCTGCCCCCCCTGGCCTCCTCTGACGCCCCCCTTTGGCATATATTTACACCGCGTCCCGAAACCCTCGAGGACGGAACCCTTTTTCGCGATCTCATCTCTGTTCCGCCGCCGCCGCGCTTCCAAGATCGGGAGCACCAGGAGAACTCTTCCCGGCACCCTGCTGGAGGGGAGGATCACCACCGGGAGCCTCTCCACCACCATGGACGCCTCCCGGATGAGTTGTGAGTAGTCTCCCTTGGACCATGGGTCCATGACCAGTAGCTATGTGATGTTCTCCTCCCCTCTTTGTCCTTCACCGATTAGACCTCGTGAGCTGCCCTACATGATCGAGGCACATATGTAATCCTTATGCTGTTGCTATGATGAGTTTGCTGGGATCCGATGGATTATGAGAATATGTTTAGATTGTGTGTGAGTAATATATTTGATTAACCTCTTTTATATTTATGTTCTTGAGTAATTCTTGCATGTTCTCCGTTGTTATTTATTGCTTTGGCCGAGTAATAGGTAGTGACTCCAAGAGGGAACGTTATGTTCGATTGTGGGTTTATGCCCCTCGATGACTAGCTTGAGTGACAGAAACATGAGTCTAGGGGATGTGCTGTTGCCACAAGGGGGAAAACAACGGTGCTTGTACTCGCGGGTGCAAGGATTGTTTACTTTACGCAAAGTTCTTTTAATGCAGTTGTCTGTTGCTTTGAGTTTACACTATGGGTGGGACTCGCAACTTAATACCAGCGAGATGTTCTGGATAGATATCTCAAGGTGGATGATTAGTAGTAGATGCAGATGGATTTTGGTCTACTTACCTTGGCGTACCGCCCATGCTTTTTAGCCTCTACCTTTCTTTGCAGCATAGTTAGCATTGGTTTGCGCACATAATCCTGTCAATTGCCCAGCTGTAATTTGTTTACCCCGCTTAGCTGTTTTATCGTCTTTTGGGAGAGAGACATCACTAGTGAACATCATGGGACTCCGGTCCATATTACCATCACTGATCACATCCGCTATTTACTATCAGTTCTTACTTACTAGTTGCAATCATACCTATCACTATTGTCTCTTGCGTTTGATCCTTTGTAAACGACAAGGACGGAGGGATTGACAACCTCTCTGTACTCGTTGGGAGCAAAGTTATTTGTATCTGTGTGCAGGTCCAGTCGATCGCTAGTTGCGCCGCTAGCAGTTGACACCTTCTTGTTGAACCTTGGAGTCTCAGGGGAATTCGATCCTTGGTATCTTTGCCAAGGGAAAACTACCGCTACACTGCATTTCAAACCTTCCACTTGGGGTAACCAAGGAGGGGCGAGAAGCCATCAACGTCCCCGCTCCGCTCCTTCCCCGCCGCCTCCGGCGGACGCCGCCGCCGCGCCTCCACGCAACAACCGCCGCCGGCCCCGAGCTCCCCGCCGCCAAAGCACACAACCGTCGCCGCCCCGGGTCCTCCTCGCCGCCGATCCGCCGCCCTCTCCATCCGCTGGGCGGATCCGAGCCGCAGCCGCTCGCGTCTTCACCGCCCGCCGCCGAGGCCCTCACTGCCGGTGCCGAGGGGCCCGCCGCCTCGAGCTCCCACCGGCCGCCGCCGATCCAGCCGCCGACGCACCCTAACGGGTCGGTCGGACCCGACCCGACCCGATCCGCTCCGCCACGCCCGATCCGCCGGTCCGGACAATTTCCACGTCATCGGACGTGTCCGCCCGACCCCCCCTCTTGAGGTTGTTTTTTTCACTAAGTCCCTGGAATTGCATATTTTATTGGCATCTTTGCATGGCTGTAACTTTTAGTGTGCTTGTCCAAATTGTGCATATGATATATCAAATTGATCGTGGTGATGTGCTCTACATTTTGTTCCATTGTGGCATGCTTGTTTGAGTTCATCTAGAGGTCCTAAACTCTGTTGCAAGAGTGCTACTTGTTATAAACTGCTGCAACTTGTTATTTTCATGCCATGTTTGAGATGTGATAACTTGGTGCATGTTTATCCAAATGGAGCAAACGATATGTCAAAATGTTCATTGTGAAATGCTCTACATGATGGTTGCTGTAGAATTCATGTTAGGTTTCATATTGCCATGTTAATCTCTGTTGCACAAGTGCATGTGGCTGTTAAGTTATGAAACATGTTATGAGATGCTGATTTGAAGTGTTCGTTGCTATTGATGTGTTTGTCCCCATGTCACATGTCAATATGTTTTAGAATCTCCATCATATGGTCTTTGCTGTGGTGCAAACCACTTTCCATGATATGCCTTGAGGTTACTTAAACATGCTTGCAAACATGCCATGCCAACATAACTGTTTTATACTTAGTGAAATTTCTGCTAAGTCTCGAATCTGTTATAACCTGATGCTATGTTTGCTTGATGCCCTAGTCAAATCCATGCTAGTTTTGGAGTGGCCAATGATCATTCCTTGTTGTCCATGTTTTTGTCTATACATCCATGCCCTCACTTGCACATATGGATTGCTGTCGCTTATTTATTTCTTGCTCCCAAGTTGCTATAAATTATACCTGTTAGGTTTTTAACAGCATGATCAATTTGGCGTAGCTTGTTGCTATTGATCCATGCCTCCTATGGAGTTGCTCCAATGTAGTTGTTTGCTGTAGGATATGTCTACTTCATGTCCATACTTATTGTCATCATGTTTGGGTGCTGTAGAGTATATATTTCTTGCTCCAAAGTTGCTATGTGGCTGTTAATTTCAGCTTTGCATTGTATCTTGTTTAGCGTGTATGTGTTGAACCGTTGCTCCGTTTTGAGCGTGCACTACGTGAAACTTGTATGATTTTGCATGTAGAATCATAATATCATGTTGTTAACATGTTTGGAGTGTGTTTGCTTGATGTTTGAGTGCATCTTGCACCGTTGCCAAGTTTGTCTTGTTTTGCTCATATCTTCTAGACCGTAGCTCCGAGTTAAACAAACTTTACATGAAACTTGACTAGAATTTTGTGTAGATCATCATGGTGCATGTTAACATGCTGTTTAACAACTTTAACTTAAGGTTTGTTCAGATCTGGACCAATTTCAACATAAGCATATGAGGACTTACCGGATGTGCTATATGTTGATTCCGGCCTCATTTAAACTTGTTGTTTTGTGTTGTTCTTGTGTGCTTCATCCCTTGCCGTGGAATGCATCATACTTGCATCATGTTGATTGTGCATTGCACCTTGTTTGATATCGTGCCATGTTGTGTTCTTGTGTTGAGTAGAGCCGGAAGCCGAGACCGAGTGCGAGGTTACTACCGAGGTTGAGTACGAGGAGCCGTCTTACGATCCCATCGACGACTCGACAGGCAAGATGACCTGACCCAGATATCATTACTATCTTTGCCTATTGCTAGATGTCTCGCTCTTTAGCTCATTGCCTCGATGCCCATGTTTGTTTGTTAGCCTCCTATTGTAACCATGAATCTGTCTAACCACCCAACCTAGCAAACCTTTGCTTGGATACGTAATATTCACTCAGCCCCTCTTATAGCATTGCTAGTTGCAGGAGAATATTTGAAGATTCTTGCTTCATGTCGAAGTTATTGTTGGGATATCACACTATATAAATTCTTAAACTAAATCATCTATATATTGGTAATGGGTGGAAGGCTAAGCCTCTTGCTTGGTGTTTTGTTCCACTCATGACGCCCTAGGAACCGTATAAACCGGTGTTATGTTCCTTGATTATGCGTCCCTAACACGGTTGGGGTTTATGGGCCCCCCTTGATAACCCGCTTAGCGCTAAAGCTTTTCCAGCAAGTCCCAACATTGGTTCTACATTTGCCTAAACAGCTAAAACTTGCATAGGGAGTTATAAACCCTTTTATTAATTAACAACCCGGGCCAGTGCTCCACATGAGTGTTGGTCCAAACTGGGGAGCCTGTGGGGCCACCTTGGGGAAACCCGAGGGCTGGTAAAAACCTGTAGCATCGCCCATCCGGACGTGGCCTGAGACGAGATACGCGCGGCTACTATCAAGGTGTCGGCACGCCGGGAGGATTTGCTGGATTAGTTTTACCTTAGTCGGAATATCTTGAGCACGAGATTCCGAGAATACTCGGGCCTTCCCACCTTGGAGTTGCGACTCCGCAGATCGTGAGCTTGTAATGGGCTAAGTTGGGACACCCCTGCAGGGTTTTGAACTTTCGAAAGCCGTGCCCGCGGTTATGTGGCAGATGGGAATTTGTTAATATCCGGTTGTAGAAAACTTGACACCATGTTCAGAACACACTACCAGCGTGAGTAACCATGACGGTCATTTTCCGAAAGGGGTTCGGGAAGTGAACACGGTGGGGTTATGCTTGACGTGCTTAGATAGGATCACTTCGTGATCACTTTGTCGCTCGTGGCACTTCTCTTCTCGCTCTAAACACGTAAGCTAGTGCTAGTGCAGCTGCAACCTTTATTTCTTCAGCCTTGTTCCACACCCAAGGCTTAGATAGTTTTGCTACCCGCGAACGGGATTGCTAAGTCCTCCGTGGCTCACAGATTCTACACAACACCAGATGCAGGTACTATGGTGGACTACACAGGTGACGGCACCGAGCTGTACTGGGAGTTCGATGAAGAATGTAGTCGATACTATGTGCACAAAGCTATGATCAGTAGTGGCTTCTACTAGGGGCGATTCAGACCTTGTGGCTTTATTTATTTGGTATCTTTCATTTGGATCTTCGTTCGTAGTCGGATTGTGATGTTATTTGGATGATGAATTGCTTATGTAATGTATTGTGTGACATGGCGAGTGTAAGCCAACTATTTTTTTTTGCAATTTCATCCCTCTTTTACATGAGTCGTGCAAAGATACCATACTTGAGATCATTCAAGTATGAGCTTATACCTTTAAGTCGCGCCTCGACACGTAGGAGGTATAATCTCATACTGGGCATTACAAGTTGGTATTCAGAGCCTTCTCCGACCTAGAAGCCCCCACTGTTTGATCGAATCGTTGACGGTTGAGTCTAGGCACACACTTGAAAATGTTTTGAGTCCTATATATATATCGGAGAGTCGGATTTCTTTTGCTCCTCATCTCTTTTCACTCTGGTGAGGACTCCTGATGATTACTTATCTCTTCTACTCTCAAAAATTCACCAAATTTTTTTTAGGATCACACGATTATTGTTTGGATTGTTCCGATGTCTTTGTGACGAGAACATTGTTCTCGATGCCTCCTGTCATTTAGGGGTTGTGGCAGTGTCCCGGGGAGTTGAGCTCCGAGGTGTTGTCGTCACAAATATATCGCAGCAGTTCTGGAATACTTAAGACGGTCGACATCGAAAACTCTCCTATGCGGTTAGTGGCAAGATAACCCCGACATCACCCAGTACTGGGGAGGTAGTTCGGGAGTATTGCCATAGCTTGTATAGTAGATGCATTTCGAAGGTCCGAGGTAAACGGTTTCCGGAAATAACTGGTTATGTGTTGAAGGATGGATACAGCTGGATGTAGGATTAGAGTTGAGTGCGCGATGCTTCCCCTGTATCCCCAACACCTGATTGCATAACTGGAAACTTTCGGAAATTATTAGGTGGGTTCATCTAGTAGCTCGTAGGCATTCTTCCGACGAATGCATGATATGGAGTTCGGGGTTCTACATTGAGTGAAGTAGTTTTATGGGCGTTTGTTTCGAACGGGAGTTGCATCTTAAAGGGTCCTTGGCTATGCTGATCCGGGGATTGCAAAACCCTTTTGTAACACGTTCCATAAGCTTTCAACACGAATATGTCGAACGAAACTTCACTACTAGGAAAAGGCCTACTAATGGTGCACCTAATTTGGCCATTAATGGCGCATTAGTGGTGCGCCATTAGTGCCACGCCATTAGTACATTTTACTAATGGCGCAACTCTTGTGCGCCATTAGTATCTGGTATACTAATGGCGCACCGCATGTACGCCATTAGTATGCATAGTAGTGCGCCATTCGGATGCCTCCCAGGGGGCCATGTATACCCAGGTGCTTTGGCATACTAATGGCGCACGCCAGCAAGATGCGCCATTAGTAACTTCGGCATAGTAATGGCGCACTGCATAGTAATGCGCCATTAGTATCCTTTGGCATACTAATGGCGCACTGTGATGTGATGCGCCATTAGTATGAATATAAGGTTTTTTTTTATATTTTCTGTTTTTTGCACAGGTTACAAAATGTATAATTGGAATATAGACAGCACACATCAACAACAGATTCATCGAATACAATAGAATATTAGTCTCTGAATACAATTTATCATATTAGTCTCCGAATACAATTCATCATATTAGTCTCCGAATTGAAAAGACCGAACAAAGATAGAACATTATATTACAAGTCTCGAGACCGCGAGTAGCGAGTTTGTCTTCACATTACAAGTCGATATTGATCATCTAAACTACCATCACATAGAAGAGAGCTGCGGTCGTCACGATGAGCATCATCACGATGAAACTCGTCTTCATCCGGTTCCTCCAACGCTCCCTCCCCTCTCCCGCTAGATAGCGAACGTATCTAGATTCCGCCTCGGCCCTAGTGGTGTACCCTTTGTAACTGTTACCGCTGAATCGGTGAACCTGTCTCCGACACTCCTCCCAGTCGTCGTAGACTCCGGGAACCTTACCCTTGTACACGACATACGATGGCATCGCTATGCACTAGCCAAAGAAGAAAACACAAGACGGTAATTATGATGTGCTAAGGTTGTTTGCCAAGCATGGAAGAAAACAACAACAAAAGTATAATACATATTACCAACACGTACAGTATAAGGTTGTTTGTGCTTCATCCTACATACAACTCACATAAAAAACTTCTCATTTTCACATGCTAGATGGGCCTAAGGATGGCAATGGGTCGGGTTTGGATCGGGTTGAACAATATCAAATCCATATCCATATCCATGAAGACAGTTTTTGCCCGCCCATGAAAAAATCCATGGGTGAAAAATTGTGTCCATGTCCAAACCCGATGGATATCCATACCCACTGGATATCCATTGGGTCCTCTCTAGACATATAAATAAGACATAACACAATGGTAACATAAGCTCTTCCATTCTTCACTTCATGGCAGACTAGACTTCACTTATGGTAAATCAACGTCCACTAACAACATGCGATCATTTAGTACTTTTCTAACATATGAGAATGACGAGTCTTAACAAGGAGATAAAAATAAGGGAAGGGTGTTGGGTATGTTACAGACGGGATTGAATGTCAACTAATAAAAGTTATGACAAGGATTGTGTAATTTCTTTTGCATGTTTTGGATAACAAAGTGTAAAATTGCAGTGGGACATGTGACCGTGGGATAGGGGTAGCAGATTTTTGCCCATTAAGTCATACTATCGGGTCGGGTTTGGATATACCCACGGGTACAAGACTATATCCATGCCCTACCCACGAGTAATCGGGTCGGGTTTGGGCGCTGCCCATGGACACAAAAGCATATCCAAACCCTATCCATTCGGGTCGGATATCCATGGATATCCATGTCCATGGATAAAATTGCCATCCTTAGATGGGCCTTTGTTTGTTTTTTAATCATCTGTACGCTAGGTGGGCCTTTGTTTGTTTTTTAATCATGTAAGCATCTCTGCATTGTAGATGCCGTTACGACCATCGCGCGCTAACCACAACTTGCTGGCGGTTCCGTTTCCCCGTGGTCGTGCGCGTGCACGTGTGTAAGAGGAGGGGAACGGGCACCGGCCGCATCGCCCACCCCATTTCCACCAAATCGCCTCCCTCCCCCTCCTCTCTCCTCTGCCTCGTCGTCTCCCTCACCGGCCACCCCACCTGCTCGCTCACCACCACCGCCTCCCTCTCTCCTCCTGCTTGCTGCTCGGATGGAGCAAGGCCGTGGCGAAGCTGCCATTATAGAAGGAGGTGCTACATCCCCACGCGCCGTGGAGGAGAAGAAGGTGGCCGTGGCGGCGGGTGTGGAGGAGAAGAAGGTGGCCGTGGAGGCCTCCGCCGTGCCGGAGCTTGGCGTGACGGCGTCCAGCGGCCCATCTCATGGACCTACGGAGGCCGGCGGCAAGCACGTGGACCTGTAGGTAATCCTTGCCAGCAGTCCCCTCCGTTTCTAGTTACCCCCATTAAGCAGTAGATTTAGATGTTTGATTGATTGATTTATAGTGAAAGGTTAAGTTTGGTGTGATTGATCTACTAGTTAGGGTTTTTGAGTTAGATGTTTAGTTGGGGTTTTTTGGTATTGGATTCAATTATAGCCACTGATATGTGGAATCTATGATTGAATTAATCATCCAGTGGATGTAGTGTGGTTAGGGTTTTTTTGTATTGGATTAATTTATAGGCAGTTATATGTAGAATCTGTGATTGAATCATCCAGTGGATGTAGTGGTTAAGGTTTTCTAATTAGATGTTTAGTTAGATTATTTATATTAGAATCTGGATTGCCGCATGTGCTCAGATTATGTTATGTGTTGTATATGTTGTTAGATTTGTTGTGCATATTCCCTCAATTAATTGTTAGATTATGTTATGTGCTGTGTTATATGTAGTTAGTAGTATAATTTAATTAATTACTTATATTGCAGAATGAGGAAGCTGTTGGCAACAAGAGGAAGCTGGACATTGATGGGTTCAACGACCCGTCTGATTCTGACGACGACGAGTGTCGGGGGAAACTGTCCGCCACGAACACCTATGGGACCGGAGCCCCTTGTCTGTGCGGTACGAGGGCGGAGGGAGCACGAAGAGCAGATCGTAGCGAGCACGCGGGCAGTTTTACCCAGGTTCGGGCCGCGGTAGACGCGTAAAACCCTACTCCTGCTTGGTTGTGTATTAAGTTGGAGAGCTCGGGAGCTTGAAGAAGCAGCTACACCGAGCGTGAGAGTGATCTAGGTTTCGAACCCCCTCCACGTTGTGCATGGGCCTCCTTTTATAGTGCAAGGGGTCACCGACAGGTGTCAACGTAGGAGAAAGGGGTAAAAACGTAAAAGAGGTGGTAGTTGTAACAGTGCGGGAACAGTGAAGCTACAGTGCAGAACAGTGGTCTACACCTACTTTGACAGTGGGGGACAAGGGCATTTAATGCCCGTCGCCGTCGACCCCAAAAGCTCCCGCCCTTGCGTCTCCGTCTGCCACGGCGATGGATCCATCACCGTGGAGTGCCACCGTGTCCCCCAGGCTGCACAGCCATCCGCCACGCGTCCCTGGATAAGCCCCAGGGCGACGCGTGGGCCGATGAGCTGGAGCGCGGGCACACAGCGCGGCCTTCCCGGCAAGCACCTTGCCGGGGCCTTGATCTTGCCGGGCCCGGGAGCTTGCCGCTCCCCGGGCCCTTGCCGGGGCGCATATAGCGCCGAGGCATGTCTTCTAGTTTTCCTGGCAAGCTCCTCTTGCCAGGGTCTTGTGCTAGTGGGGTAGTCTTGGGCCTGGTACGGCCTTCCCGGCAAGCTCTACTTGCCGGGGTCTCGATCTTCTGTCTTGTATACTTTGTTTTTGAATGGTTTTGATAAGGGACAGGAAGGTCTCCGACGAGCGCGTGGTAAACCCTGCCGCGGGAAGCTGCAACTGCCCGTGCACAAGTTGGGGTACTGAGGTACCCCTACCTTAGTACACCGACAGGAGCCCCCGGGCCTGGGCCACACACGGTGCCGAACGCTGTTGGGCCAGGCCCAAAACAGTGCACGGGCACACGTGGCCCACGGCGCGCCGAATCCACTTCCGTATCCGCCGCATCCCTCCCCAACGGCACGCGTCGATTGCGGCGTCGTGGGATGGGACGTGACCACGATCTCTTAATGGAAAAAGGCGAAACGCCCCCCACTTCCCCATAAAAGCAGAGGAAGCAGGAGCGATTCCCCTCCTTCGCTTTCATTGCCTCTTCTTCCTCCTCCAGAGATCCCTCTTGCGCTCCGCCTCCACGCCTCCGCCGCCGCCGTCTGCATCTCCGGCGTCGCCGAGCTCTTCGTCCCTCTTCTTCCGCCGCGTCCGCCATGGCCCCAAAGACCGACAAGGCGAAGGCGGAGAAGGCCAAGAAGTCGGAGCAAGCGGCGAAGCTCGCCGCGTACCGGAAGACGCACCTCGTCTTCCCGCCGAAGCTCGGCGTGGTGGAGCTCTGGAACAAGTATTACTTGTTCTGGGCCAAGGAAACCAAGGCGCACCCCCGCACCCTGGCATATCCGGCCGCCGCCAAGGACAGCTACCCCGGCGGGTATCACTTCTTCGCAGCCTTCTTCCACTGCGGTCTGTGCCCTCCTTTCTCAGACTTCTTCTGCGATATCATGCACACATACGGCTTCCATCTGCTTGACTTCACCCCCAACGCCGTCCTCACCATGGCGGTTTTCGCACACATGTGCGAAAACTTCATAGGAATCCACCCAAATGTAGCGCTTTTTAGGCACTTCTTCATTCCTAGAGCCGAGGCCGATGCCCCCCTCTCCGGAGGAATTTCTTGGGTTTTCCGTCTGAATAAAAAGGGAGCGTACTTGCCGGGGGAGCTCCGCGGCAAGTGGGAGGAATGGCGCGCGGAGTGGTGCTGGATTGTTGAGGATGCGCCGCAGTCCTTCACCGCGCCGCGCACAACACCCATCGTGCGCGGCAGGGATTGGAGCGAGCTGGACTCCGACGACATCAAGCTCGACATCGCCCTCGTCCGGATTCTTCGTCTTCGGATGGCCAAGCTGTCAGTTGCAGAGGTGGGCGCAGATTTCCTCCGCCGGCGCATCGCCCCTCTCCAAGACCGGAAGAGGCCGGCCTGGGAGTACGGCGGCCCGGCAGACATAATGAGGCTGCGCCCCGGGCTCAACTTCAACTTCACCACGCTGGAGCTGAAGGGGATGGTCCGGGAACTCTTCAAGTACGACCCGGCACACCCCGAGTGGTTCAGGCCTCCCCGGGAAGTGGTGCCGCTCTGCAACAACATCGTCAGGGATCGGATCCTCGCCATGATGCCCATGTGTGACTCGCACGGCGTGGACCGCACGTGGCTTGCTCCGAAGCCCATCGACGTCCTCAACTTCTACGACAACCTCGCAGAGGTGGCGAAGAACAAGGACGACCTCAAGCTGCACACGCGGGACACCACCGACCAGGAGATCGCCTACATAGCTTCTCGGGCTGAAGAGGCCGCCGCAGCCGCGGCGGCGGGAATTTTTGGATACACGCCTGAAGAGGCGGAGATTGAGGATGCGTCCACCCAGGCGGAGGAGGCGGAGATCCGCAGATTGCTGCAGCTCCCTGCCGACGCGCTCGCCGGGGTCCCCTCCCTGAGGCACTCCGGGATTCATGGAATCGCGGCCGAGGCCGCGGCAATGGAGGGTGCCGCCGGAGGGAACAGAGGTGCCGCGAGGGGCGGAGGCGCCAAGGGAAAAGGGGTCGCAGCGCAGGGCGCTGGGACCAGTGAGCCGGCCGGGGAAGGGGAGGAGGAGGAGGCCGGAGACTCCGGCGGATCTACGGAGCTCTACGCCGACGACCTTTCCTCGTCGGAGAGCTCCCCGCCCCCGGCAAGCCCAAGGCAGTCCCCACCGAGGCGTCTCCGCAAGACGGCGACGGGGGAGAGGGCGCAAGCGCCCCGGCAACAGCCACCTCGCCGGGCAGCTCCCCGGGGAAGCCAAGCCGCGCCAAGGCCGACCGGCGCACCAGCCACAGCGGAGGCGCCCCGCGCGCAAGCCACGACGGAGGCGCCACGCAGGCCGGCGCCGAGCCGACAGGGGTCTTCTCGGAGCGGAGCAACGGCTCCGCCCGCTCCTCGGGCGCCGGCTACCACTGGGGCTGGGTCTTCACAGCCCCCAGCCCCAGCGACCACCAAGCGCGCGAGGGAATCTTCATCTTCCGCTCCTCGCGCCGACGCGCCGACGGTGGAGTACGACTTCTCTGCCTTGAGCGAGGACGACGAGGAGGACCAGGAGTAAGAGTCTAAAAGATCTTACACCTTCTCGAGTTTTGTCTTGATTTTTGTTGATGCTGACTTTGTTTGTTGCTTTGATTTCAGGACCCTGGCCCATCGCGCGGCGAAGAAGGCCAAGGCGCCCGAGGTCGAGGTCGCGGAAGACTCAGCAGCTGCGGCAACAGGGGGTGTGCCGGAGCCGAGCCTGCCGGACCTGAGCGCTGCTCCGAGGAGCAGCCCCCAGCGCAGCCCGCAGCGCAGCCCCCAGCGTAAGTCTGGGGTTTACTCTTTTCGCTTGTCGGGGTACGCCTGAGGATTTGGTCTTGTCTTCATATCTTGATGTTTCTTGTCTTGTTCTGTGCAGAGGTGGAGCCACAGCGGGAAGAGCGCCCGGAGACCGTCACCGAGGAGCCGCAGGCTCCGCCGTCCCCGCCGAGGCCGAATTCTCCGGCAAGGGAGAGTGCTCCGCCAAGGGCGGGTACTCCGCCAGGGCAGAGGACCCCGCCAAGGGCGAGCAGCCCGGCGAGGGTGGCCACTCCGCCAAGGCAGAGCTCCCCGGCGAGGGAGCCCGCCGCCGAGGACGTCCGCCAAGGTATGTCTTGCAATTTGTCTTCTTGGCTTTGCCTCTTTTTGGATATTTGCTTGGATTTTGAACTTCTTTTTCTTCTTCTTCTTCTTAGATCTTCCTCCTCCTGAGCCCATGGAGACGGAGGTTGTCAACCTCGAGGAGGAGGGCGCGCAGGGCGGCGGCGGCGACGCTCCTGTCGTCGAGGAGATGGCCGAGGCCGCCGAGCCGGCCGCGCAGGAGACTGCCCCGGCTGCGGACGCAGCGGCCGGGGAGGGGAACGGCGACCGCACCGCCGACCCGGAGGTGGCGGGAGCATCGGATGCTGCACCGGCCGCCGACCCCTCCGCCAGCAAGGAGCAGGGGTACTATCTTGAAGCCCCCAACGGCGTCTTCATCCAGATGCCTTGGGGGTCTTCAATGCGAGCTCCCGCGGAGGGCGAGGCATTTGACGGAGAAGTCCTCGCCTCCGCGGGCTTGAAGATTGTCGAGGCGCCCGGCGGGAATGAAGGGCCCGAGGAGGAGAAGCTGCTCCACCAGCTCCTGGCCCTTTACCGGGCCAGGCAGGCGAAGCTTGCCTCCCGGGAAGCCCTTGCCGCCAAGGCCGCCGCGGAGATGGAGAAGCGCGCGGCAGAGCTCAGCGCCGCCAACCAGGCGGCCCTCCGCGAGGTGGCGGAGGAGCGCGAGCGTCTCGCCGGCGAGTATCAGGAATGGGTGCTCGAGAAGGCTGAAGCTGAGGAACAGCAGCGGCTCGCCGGGGTGGAGTTGTCCCGGCGAGAAGGAGAGCTCGCGCAGCGGAAGGTTGAGCTAGACTCCCATGAGGAGGACCTTGCCGCTCGCGAAGCGGCCCTTGGCGGGGAACTAAAAGAGGCGAAAGCTGCCGCGGTTGCCGCGGAAAACGCCAAGAAGGAGCTCTCCGCCAAGGTTGTGCAGCTGGAGAAGGCGCTGAAGGTGAGCGCGGAGAAAGTTGCCGCGCTTGTCACGGAGCGCGAGAAGGACGCTCACACAAACTCCGAGCTTCAGGTGAGCCTTTCCAAAAGGGGCGACGAGTTGAAGGCCGCCAAGGACTCCATCGAGGACTTGGAATTGAAGGTCACCACTTTGAAGGATTCGCTCGACGCTGTCCGGGCTCTGGAGACCAAGCTGAAGGAGGAGCTCCGCAAGGAGCGGACCTTGGTGGACAGCGTCAACAAGGCATCCGAGCTCTTCCGCCAGACCATTGAGGTATGGACCGAAGACTTGGTTTCTTCTGCGTCCAACATCGACCAAGAGCTGCTGGCGCTGAAGGTCGAACATCTCATCTACTCGCCGGATCCGGATCTCCCGCACAGCGCCAAGCTCAGCCTCTTCTTCAGAGGGATCGCGCCGGCCCTTGCAGGTCTCCGGAACCAAATCCCCGCGCAGCTGGCCGAGGAGTCGCGCCTGATCTGCGCGGGAACTCTGGAGCGGGTGCTGACGAAGATCGTGTACCGCAACCCGGGGATTAATCTCACCAACATTCTTCGCAGCTTGCCGGCTGATGCGAACACAGAGGCCCTGAAGGAGCAAGTCGCCCACATCATCGCCAAGGTGGCTAAGATCGGCAGGAAGGAGGGCGACCGCGTAGATTAGGGCTCCGTTATCTTTATCTCTTTCTTGCTGCTGCACATTATGTTATGAACTCATTAGTCCATTGCGACAAGTTATCCTTGTAAGATATTTATCTTATTTTGATCAATTAGTGCAATGTTATCTTCCTTGTCTTAATCCTTGACTTTGTATGTTTTTCACCCTACGCTCCCGGGGAGCTTGCCGGCGAGGGGCCCTTGCCGCGAGCGCTGAGTCCTGGACTCTGAGCAGCCTGCTGGCCAAGGTCTTACCGGCAAGCAACCTTGCCGCAGCTAGTCGCAACGCACTTAGCTTGCTGAGCGTACTCGGAAACGAAGCAAGGGCGCGACACTTGTCGCAGCTCACTTGAACCGTTGAGTGAACTCGGAAACAAGATAAGGGTGCGGCAAGCTACGGGTAGGTTCCTCCGCGCACAGGTTTTCCATACAAAGTGCGATCGTTCAAGGAAGACAACTAAAATTTTAAAATTTGAACTGGTCAAATCCAAACAACTTAGCTTTTATATGTTGCTTGCTTATATTGCTTGCTTTCCGGTAAGGCTTCTCTTTCTTGAACAGCACTTGGTTCCTCCTCCACCTCCTTCCCCCCCGGCAAACTTGTGCGCGAGGAACTTTCCTTCTGCTTTAGAGGAAAAAGAAAAGGGAAAGGAAAACAAGTATATGGCCTTTCGGCGTGCTAATGCTTACCGGATACTTGAGTGTTGTACCAAATGCCAAAGAAAACATGCAAATAGCAGAGAAAAACATGCAAATGGCAAATAGCGCAAAACACGAAATCTTTACTGATGCACGGGGTCTGCGCCCGGCTTTGTACAAAGGGTTACATGCAACAGCGGCAAGGCTTGTACAAAAGGTG
This sequence comes from Secale cereale, assembly GCA_902687465.1. Taxonomy (NCBI): domain Eukaryota; kingdom Viridiplantae; phylum Streptophyta; class Magnoliopsida; order Poales; family Poaceae; genus Secale; species Secale cereale. The sequence continues at coordinate 891,809,221 of LR738712.1, forward strand.
GTTGCCGGAGCGGATCACGGCAACCGCGCCCTATGGGTGAAACTTGCGAAGATGCTCTATGTTCCAGGAGTTGCTCACCGGTAAGCCTTCTTCGGTCTCGAGGCGGACAGCGCCCGGCCTCGTGACTTGTCTCACCCGATAAGGGCCTTCCCACTTCGGCGTCAACTTGTTGGAATTCTTGGCGGACTGAACACGCCGAAGAACAAGGTCGCCTTCCTCGAGACTCCTGGCCTTGACCTTGCGGCTATGATAGCGACGCAAGGCTTGCTGGTATCGAGCAGCTCGTACAGCAGCCTGGAGACGTTCCTCCTCGAGGAGCAACGCGTCATCTTGCCGCAGTTGCTCTTGCTCGAGCTCATCATAAGCGAGTACTCGAGGAGATCCGTATACGAGTTCCGTGGGGAGAACTGCCTTTGCCCCATAGACTAGGGCAAAGGGTGTCTGTCCGGTGGCTCGACTCGGTGTCGTTCTGATTGACCAAAGAGCCGCCGGTAGCTCCTCTATCCAATTTCTTCCGCACTTGCGCAGCCTGTCAAAGGTCCTTGTCTTGAGTCCGCGCAACACTTCAGCATTGGCCCTCTCCGCTTGACCGTTGCTTCTCGGGTGAGCAACAGAAGCGAAACAGACCTTGGCGCCAAGGTCTTGGACGTACTGCATGAAGGTGCGACTAGTAAATTGTGTACCGTTGTCGGTGATGATCCTGTTAGGGATCCCGAAACGGCAAACAATCGACCCGAAGAACCTGACTGCTGACTGTGCTGTCACCTTTCTCACTGGCTCCACTTCTGGCCACTTTGTGAACTTGTCGATTGCAACGTACAAGTACTCAAAGCCCCCGACGGCTCGGGGGAAGGGGCCGAGGATATCGAGCCTCCAGACCGAGAAGGGCCAGGACAAAGGGATTGTTTGGAGAGCTTGAGCTGGCTGATGAATCTGCTTTGCATGGAACTGGCACGCTTCACACTTGGTTACTAGTGCAGTTGCATCTTGGAGGGCTTCTTGCCAAAAGAACCCTTGCCGGAAAGCTTTCCCGGCAAGCGCCCTTGCGCCAATGTGGTGGCCGCATATGCCTCCGTGTATTTCCGCCAACAGCTTCTGTCCATCTTCCCTGGGGATACACTTCAACCTGACACCATTGAGTCTTCTTCTGTACAGCTCGTTATCCACGAACTGATACATACTTGACTGCCTGGTTATCTTCTCTATCTCTTGAGGGTCGTCGGGAAGTTCTCCAGTTTGCAGAAAACGGATTATCTGTTGTGCCCATGCCGGAGCCTGAGGCTCAACGGCAAGGACCAAAGGCTCGAGGGCCGCTGCGGGAACCTCAGCTTCTACGGCAAGAATCTCTGGCTCTGCCGGAGCTGATGGTCCCCCGGCAAGCTCGCCGGGGCGAGGCTTGTCGGGAACACCTGCTTCAACTGTACATGCCCGAGGGCTTGCAGGAGCAAACTGTTCCTCAGCGTTCTGGTTGTTGATCTTGGGGACCTTGGCGGCGGTTTCAGGAAGATCCGCCGGCAAGTAGTCGCCGGAGACCAACTTTCTCTTCTTGGACTGTCCAATTGATGGTGTAACGGATGGCTGAGTCAGCTTGAGCAAGAAGGTTCCTGGTTCCACAGGTAACTTCATCGCGGCGCACTTTGAAAGGCCATCTGCTATTTCATTTTGAGCTCTCGGAACATGCTCCATTTGCAGACCTTCAAAGTGTTCCTCAAGCTTCCTCACTTCATCTACATAGGCTTCCATCAAAGGGCTCTGGTAGCTCTTGTTGACTTGCCGGACCACCAACTGAGAATCTCCCCGCACAATCAGCTTTCTGATCCCAAGTTCGGCCGCAATCCTTAGGCCGGCAAGCAAGCCTTCATATTCAGCAGTGTTGTTTGTCGCTTGCTCCCTGGGAAAGTGCATCTGGATAACGTATTTGAGGTGCTCTCCGGTGGGCGCGATGAGTACCACGCCAGCACCGGCGCCTTGCAGCGAGAAGGCACCATCAAAATACATTACCCATTCACTTGTAGCTTCTTGTACGGGTGCACTTGTTTCTTGAACTTCTTCATCAGGCGTTGGGGTCCACTCAGCTATGAATTCTGCCAAAGCTCGGCTCTGTATGGTTGAAGTACTTTCAAATTTGAGTCCAAAGCTCGACAGCTCCAGTGCCCACTCAACGATCCTGCCTGTTGCTTCCGGATTGTGCAATATCCTCTTCAGCGGAAAGCGAGTGACCACTGTTATCTCATGGGCTTGGAAGTAATGACGCAGCTTTCTCGAGGCCATGAGGAGGCCGAAAAGCAACTTTTGCACACCAGAGTACCTTGATCTAGCCCCCTGGAGAAGGGAACTCACAAAATACACCGGGCGCTGCACCATCTTCTTCCGCACCTCATCTTGTCCCTGCGCAGAGTTGTCCTTGTCGGGGCCAGAGCTTGTCGGAGCAGCCCCCTGCTTGTCGCTGGATTCGCTTGCCGGAGGTATTGACTCCTCGTCGGACTCCCTCTCCGCTACCAACGCAGCACTAACCACCTGGTTGGTTGCCGCTAAGTATAGCAACAACTTTTCCTGTGGTCTAGGTGCGACAAGTATCGGAGTGGAGGACAGGTACCGTTTCAAATCCTGCAGCGCAGCCTCCGCTTCCGGAGTCCACTTCATGGGACCTGCCTTCTTCAAGATTTTGAAGAAAGGTAGGGCGCGTTCTGCAGACTTTGAAATGAACCTACTGAGGGCAGCCACACATCCTGCAAGCCTTCTGACATCCTTGACGCGCTTCGGGGCTTCTATCTGCTCAATGGCTTTAATCTTGTCGGGGTTGGCTTCAATCCCCCTCTGTGACACAAAGAACCCGAGAAGCTTGCCGGAGGGGACTCCGAAGACGCACTTCTCGGGGTTCAACTTGAGCTGTATCTTGCGCAGGTTCTGAAATGTTTCTTCTAAATCTTGAATCAGGGTATCCTTGCTTTTGCTCTTCACCACGATGTCATCCATGTAAGCCTCTACATTTCTGTGGATCTGTGGCTCAAAAGCAGTGTATACTACCCTTGCAAAGGTTGATCCTGCATTCTTCAATCCAAATGGCATGCGTATGAAGCAATAAGTGCCACATGGAGTGATAAATGCAGTCTTCTCTTCATCCTCCTTGGCCATGAAAATTTGATGATAGCCTGAGTATGCATCAAGAAAACAGAGTAGCTCACATCCGGCAGTGGAGTCAACGATCTGGTCAATGCGCGGCAAAGGGAATGGATCCTTGGGACATGCTTTATTCACATCGGTGAAGTCTATACACAGTCTCCACTTCCCGTTGGCCTTGCGCACGACGACTGGGTTTGCTAACCACGTCGGATGGATCACACCTCTAACTAGGCCTGCTGCTTCTAGCTTCTTGATTTCTTCGTTGATGAACTCTTGGCGCTCCACGGCTTGCTTCCTCACTTTCTGCTTGATGGGCCGCGCATGAGGACAGACAGCAAGCTTGTGCTCAATTACCTTCCTGGGAACACCGGGGATGTCAGATGGTTGCCAAGAAAACACATCGACATTCGCCCGCAGGAAGGCAACGAGCGCGCTTTCCTATTTGCTGTCAAGGGTGGCACTGATGGTGAAGGTACCACCAGTGCCGTCCTCCTTGGCGGACACTTTCTTGGTTGCCGGAGGAGCGGCCATTCCTTTCTTACTCTTGCCGGTGGAGCTCGATGGAACGTCCTCGACGGCAGCGCAGCACTCCGCAGAGGTGCGGTTGCCGGAGTGGGTCCCAGAGCACTTACCGGACTTGGTCTTCGTCTTCTTCCCCCCGGGAGCTTCAGCGGCAAGAGTGTCCTTCTCGGCTGCAGCTGCTGCTTCCCGGTAGATCTTGTCGGCGCAGACAAGCGCATCTTTCTTGTCGCCGTGGACAGTGATGACGCTTATCGGCCCCGGCATCTTCAGCACGTTGTAAGCATAATGGGAAGCTGCCATGAACTTGGCGAGGGCAGGACGGCCAAGTATTCCATTGTAGGGCAATGGAATATCGGCGACGTCGAAAGTGATGCGCTCAGTTCTGAAGTTGAGCTCCCCGCCAAAGGTCACCGGCAGAGTGATCTTTCCCTTGGGTTTGCTCCTTCCCGGGTTGATTCCTTGGAATGAACCGGTTTCTTCGAGCTCGCCGTCTGGAATCTGGAGTTTCTTGATCACAGCAGAGGAGATCAAGTTCAGCCCGGCCCCGCCGTCAACCAACATTTTAGTGACCTTGAGGTTGCGGATGGTGGGAGAAACCAGCATCGGCAAGCACCCGACCGCAGTGGTGCGGTCAGGGTGATCCTCAAGATCAAAAATGATGGGCGTGCTGGACCATTTGAGGAGCCTGCGCGACTCTACGGGCGGCTCCGCTGCGTTCACCTCACGCACCCACTGCTTGAGTTGGCGGTGGGAGGTGTGCAGAGAGGCGCCACCGTCGACGCACAGGACCTCCGTGGCCTTCTGGAACTCCTGCTCGCTGTTATCTTCGTCCTCCATGTCTTCATCGTCGTCCTCTTCGTCCTTGTCGCGGCCCCGGGGAGGTCGATCTCCTTGCCGCTGCTTGGCCTTGCCGCGGCGTCCTCCCCGGCCGTTGAACGGCCGCTTCTTGCTTGTCTCTTCTCCGCCACCTTGGGCCTTCTCCTTGTCGCGTCTCTCGTACTCAGCTTTCTGCTGCTCGACGAGATATTCGACGCGCTTGCAGTTGGAGAGATCGTGACCCTTGGTGCGGTGGATCTTACAGTATTGCTTGTCGGAGTTGCCCGGCTTGTCGGCCGCCGCTGCAGGGGCAGGCTCCTTGCCGGAGCCGCCAGCCTGTGTTTGCTTGGCGGGGGCCTCCTTGCCGGACTTCTCGACGGCAAGCACCTCTTTCTTGCCCTTCCTTCTATTGTTCCGCCGCCGGCTCTTCTTTGCCGGGGCGGCGTCGTCGCTGTCGCTTCCTCCTGCGCTAGCATCCTCTCCGGGGAGTCTCCTCCCCTCTTCTGCGCGTGCGCACTTGTCAGCAAGAGCGTAGAGCTCGCTGACGTCCCGAATCTTGGTCATCGCCATTTCCTCACGCATGCGGCGGTTACGCACGTTCTGATGGAACGCGCTGATAACCGCGGCAGGGTGAACGTCAGGGATGTTGTGCTGCACCCGGCTGAAGCGTTGGATATATTTGCGCAGGGTCTCGCCTTCCTTCTGGGCCAAAATATGGAGATCGCTCTCCTGGCCGTGGGGTTTGTGGCCGCCGGTGAAGGCGCCGACAAACTGATGGCAGAGGTCGGCCCAAGAAGAGATGGAACCTTCCGGCAAGTGCATGAGCCACGAACGGACGTTCGGCTTTAGCACGAGCGGGAAGTAATTAGCCAAGATCTTATCGTCGCGCCCCCCGGCAGCTTGCACTGCGATGGTGTAGACGCTGAGAAACTCTGAGGGGTGCGTCTTGCCGTCGTACTTCTCCGGTACGTCGGGTTTAAAATTCTTCATGCTGGGCCACTGGACGCGCCGCAGCTCGCGGGTGAACGCAGGACAGCCTGCCGCGTACGGCAAGTCGCCTGGTTCACCGGGCGCGCGCGCGTCGACAGTGTTCCCAGCCCTATGATCTGATTGTCGCCGAGCTTCTCGGCGGCGCTCGATTGTGGTGCGAGCGTCTTCTTGTCGCCGGTCGTCGAGGACCTGGCGCTGGTCCCGACGGGCCCGCGGGTCCGACGAGGCTGTGGAGCCATCGTCAGCGTTGTTCCGGCGGGGCGGCGTCTTCTGTTTTCTTTGCGGGGAGTGCGCGCTTGTCGCACCCCCGGCGGTCTTGTCGCCGTCGGCCTTCGTCTTCTCAGCTTGCCGCGGCCGCGAGGCCGACGGCTGCTGTGGAGAATCATTGTTGGCGAAGGCGATCAGGCTCTGAATGGTGGCCCTCCAGTCCTCGGCCTTGTCTGCCGCTGGAGGGAAGTCGAGGAGCAGTTGCGCCCTTGCGAGCGCCTCTGCCGGAGTGGAGGGGAACGCGGGCGAGCGGTGCGAGGAGCGGGATACGCTCGGACTTCTAACAACGTTAGAAGGAGCGGGGTCCCGCGCCGGCGCCTTCGCTTTGCTTGTGCCCGGACGGGGGTCCGGGGCGTCCCGCGAGCCTCCGGTTTGGCCTGGCCCCAGCAAGCGGATACCACCTCCTGTGGTATGGCGCTGCTGGGTTGTCGTGTGCTGGGATGGACGCGGCGCGTCCACGGAGACCGAAGTTCGGTCGTCCGTCCTGTTCTTGGATCTGGTGGCGCCGTGAGTTTCCTCACCGGCGACCACCCTTCCGACGGCATCTCCCCCGCCTACCGTTGGCTCTGGTGGCGGCGGGTGAGACGCAGACGGGCCTCCGACCTCCGAAGCTTTCTTCTTCGGAGCCATGGAGCTGTTGCTGATGAAGTTGTTGAATTCGGAGAGGTTGATGAAGAATGCGCCCGCGTGGTCGCCGGATCAGGTTCGCACAACCTCGACGCCCCCTACCTGGCGCGCCAAAGATGTCGGGGGAAACTGTCCGCCAAGAACACCTATGGGACCGGAGCCCCTTGTCTGTGCGGTACGAGGGCGGAGGGAGCACGAAGAGCAGATCGTAGCGAGCACGCGGGCAGTTTTACCCAGGTTCGGGCCGCGGTAGACGCGTAAAACCCTACTCCTGCTTGGTTGTGTATTAAGTTGGAGAGCTCGGGAGCTTGAAGAAGCAGCTACACCGAGCGTGAGAGTGATCTAGGTTCCGAACCCCCTCCACGTTGTGCATGGGCCTCCTTTTATAGTGCAAGGGGTCACCGACATGTGTCAACGTAGGAGAAAGGGGTAAAAACGTAAAAGAGGTGGTAGTTGTAACAGTGCGGGAACAGTGAAGCTACAGTGCAGAACAGTGGTCTACACCTACTTTGACAGTGGGGGACAAGGGCATTTAATGCCCGTCGCCGTCGACCCCAAAAGCTCCCGCCCTTGCGTCTCCGTCTGCCACGGCGATGGATCCATCACCGTGGAGTGCCACCGTGTCCCCCAGGCTGCACAGCCATCCGCCACGCGTCCCTGGATAAGCCCCAGGGCGACGCGTGGGCCGATGAGCTGGAGCGCGGGCACACAGCGCGGCCTTCCCGGCAAGCACCTTGCCGGGGCCTTGATCTTGCCGGGCCCGGGAGCTTGCCGCTCCTCGGGCCCTTGCCGGGGCGCATATAGCGCCGAGGCATGTCTTCTAGTTTTCCTGGCAAGCTCCTCTTGCCAGGGTCTTGTGCTAGTGGGGTAGTCTTGGGCCTGGTACGGCCTTCCCGGCAAGCTCTACTTACCGGGGTCTCGATCTTCTGTCTTGTATACTTTGTTTTTGAATGGTTTTGATAAGGGACAGGAAGGTCTCCGACGAGCGCGTGGTAAACCCTGCCGCGGGAAGCTGCAACTGCCCGTGCACAAGTTGGGGTACTGAGGTACCCCTACCTTAGTACACCGACAGGCCACCGTGTCCCCTAGGCTGCACAGCCATCCGCCACGCGTCCCTGGATAAGCCCCAGGGCGACGCGTGGGCCGATGAGCTGGAGCGCGGGCACACAGCGCGGCCTTCCCGGCAAGCACCTTGCCGGGGCCTTGATCTTGCTGGGCCCGGGAGCTTGCCGCTCCCCGGGCCCTTGCCGGGGCGCATATAGCGCCGAGGCATGTCTTCTAGTTTTCCTGGCAAGCTCCTCTTGCCAGGGTCTTGTGCTAGTGGGGTAGTCTTGGGCCTGGTACGGCCTTCCCGGCAAGCTCTACTTGCCGGGGTCTCGATCTTCTGTCTTGTATACTTTGTTTTTGAATGGTTTTGATAAGGGACAGGAAGGTCTCCGACGAGCACGTGGTAAACCCTGCCGCGGGAAGCTGCAACTGCCCGTGCACAAGTTGGGGTACTGAGGTACCCCTACCTTAGTACACCGACAACGAGGAGGTAACCCCAAGCTGTTTTTTGGCCCTGTTTGGATGCATAGGTTAGAGCTAGTTTGGGGTGCTCGCCATGGATCTCTTCAAGGTCTACTACATCTAGCGTACCAGTTCAATGTCGTAGCTGCTACTATGTGTTTTGGTAATAATCATGTTCTGTGTTCCCATTTATCTAGGACTGGGAGCATCGACCAGGAACAATTTGCTTGATGTTATTATGTTATTATGTGAACTTCTGCCTGTGATTTGAGTTCAGTTTGGTTAGATTTACCTGTGGTCTATTTCTGTTTAATTAATTCCTGGACGTTCGTGGCTAGCTATTTGATGTTTATTAATTAAAATTCCAGTAGATGGCAGTTATCTGATGTTTGTTTGTTCATTAAATTCCAGTAAATGGCAATTATCTAATGTTTGTTAATTACATTACTCTAAATGGGAAGTATGTATTTATGCAAATCATTTGTATGTGCAGTACAACTCTGGAGATGAGGTGGAAGAGTGGAACCACATGTCCTTCATTGAGAAGGAAGCCAACAAGATTAGGGAGAAGGGGAAGGCGGCGTATTACAAGTGGGGCAAGTTCAGGTGCCCATACTACACCACTAAGCCAATTCCCAAGGATGGGATGTATGAGCAACTTATGTCGCATGCACGCGGTTTACAGACGAGTGGGAGGGACCTGAAGATCAGGGCAGAGCATGCAGCCCTCATGAAGGCTATGAGTCCCATGTAGTCACCCTCTATGAAGTTGATGATGTTTATCTTTTGCGCTACTAGCTAGTATGGTTGTGAACTGTGAAGTGTTTGTGATCGAACTGTTAAGTAGAATGGTAGGTTAAGTACTATGGCAGACTTAATTAAACCCCATCTAGTATGTCATCCATATGTTTAATTTTCCTAGTATGTCTCTGAAGTATATCAACTGTCTAGATGCCGGCAGACTCTTAAGTACCCCATATGTCATATTTTTAGAAAAGTCATGCTAAAATTCACGGAAAATTTCAGCATGACCTTTGCTGAAAATAGGACATATGGAGTACCCGAATTAGACTGCCAAACCACCAAGACTTGAACAAGTATGAGCATCAAATCGAAGTTGCAAAAGTGCATCATTCAGGCACGAGCAGATTTGACATGAACAAGCACAATAAAATAAAACTATATGCATCATACTTGTACTAGCTAATAAAATTGAGATGGAGCTCACCAACGACTTGCAGCCGACGAGGTCGAGGAGGACGCGAGGTGATGCTGGAGAGGCGGTTGATACGTCCAAAATGTATCTATAATTTCTGCTTGCTCCATGCCTCTTTTGGGTGATATTGCTATGATATTTATACACTTCCATACACTTTTGATCATATTTGGACTAACCTATTAACTCAGTGCACCCCAGTGCCAGTTTCTGTATTCTGCTGTTTTTGTATTTCAGGTTTTCCCGTCACGAAAACTGCCAGAAAAATCCCGGAAAAATTATATAAAAAATCAGCGTTCTGGAAGCTTCCACACGGCCGAAGTAGGGCCGGAGGGGGGCCACCAGGGCTCCAGGCGCCCTGGTGGCGCGGCCCCCCTCCTGGCCGCGCCGGGGGGGCGCCTGGGCCCCCCAGGCCTCCGCTGATGCCCCCCTTTGGCATATATTTAACACGCGTCCCGAAACCCTCGAGGATGGAACCCTTTTTCGCGATCTCATCTCTGTTCCGCCGCCGCCACGCTTCCAAGATCGGGAGCACCAGGAGAACTCTTCCCGGCACCCTGCCGGAAGGGAGGATCACCACCGGGAGCCTCTCCACCACCATGGACGCCTCCCGGATGAGTTGTGAGTAGTCTCCCTTGGACCATGGGTCCATGACCAGTAGCTATGTGATGTTCTCCTCCCCTTCTTGTGCTTCACTAATTAGACCTCGTGAGCTGCCCTACATGATCGAGGCACATATGTAATCCTTATGTTGTTGCTATGTTGAGTTTGCTGGGATCCGATGGATTGTGAGATTATGTTCAGATTGTGTTTGAGTAATATATTTGATTCACCTATTTTATATTTATGTTCGTAAGTAATTCTTGCATGTTCTCCGTTGCTATTTATTGCTTTGGCCAAGTAGTAGGTAGTGACTCCAAGAGGGAACGTTATGCTTGATTGTGGGTTCATGCCCCTCGATGACTAGCTTGAGTGACAGAAACATGAGTCTAGGGGATGTGCTGTTGCCACAAGGGGGAAAACAACGGTGCTTGTGCCCGCGGGTGCAAGGATTGTTTACTTTACGCAAAGTTCTTTTAATGCAGTTGTCTGTTGCTTTGAGTTTACACTATGGGTGGGACTCGCAACTTAATACCAACGAGATGTTCAGGATAGTTATCTCAAGGTGGATGATTAGTAGTAGATGCAGATGGATTTTGGTCTACTTGCCTTGGCATACCGCCCATGCTTTGAACCTCTACCTTTCTTGCAACATAGTTAGCATTGGTTTGCGCACATAATTCTGTCAATTGCCCACCTGTAATTCGTTTACCTCACATAGCTGTTTTATCGTCTTTTGGGAGAGAGACATCACTAGTGAACATCATGGGACCCCGGTCCATATTACCATCACTGATCACATCCGCTATTTACTTTCTGCTTTTACTTACTATTTGCAGCAATACCTATCACTATTATCACTTGCGTTTGATCCTTTGTAAACGACAAGGCCGGAGGGATTGACAACCTCTCTGTACTCGTTGGGAGCAAAGTTATTTGTATCTGTGTGCAGGTCCATGTTGATTGCTAATATCTGGCGCCGTTAGCAGTTGACACCTTCTTGTTGAAACTAGGAGTCTCAGGGGAAATCGATCCTTGGTATCTTTGCCAAGGGAAAACTTCCGCTACACTGCATCTCAAACCTTCCACTTGGGGTAACCAACGAGGGGCGAGAAGCCATCAAGCAAAGTTTTCTGGCGCCGTTGCCGGGGACTCCACTCTTCAAGATAGGGGAGTTGCACGCTATCTTTTATGTTTGCTTTTTAGTCTTGTTAGTTTACCTTTCAGTTTTCTTTATGTGTTTTCACTAGTTTTGCTTAATGGAAAACAACAAAAATATGAGAGAGCTTTATAAGCTCTACCTTGCTTTGGGACATGATGTGTTTGAAGAGAAAATTAAAAAACCTATGGAACTTTATTATTTGCATAACAATCATGATGGTGGTGATGTTATTAGTATGCTTTCTTTGAATATCAATATTGCTAATGACATGGAAAGCTCTAAGCTTGGGGATGACATGTTTGATGAACATGATATTTTTAGTCCCCCAAATTTTGAGGAGAAAATTTACTTTGATGATGATATGCCTCCTAAATACGATGATTACCATAATGGTTATGATAGTCTTACTCTCACTATTCCTAATAAGAAAGATTTTTCTTATATGAAGAGTAATGACACTTTTATGCTTTTGGATCATGGAAATAATGCCTTATGTGATAGTTATATTGTTGAGTTCATCCATGATCCCACTGAAAATTATTATGAGAAGGGAACATATGCTTATAGATATTTCAAGAATATCAAGTTCCCGCTCTTTATGTTGAAGGTTTTGAAGCTGCACTTGTTTTGTCTTCCTATGCTTATTGCTTTGTGCTTCAATGAATTATTGTATTGCAATATTCCTATGCATATGAAGCATGTTAGGCTTAAATGTGTTTGGTATTTGCTTCTTGATGCTCTCTTTTGTTCTTCAACTCTTATTCCTACGAGAGCATCATTAAAGTCTTAAGCCTATCTTTATGACTATAAAGAAAGAGCTCTAGGGAGACAGCCCTTGTTATCTTTGCTTTCAGTTTGTTCTTATAGTTTTTAGTGGTCTTGATGTTTGTTACTACTGTAGCAACATCATTGTATCTTTGCTTTTCAACTTTGTGCCAAGTGTAGCCTCAGATTGCAAGAAAGTTCAAAAGTTGTGACGTGCTGTCCAGGAAACAGATTCTGTCCTTGGATAGAAAAATTCGTATAAAATCACCAGATCATCTTTTTGGTCTGAATTTTTTCGAAAGCGTGCTCTATACAATTGTCTTTCGTGCGTCTGTTCTGAGTTTTTTGATTAGAGTTGCGGAAGTGCCCCGAAAAAATCATTTACTACCTGCTGTACTGTTTTTCACAGATTCTGTCCTGTTTTGCCTTTCTTTCATTTTGCAAACCTTGAGCTTGCTTTTTCTTTGCAAAAACCTTTTGGAAATCTTGAGAAACAGTAGACCTTCAAGAATATCTTTATTTCCAGCAAGGAACAATTATTTTATTATGGGTACTAACCTCGCTAATCAGATTATGATGAGTTATGTATGAAGGGAGTTTTCAAGTGTGCGAGGGAAGATGATAAAAAGATTCAGGAGTGTCAAGCGCTCAAGCTTGGGGATGCCCCCATGCACCCCCAAGAAATATTCAAGGAGACTCAAGCGTCTAAGCTTGGGGATGCCCCCGTGCATCCCCTTCTCCATCAACATTATCAGTCCGTCTTTCGTTCCACTATATTTTTATCACTTCATGTGTTATGTGCTATGCTTGGAGCGTCTTGCTTTTAGTTTCCTTTTTAGTTTTCTTTAGCTTTTCATAACGAGTCGGAACTCAGCTTTCTTTGTGTGGGAGAGAAACACGCTCCACTTCAACCTAGAACATAACATAGAATGTTCATGTCTAGCTTTGCTGTGTGTGTTCTATGTCTTTCAATAGCTACTATCATGTTCAGCTCTTAGTATTCATGCTTATCTTTTTAAAGAGCTTTTGTTTAGTTGGTTGCTTGAACTCTCTTTAGTTATCATGCTTATCTTATTAAGAGAGGTTGCTTCTGTTGCATTGGTCGATATGTCTATGATAAAAATGCTACGTTCATAATGGTGCTTAGTAGTTCATGTTTTCTTATGTTTAGTCTCAAATAGCTGGGGGGTTCCCAATGTGTTATTGGAGTACCAACATGATTTGTTTGTCTATGATGTGGTATGGTTTAGTAATATCTTCCTTCAAGAATTTATTTTGATTGACTTGGCGTATGCTCACGCATATTTAAGACTGTAAAGAAAGTCTGTCAAGCCTTGATGATCTTTTATTTCTAAGTAGCGATATAACTTCCATGCCTGATTCAATGTTGCTTTGTCGCTCTGCATGATTATGACCGTCATTGCTCTTTTAGTTGGTCGCTCCCAGTCTTTTGCTAACCTTCGCCTGTACTAAGCGGACTGACTGCTTGTGCATCCAAATTCTTTTAAACCAGTTATGCCATATGAGTCCACCATACCTTCCTATACATGGTATTTACCTGCCATTCCTAACGAAGACTATCATGTACCATCTCGAAATTATTCAAAAAAAGCATTCCTATTTTGTGCCTCTGTTTTAGTTCATGAGGAAGTAGTAGTTAATTCATGATCTTTTTAAGTTGGACAAGCTTCACCCCGGGATTGCATGTCTAATGTGCAAACCCATAATACGAGAAGGAACTGGCAAAGAGTGCGCCCGGCTCAAAATTAATATAACAAACAAACCCTCCTTCACGCTTTGTTCATGAGAAATCAGAAAACTTTGGCAGTGATAAACAAAGGAGATTAAGAGGATGTGATCGTCCTCATTCGGGAGCCGTTCCTCGAAACTTGTCCATCTCAAGAAGTGATTGAGTTGTCTGCTAGCATTCGTTGACGAAACATGCATAATCTAAAATAATAATTATTACCTCTGTTTTTAAAACCAAGAGCTCTGGTACATGTTTTGTCTTTGTTTCCGACCACGGGTTTTCAACCTTGCCAACAAAAGCCACGGTTCGAGAGTCTCCACCTTCTTTTAAAGCACCAACTACTGAGAGCATGATTGTCATTCTGAGTGTAATGTGCATTGTCCCAAAGTAGCATTTTCTTTTGCATGATTGTGATATCGTTTATTCTGAAATCATTGTATCTAGTCATCACTTAAACCTTGGAGGTGCCCCTGCATTTATGTTTTGCTTCACTAAAGGGGGCAAGCGAGATATCACTTTATCATATTTGCACACCATGCTCATTACAAATCTATTTGATGTTTCAGTATCATGTTGTAAAACTTTCAGTTCTTTGTGATTTTCTCATGAGGCAACTTAATTACTACAGATTCATTGTCTCAGTAAGCTTTTGTCATATGACTATGAAAAGTCCTCATATGGTTAATAACATGTCACCACAGAAATTATGCTTGTTATCATTTACCTACTCGAGGACGAGCAGGAATTAAGCTTGGGGATGTTGATACGTCCAAAACGTATCTATAATTTCTGCTTGCTCCATGCCTCTTTTGGGTGATATTGCTATGATATTTATACACTTCCATACACTTTTGATCATATTTGGACTAACCTATTAACTCAGTGCACCCCAGTGCCAATTTCTGTTTTCTGCTGTTTTTGTATTTCAGGTTTTCCCGTCACGAAAACTGCCAGAAAAATCCTGGAAAAATTATATAAAAAATCAGCGTTCCGGAAGCTTCCACACGGCCGAAGTAGGGCCAGAGGGGGGCCACCAGGGCTCCAGGCGCCCTGGTGGCGCGGCCCCCCTCCTGGCCGCGCCCGGGGGGCGCCTGGGCCCCCTAGGCCTCCGCTGATGCCTCCCTTTGGCATATATTTAACACGCTTCCCGAAACCCTCGAGGACGGAACCCTTTTTCGCGATCTCATCTCTGTTCCGCCGCCGCCGCGCTTCCAAGATCGGGAGCACCAGGAGAACTCTTCCCGGCACCCTGCCGGAGGGGAGGATCACCACTGGGAGCCTCTCCACCACCATGGACGCTTCCCAGATGAGTTGTGAGTAGTCTCCCTTGGACCATGGGTCCATGACCAGTAGCTATGTGATGTTCTCCTCCCCTTCTTGTGCTTCACTAATTAGACCTCGTGAGGTGCCCTACATGATCGAGGCACATATGTAATCCTTATGCTGTTGCTATGTTGAGTTTGCTGGGATCCGATGGATTGTGAGATTATGTTCAGATTGTGTTTGAGTAATATATTTGATTCACCTCTTTTATATTTATGTTCGTAAGTAATTCTTGCATGTTCTCCGTTGCTATTTATTGCTTTGGCCAAGTAGTAGGTAGTGACTCCAAGAGGGAACGTTATGCTTGATTGTGGGTTCATGCCCCTCGATGACTAGCTTGACTGACAGAAACATGAGTCTAGGGGATGTGCTGTTGCCACAAGGGGGAAAACAACGGTGCTTGTGCCCGCGGGTGCAAGGATTGTTTACTTTACGCAAAGTTCTTTTAATGCAGTTGTCTGTTGCTTTGAGTTTACACTATGGGTGGGACTCGCAACTTAATACCAGCGAGATGTTCTGGATAGATATCTCAAGGTGGATGATTAGTAGTAGATGCAGATGGATTTCGGTCTACTTGCCTTGGCGTACCGCCCATGCTTTGAACCTCTACCTTTCTTGCAACATAGTTAGCATTGGTTTGCGCACATAATTCTGTCAATTGCCCAGCTGTAATTCGTTTACCTCACATAGCTGTTTTATCGTCTTTTGGGAGAGAGACATCACTAGTGAACATCATGGGACCCCGGTCCATATTACCATCACTGATCACATCCGCTATTTACTTTATGCTTTTACTTACTATTTGCAGCAATACCTATCACTATTATCACTTGCGTTTGATCCTTTGTAAACGACCAGGCCGGAGGGATTGACAACCTCTCTGTACTCGTTGGGAGCAAAGTTATTTGTATCTGTGTGCAGGTCCACGTTGATTGCTAATATCTGGCGCCGTTACCAGTTGACACCTTCTTGTTGAAACCAGGAGTCTCAGGGGAAATCGATCCTTGGTATCTTTGCCAAGGGAAAACTTCCGCTACACTGCATCTCAAACCTTCCACTTGGGGTAACCAACGAGGGGCGAGAAGCCATCAGCGGTGACGAACCAACCGCTGCCGGAGCCTGAGATGGGAGGCCGTGACGAACACACTGCAGCGCGGATCTTAGCACTCCATGAGCTCCGATCTAGTCGGCTTCAAACTGGACCATCGGCGATTCGGTGGCACAGCGGGCACAGTGGGCACGAGCCAACGGGCACAGCGGGCACAACTAGAACATCACCTCCGGTATGCGTACTCACCCAGTTTGCAGCCGACACAAGCTTGGAGGAGGATCGAGGTGGAGAGAATGAAGGGAAAGTGAGTGGGTAGGTGTGGCTGTCCAAAATATCTAGCTGTCCTACTTCACTAATGGCGCACCGGCCATCCATGCGCCATTAGTAATCGACGTTACTAATGGCGCATTGCTGGCTGGTGCGCCATTAGTAGTTTTGCAACAAAAAGAATAAAAAATATAATAAAAAAGAACATTAATGGTGCACTTTACTGCTGGTGCGCCATTACTAGTTACAACTAGTAATGGCGCACTTTGTCTGGATGCGCCATTAGTATGTTTGGACAGGCGCACAAGTTCAAAAAAAAAATCTTTTTGATACTAATGGCGCACCCTGGGCCAGGTGCGCCATTAGTAGTTTGAGCTCTAATGGCGTATCAGATGTTGGTGCGCCATTATTATATACTAATGGCGCACTGCCTGTTTGGTGCGCCATTAGTATCAATTCCATCTATAGCCCTTTTCCTAGTAGTGCTTCTATCTTGTATTTGTTCTATCTGCTCCTTGTTGTTTTTATTTACCTTTTGTTCTCACAAGTGGCTTCTCGAGAAGATTGTTGTACCATTAAACTGTGGATTACATTCGTTCATCTTGTTCGAATGTTCTTGTGAAGACTTATGTTGCAATTTCTAGCCATTCATTCATCTTATATATTCTCTCAATCAATGGCTAATAGTTTTCATCTCATTCAGGATGGCTCCTAAAAGGGTTCCCAACGCTAACCCAGAGGGTGAAGAAGTTCCTGATCGTGCTCCTTCCCCTCCTCCTCCGTTTGAGGCCTGGAGAGCAATTATGCAAGCGACGAACCAGAACACCCAGATGCTTATGCAAATGATGCAGAACATTCAAGCAAATCAAGGTGGTCATGGGAACCAAGGCCAAGGCAATTTGTTCAACCAACCTCACTTTGCTACACTCAACCAGTTCCTGGCAAACCAACCGAAGGCATTCAGTTACTGTGTGGACCCTCTAGATGCTGAAGACTGGATAACAGATATCAAGAAGCATTTCGAGTGCAGTAACGTGAGACCTAAGGACTATGTGAAGTTTGCCGCCTTCCAACTCATGGACCAAGCCGCTGATTGGTGGCAGCAGTACAAAGATTCCAGAGAAGGACGTGAAATCTCGTGGGCTGACTTCTGCAAGGATTTTTGCTCTCACCACATTCCAACTAGTGTCATCGAAGGTATGCGTAAGCAATTCCGCAACCCGAAGCAAGGCACCATGTCTGTTTATCAATACAATTTCAAGTTCCAGAACCTTGCCCTCTATGCCAAGAAAGACATCCCAGATGCCAAGAGCAAGATTTATCAGTTCCGTGGTGGTCTGAAGGATGAACTCCAGCTAGCTCTCACCTTGTTTGAGCCGGATGAATTCGATCAATTCTATAACATGGCACTTAAGCAAGAGGCAGCCCAGCTCAAGATGGAAGCTTCCAAAAAGAGGATCAGAGATGCCGTTCACTCCTCTTCTTCCCAAGTGGTTGCAAAGCAGCAGAAGTTTTGGCTTCCACCTCCTCCAGTGATCCGCCCTCCCAACAACAAGAACAAGCATTCTGGTGGCCGTGGTTTCTCCCACCCACCCAACCCAAGCAATCAGTCAAAGAATCACTTTCAAGCTTCGAAGTCAAGTGCTCCTTATCACCGTCCTCTCTTAGAAGTGGTTTGCAACAAGTGCACTCAGAAGGGTCATTATTCTAACAAGTGCCCCAACCCAAGGCGCCTTCCGCCTCCTCCACCTGTCAGCACTGCTATTGTCAAGCATAATCCAAAGCAAGCAAGAGTGAATCTGATGAATGTAGCTCAAGCAGAGAATTCTTCAGATGTGATACTTGGTAACCTTCCAGTTAACTCTATTCCTGCAAAAGTGTTGTTTGATTCGGGTGCATCATGTTCTTTCATGTCATATCCATTTGCATCCAAGCACAATGTGAGCACTGTGGCATTACCTCAGAAGTTGCAAGTTACTTCTTCGGGGAAACGAATGACTTCTAGCGTGTATGCTCCGGATATATCTATTTACATGGGTGAGTACCGTTTTCTGGTTTCTCCGGTTATTCTCGGCAACTCCGACATTGATCTTATTCTTTGGATGGATTGGCTCTCCAAGCATGATGCAAATATTGATTGTGCAAATAAGGAAGTCAAGCTTACTCATCCTGACGAAGACGTGATTATCTTCGCCTCTCGAGATAACACAATCAGGCTATTCTCTCTCAATGACAAGGGCGAGATTAATGCCATCTCTCAAATTCTGGTGGTCAATGAATATGAAGATGTTTTCCCTGAAGAGCTTCTAGGCATGCCTCCGCATAGTCAAGTTGAATTCGTCATTGAACTCGAGCCCGGTACTGAGCCAACATGTTGGCGTCCGTACAAGCTTTCCCCTAAAGAGTTGAAGGAGCTGAAGAGACAACTTGATGAACAAGAGCGTATGGGTCTAATTAGGCCTAGCACTTCTCCTTGGGGCTATGGTGTTCTATTTGTCAAGAAGAAGGATGGCACGGAGCGCCTTTGCGTTGATTACCGGCCATTGAACAAGAAGACAATAAAGAACAAGTATCCGCTCCCCAATATAAATGAATTGTTCAAGCAGCTCAAAGGAGCAAAAGTGTTCTCAAAGCTCGATCTCCGGATGGGTTATCACCAGATCCGTATCCATGAAGAAGATATTCACAAGGCTGCATTCAGATCAAGCTACGGCTCCTATGAATACACAGTCATGTCATTTGGCCTCGCAAATGCTCCACCCACCTTCTCGAGAATGATGCACTGCATATTCAACCCCTACACCAACGAATTTGTGCTCGTCTATCTGGATGACATCTTGGTATTCTCGAAGAATGAAGAGGATCACGCCAAGCACCTCCGTCTGGTTCTCGACAGACTCCGTGAACATAAGTTCTATGCGAAGTTCTCCAAATGCGAATTCTGGCTGGATAAGGTCTTATATCTTGGCCATATCATCTCTGCTGAGGGTATTTCTGTCAACCCCGAGAAAGTTGAAGCGATTGTCAACTGGGAACCCCCTTAGAACGTCAAGCAACTCCGAAGCTTCCTTGGTCTCGCTAGCTATTGCAGAAGGTTCATTGAAACTTCTCCAAGATTGCCAAGCCTCTCTCCAACTTGCTGCAGAAGAATGTCAAGTACAACTGGTCTCCTGATTGTGATGTGGCATTCAAAACACCCAAAGAAAAGCTCATCTCTGCTCCGGTTCTTACTCCTCCGGATGAGTCCAAGCCCTACGAAGTATTCTATGATGCTTTTCTTCAAGGACTTGGTGGTGTTCTAATGCAAGACAAGAAGATTGTGGCATACACTTCTCATCAATTGAAGCCAAATGAGAAGAACTACCCCACACATGATCTCGAGCTAGCAGCAGTGGTACATGCCTTGATCACGTGGAGACACCTTCTGTTGGGCAGAAAAGTGGACATCTTCACCGATCACAAGAGCTTGAAGTACATCTTCACACAGCCGAACCTGAACGTTCGCCAGACTCGTTGGGTTGAGATGATCCAAGAGTATGATCCAAGCATCGAATACACACCTGGCAAGGCCAATGTCATTGCAGATGCCTTGAGCAGAAAGGCATATTGCAACAGTCTCCTTCTCAAGCCGCTCTAGCCTGATCTTTGTGAATCATTCATGAAGCTCAACCTCCAAGCTGTTCCGCAAGGCTTTCTTGCAAATCTTCAAGTTGCTCCTACCTTGGAAGATCAGATCCGTGAGGCCCTGCTCAGTGATGCTATGGTGCAGAAAGTGAAACATGGTATTGCAAAGGGTACTCCCAAATACAAGTGCTATCGCGTTGATGAGAATGACACCTTGTTCTTTGAGGACAGACTTGTGGTTCCCAAGGGTGATCTCAGGAAGCTCATAATGAACGAAGCACATGACTCCCTCCTATCCATTCATCCCGGAAGTTCCAAGATGTACCAAGACCTCAAGCAATCTTACTGGTGGACTCGCATGAAAAGTGAGATTGCCCAATTCGTGAATGAATATGATGTTTGCAGAAGAGTGAAGGCAGAGCATCAACGTCCTGCCGGTGTCTTCCAACCTCTTCCTATTCCCGAGTGGAAATTCGACCACATTGAAATGGATTTCGTCACTGGGTTTCCTATGTCCAAGAAGGGGAACGATGCTATCTTTTTTGTGATTGACAAGCTAACCAAAGTAGCTCACTTCCTTCCAGTCAAAGAATCCATCAATGCAGTTCAGCTGGCAGAGTTGTACACTTACAGAATTGTGTCGTTACATGGCATTCCTCAAGTTATCTCCTCAGACCGTGGAAGTTTGTTCACATCCAAGTTCTGGGACTCCTTTCAGTCAGCCATGGGCACTAAGATCCGTTTCAGCACTGCGTTTCACACTCAGACTAGTGGTCAAGTCGAAAGAGTGAACCAGATCCTCGAAGACATGCTCAGAGCTTGTGTCATCTCTTTTGGCATGAAGTGGGAAGATTGTCTCCCATTTGCCGAGTTCTCTTACAACGACAATTTCCAAGCAAGTGCCGGCAAAGCTCCTTTTGAAATCCTCTATGGCAGAAAGTGCCGTACCCCTCTCAACTGGTCCGAGACTGGTGAACGTCAACTTCTGGGCAATGACTTGATCTCAGAAGCCGAAGAAATGTGCAAAGTCATACGTGAGAATCTCAAGGCCGCTCAGTCGCGTCAAAAGAGTTACTATGACGGCAAGCATCATGATTTGGCCTTCAACATTGGGGATCATGTCTATCTCCGTGTCTCTCCTATGAAAGGAACCCAAAGATTCGGTATCAAAGGAAAGCTTGCTCCTAGATACGTGGGCCCTTTCAAGATTCTTGGCAAAAGAGGCGATCTAGCCTACCAACTCGAGCTTCCATCCAACTTTGCAAATGTTCATGATGTGTTTCACGTGTCTCAACTCCGCAAGTGCTTCAAGACACCTGAACGCACCATTCCGTTTGAGGAGATTGATCTTAAACAAGACTTGTCTTACCGTGAGCACCCTGTTGCTATTCTTGAAGAAACCGAGCGCAAGACCCGCAACAAGTCAATCAAGTTCTTGAAAGTTAAGTGGTCACACCATACCGACCGAGAAGCTACGTGGGAACGGGAAGATCACCTTCGTTCCAAGTACCCTTCCTTCTTCCAGTCCTAGATCTCGGGACGAGATCTTTTCGTACTAGAGGAGAGTTTGTAATGACTCAGATGTAACACTTTCCAATTGTGGCAATATATGAAACTTCGACTTCATCAATTCCATTCTGGGATCTTCTTTCATTTCGAGTTCTTTGTTTTTTCGTGTGCGTGCGTGCATTTCATCCATGTCATGTTGTCATGTGCATTGCATTGCATTTGTGTTGTCACTTGCACCCGGTTCCACTCGTCTCTTTCTGTTGTCCGTTTTGAGTTCCGGCGCTCACACACGTGCCCGTGGCATCCTCGAGTCCTTCTTTCGTGTGTGGCCGTGTAACGTTTCCAGAATGACATGAGACTTGTTGTGTGTTGTTGTTTTGGTACGTATAGGCCGCCTGTCAAGTTTCGTCGCGTTTGGAGTTCGTTTGGTACTCCAACGGTTAACCTAGTGGGCTAAAAGAACCTCTTCTTTAAGGCCCAAGACCCCTCCACAACAGCCCACTAACCCAGCACAACCCTTCCCATCATCTCGGTCGTCGAATCGTGATAGCGTGGCCGAAAACCGCTCCCCATTTGGAGTCTCCTAGCTCTCTATGCCTATAAATTAGTCCCCCACGTCCATTTTGGGACGAAACCCTAATTTTTCCTCTCCTCCCCGCAGCCACCGGACGTGTCCGCCGACGCGCCGGACGAATCAGCGCCCGCCACGTGGCGTCTCCGCGCCCGCCAGCCACCGCGCCGCCGTTCGGGCCGGCTGGCCCGGTTCGGGCCCCCGCGGCTCAGCCGCCTCTCCGCCGCCAGCGTCCCCGCTCCGCTCCTTCCCCGCCGCCTCCGGCGGACGCCGCCGTCGTGCCTCCACGCAACAACCGACGCCGGCCCCGAGCTCCCCGCCGCCGGAGCACACAACCGTCGCCGCCCCGGGTCCTCCTCGCCGCCGATCCGCCGCCCTCTCCTTCCGCCGGGCGGATCCGAGCCGCAGCCGCTCGCGTCTTCACCGCCCGCCGCCGATGCCCTCACCGCCGGCGCCGAGGGGCCCGCCGCCTCGAGCTCCCGCCGACCGCCGCCGATCCAGCCGCCGACGCACCCTAACGGGTCGGTCGGACCCGACCTGAACCGATCCGCTCCACCGCGCCCGATCCGCCGGTCCGGACAATTTCCACGTCATCGGACGTGTCCGCCCGACCCCCCCTCTTGAGGTTGTTTTTTTCACTAAGTCCCTGGAATTGCATATTTTATTGACATCTTTGCATGGCTGTAACTTTTAGTGTGCTTGTCCAAATTGTGCATATGATATATCAAAATGATCGTGGTCATGTGCTCTACATTTTGTTCCATTGTGACATGCTTGTTTGAGTTCATCTAGAGGTCCTAATCTCTTTTGCAAGAGTGCTACTTGTTATAAACTGCTGCAACTTGTTATTTTCATGCCATGTTTGAGATGTGATAACTTGGTGCATGTTTATCCAAATGGAGCAAATGATATGTAAAAATGTTCATTGTGAAATGCTCTACATGATGGTTGCTGTAGAATTCATGTTAGGTTTCATATTGCCATGTTAATCTCTGTTGCACAAGTGCATGTGGCTCTTAAGTTATGAAACATGTTATGAGATGCCGATTTGATGTGCTCGTTGCTATTGATGTGTTTGTCCCCATGTCACATGTCAATATGTTTTAGAATATCCATCATATATATGGTCTTTGGTGTGGTGCAAACCACTTTCCATGATATGCCTTGAGGTTACTTAAACATGCTTGCAAACATGCCATGCCAACATAACTGTTTTGGAATCTGTTATAACCTGATGCTATGTTTGCTTGATGCCCTAGTCAAATCCATGCTAGTTTTGGAGTGGCCAATGATCATTCCCTGTTGTCCATGTTTTTGTCTATACATCCATGCCCTCACTTGCACATATGGATTGCTGTCGCTTATTTATTTCTTGCTCCCAAGTTGCTATAAATTATACCTGTCAGGTTTTTAACAGCATGATCAATTAGGCGTAGCTTGCTGCTATTGATCCATGCCTCCTATGGAGTTGCTCCAATGGAGTTGTTTGCTGTAGGATATGTCTACTTCATGTCGATACTTATTGTCATCATGTTTGGGTGCTGTAGAGTATATATTTCTTGCTCCAAAGTTGCTATGTGGCTGTTAATTTCAGCTTTGCATTGTATCTTGTTTAGCGTGTATGTGTTGAACCGTTGCTCCGTTTTGAGCGTGCCCTACATGAAACTTGTGTGATTTTGCATGTAGAATCATAATATCATGTTGTTAACATGTTTGGAGTGTGTTTGCTTGATGTTTGAGTGCATCTTGCACCATTGCCATGTTTGTCTTGTTTTGCTCATATCTTCTAGACCGTAGCTCCGAATTAAACAAACTGTATATGAAACTTGACTAGAATTTTGTGTAGATCATCATGGTGCATGTTAACTTGCTGTTTAACAACTTTAACTTAAGGTTTGTTCCGATCTGGACCAATTTCAACATAAGCATATGAGGACTTACCGGATGTGCTATATGTTGATTCCGGCCTCATTTAAACTTGTTGTTTTGTGTTGTTCTTGTGTGCTTCATCCCTTGCCTTGGAATGCATCATACTTGCATCATGTTGATTGTGCATTGCACCTTGTTTGATATCGTGCCATGTTGTGTTCTTGTGTTGAGTAGAGCCAGAAGCCGAGACCGAGTGCGAGGTTACTAGCGAGGTTGAGTGCGAGGAGCTGTCTTACGATCCCATCGACGACTCGACAGGCAAGATGACCTGACCCAGATATCATTACTATCTTTGTCTATTGCTAGATGTCTCGCTCTTTAGCTCATTGCCTCGATGCCCATGTTTGTTTGTTAGCCTCCTATTGTAACCATGAATCTGTCTAACCACCCAACCTAGCAAACCTTTGCTTGGCTACGTAAGCTTCACTCAGCCCCTCTTATAGCATTGCTAGTTGCAGGAGAAGATTTGAAGATTCTTGCTTCATGTCGAAGTTATTGTTGGGATATCACACTATATAAATTCTTAAACTAAATCATCTATATATTGGTAATGGGTGGAAGGCTAAGCCTCTTCCTTGGTGTTTTGTTCCACTCATGACGCCCTAGGAACCGTATAAACCAGTGTTATGTTCCTTGATTATGCGTCCCTAACACGGTTGGGGTTTATGGGCCCCCCTTGATAACCCGCTTAGCGCTAAAGCTTTTCCAGCAAGTCCCAACATTGGTTCTACATTTGCCTAAACAGCTAAAACTTGCATAGGGAGTTATAAACCCTTTTATTAATCAACAACCCGGGCCAGTGCTCCACATGAGTGTTGGTCCAAACTGGGGAGCCTGCGGGGCCACCTTGGGGAAACCCGAGTGCTGGTAAAAACCTGTAGCATTGCCCATCCGGACGTGGCCTGAGACGAGATACGCGCGGCTACTATCAGGGTGTCGGCACACTGGGAGGATTTGCTGGATTAGTTTTACCTTAGTCGGAATATCTTGAGCACGGGATTCCGAGAATACTCGGGCCTTCCCACCTTGGAGTTGCGACTCCGTAGATCGTGAGCTTGTAATGGGCTAAGTTGGGACACCCCTGCAGGGTTTTGAACTTTCGAAAGCCGTGCCCGCGGTTATGTGGCAGATGGGAATTTGTTAATATCCGGTTGTAGAAAACTTGACACCATGTTCAGAACACACTACCAGCGTGAGTAACCATGACGGTCACTTTCCGAAAGGGGTTCGGGAAGTGAACACGGTGGGGTTATGCTTGACGTGCTTAGATAGGATCACTTCGTGATCACTTTGTCGCTCGTGGCACTTCTCTTCTCGCTCTAAACATGTAAGCTAGTGCTAGTGCAGCTGCAACCTTTATTTCTTCAGCCTTGTTCCACACCCAAGGCTTAGATAGTTTTGCTACCCGGGAACGGGATTGCTGAGTCCTCCGTGGCTCACAGATTCTACACAGCACCAGATGCAGGTACTATGGTGGACTACATAGGTGACGACACCGAGCTGTACTGGGAGTTCGATGAAGAATGTAGTCGATACTACGTGTACTATCCCGATGTTCAGTAGTGGCTTCTACTAGGGGCGATTCGTACCTTGTGGCTTTATTATTTGGTATCTTTCATTTGGATCTTCGTCCGTAGTCGGACCGTGATGTTATTTGGATGATGAATTGCTTATGTAATGTATTGTGTGACGTGGAGAGTGTAAGCCAACTATTTTTTTTTGCAATGTCATCCCTCTTTTACATGAGTCGTGCAAAGATACCATACTTGAGATCATTCTAGTATGAGCTTATACCATTAAGTCATGCCTCGACACGTAGGAGGTATAATCTGATACTCTTGTAATGCCCAGTATGAGATTATACCTCCTACGTGTCGAGGCACGACTTAAAGGTATAAGCTCATACTAGAATGATCTCAAGTATGGTATCTTTGCACGACTCATGTAAAAGAGGGATGAAATTGCAAAAAGATAGTTGGCTTACACTCGCCACGTCACACAATACATTACATTAGCAATTCATCATCCAAATAACATCACAGTCCGACTACGGACGAAGATCCAAATGAAAGATACCAAATAAATAAAGCCACAAGGTCCGAATCGCCCCTAGTAGAAGCCACTACAGTACAAGTAGTATCGCCCACGTTTTTCATCGAACTCCCAATACAGCTCGGTCCCGTCACCTGTGTAGTCCACCATAGTACCTGCATCTGGTGTTGTGTATAATCTGTGAGCCACGGAGGACTCAGCAATCCCGTTCCCGGGTAGCAAAACTATCTAAGCCTTGGGTGAGGGATGGCTTTAAAAGTGTTTGCAGCAAGCACTAAGCAACTAACTTACGAGTTTAGGGCGAGAAGAGGAGTGCCACGAGCGACAAAGTGATCACGAAGTGATCCTATCTAAGGACGTCAAGCATAACCCCACCGTGTTCACTTCCCGAACCCCTTTCAGAAAATGACCGTCACGGTTACTCACGCTGGTAGTGTGTTCTGAACATGGTGTCAAGTTTTCTACAACCGGATATTAACAAATTCCCATCTGCCACATAACCGCGGGCACGGCTTTCGAAAGTTCAAAACCCTGCAGGGGTGTCCCAACTTAGCCCATTACAAGCTCACGATCTACGGAGTCGCAACTCCAAGGTGGGAAGGCCCGAGTATTCTCGGAATCCCGTGCTCAAGATATTCCGACTAAGGTAAAACTAATCCAGCAAATCCTCCCGGCGCGCCGACACCCTGATAGTAGCCGCGCGTATCTCGTCTCAGGCCACGTCCGGATGGGCGATGCTAGCCCTCGGGTTTCCCCAAGGTGGCCCCGCAGGCTCCCCAGTTTGGACCAACACTCATGTGGAGCACTAGCCCGGGTTGTTGATTAAGAAAAAGGGTTAATTACTCCCTATGCATGTTTTAGTTGTTAGGGAAATGTAAAACCAATGTTGGGCCTTGCTGGAAAAGCTTTAGCGCTAAGCGGGTTATCGAGGGGGCCCATAAACCCCAACCGTGTTAGGAACGCAAAATCCGGGAACATAACACCGGTTTATCGGGTCCTAAGGTGGCATGAGTGGAACAAAACACCGAGCAAAAGGCCAAGCCTTCCACCCATTGCCAAGTATATAGGTGTGTTAATATATTTTAGAGATATTGTGATATTCCAACAACAAGTTCCAACATGGAGCAATCTTCATCTTCATCTGCAACTAACAACGCTATAAGAGGGGCTGAGCAAGCGGGTAACATAGCCAAATAAAGGTTTGCTGGGAAGGTGTCAAAGGTTAGAGGTTTCATGGCAACAATAGGAGGCTGGCAAACAGACATAGGCATCGAGGCAATATCTAGAGCGAGACATCTAGCATAGGCAAAGATTGTAGTGAGATCTGTGAATGGTCATCTTGCGTGAGATTCTGCAAACCCCACTCAGGACCAAGATGCGATTCTATCCCGATCATGTGACACTTACGTGATCGGGGCACAACCGCATTTTGGGCGCTTAGCAAGATGGATATCATTACATCGTACCATTACATACATACAAGGGGGATACAACAATACATACAAGTCACATGAATACAACAACATCAATACAAGGCATCCAACTACGGATGCAAACATGAAAAGCACAACGGCATCCATCTGCTATCCTAGGCTGCCGACCCGGAACCTAACCCAAGACTGAAGAAGAAGAAGAAGAAAGAACTCCAACACAACGATCACCGCTCTCACGTCAAGACATCGGAAACCTTCACCTGCAACTGTCAGGCCCGAGATGTGATTGTTGGGGAACGTAGCATAATTCAAAAATTTTCTACGTCTTCACCAAGATCCAACTATGGATACATCTAGCAACGAGCAAGTAAGAGTGCATCTACATACCGTTATGAAGATTGCGTGCGGAAGCTTTCAACGAAGCAAGGATGAAGTAGTCGTACTCTTCACGTTCTTCGTCACCGATGATCTAGCGCCGAACGGACGGCACCTCCGCGTTCAACACACGTACGGTGCAGCAACGTCACCTCCTTCTTGATCCAGCAAGGGGGGAGTAGAAGTCGTCAGAGATCCAGCAGCACGACGGCGTGATGACGGATGCAGTGGAGATCGCAGCAGGGCTTCGCCGGGCGCCCTGCGTTGGAGTTGGGAGGTGTGACGGGAGGGGGAGAGGCGCCAGGGCTCAGGTGCGGCTGCCCTCTCCCCCCCACATATATATAGGGGCCAGGGGGGCGCCTGGACCCCCTGCAGATCCAATCTGCAAGGGGGCGGCGACCAAGGGGGGTTCCTTGCCCCCCAAGGCAAGTGGAGCCCCCCTCCCCTTTAGGGTTTGAACCCTAGGCGCAGGGGAGGTGGGCCTCCCTTAGTGGTGCGCCAGCCCAGAGGGCTGGACACATCCCCTCGCGGCCTAGGGGCCCCACCGGGATGGGTGGCCCCACCCTGTGGACCCCCGGGGCCCCTCCGGTGGTCCCAGGACGCTCCCGGTGACCCCCGGAGATCACCCGTTGGCCGAAACTGGACTTCCCATATATCAATCTTTACCTCCGGACCATTCCGGAACTCCTCGTGACGTCCGGGATCTCATCCGGGACTCCGAACAACTTTCGGGTTTCCACATGCATTTATCTCTACGACCCTAGCGTTACCGAACCTTAAGTGTGTAGACCCTACGGGTTCGGGAGACACGTAGACATGACCGAGACCACTCTCCGGTCAATAACCAACAGCGGGATCTGGATACCCATGTTGGTTCCCATGTGTTCCTCGATGATCTTCATCGGATGAACCACCGTGTCAAGGATTCACTCAATCCCGTATGTTATTCCCTTTGTCCATCGGTACGGTACTTGCCCGAGATTCGATCGTCGGTATTCCCAACACCTTGTTCAATCTCGTCATGGCAAGTCTCTTTACTCGATCCGTAATCCATCATCCCGTGACTAACTACTTAGTCACATTGAGCTCATTATGATGATGTATTACCGAGTGGGCCCAGAGGTACCTCTCCGTCATACGGAGTGACAACATCCCAGTCTCTGTTCGTACCAACTCAACAGACACTTTCGGAGATACCCGATGCGTACCTTTATAGCCACCCAGTTACGTTGTGACGGTTGGCACACCCAAAGTATTCCTACGGCATCCGGGAGTTGTACAACCTCATGGTCTAAGGAATAAATACTTGACACCGAAAAACTTATGCATTACGAACTATACGATCTCGTGTTATGCTCAAGTTTGGGTCTTGTCCATCACATCATTCTCCTAATGATGTGATCCCGTTATCACTGACATCCTATGTCCATGGTCAGGAAACCGTGACCATCTGTTGATAACCGAGCTGGCTACTAGAGGCCTACCAGGGACTCATTGTGATCTATGTATTCACACATGTATCGCTGTTTCCGTACAATACAATTCAAGCATGAATAACAGACAATTATCATGAACAAGGAGATATAATAATAATGCTTTTATTATTGCCTCTAGGGCATATCTCCAACAGTCTTCCACTTGCACTAGAGTCAATAATCTAGTTACATTGTGATGAATCGAACACCCATAGAGTTCTGGTGTTGATCATGTTTTGCTCGTGAAAGAGGTTTAGTCAACGGGTCTCCTACATTCAGATCCGTATGCACTTTACAAATATCTATGTCTCCATCCTGAACATAATTCCGGATGGAGTTGAAACGGCGCTTGATGTGCTTGGTCTTCTTGTGAAACCTGGGCTCCTTGGTAATAGCAATAGCACCAGTGTTGTCACAGAAGAGAGTCATCGGGCTTGACGCGCTTGGAATGACTCCTAGGTCGGTGATGAACTCCTTCATCCAGACTCCTTCCTGCGCTGCTTCCTAAGCAGCTATGTACTCCGCTTCACATGTAGACGCTGCCACCACGCTTTGCTTGCAACTGCACCAGCTGACTGCCCCTCCATTCAAAATATACACGTATCCAGTTTGTGACTTAGAGTCATCCAGATCTGTGTCGAAGCTAGCATCAACGTAACCCTTTACGACGAGCTCTTCGTCACCTCCATAAACGAGAAACATATCCTTAGTCCTTTTCAGGTACTTCAGGATGTTCTTGACCGCTGTCCAGTGTTCCGTACCGGGATCACTTTGGTACCTCCCTACCAAACTTATGGCAAGGTTCACATCAGGTCTGGTACACAGCATGGCATACATGATAGAACCTATGGCCGAGGCATAGGGAATGACACTCATCTTTTCTCTATCTTCTGCCGTGGTCGGCGACTGAGCTTTGCTCAATCTCATACTTTGTGAAAGACCAATGAGGCGTCTCGATCTATCTCTATAGATTTTGATGCCTAATATGTAAGCAGCTTCTCCAAGGTCCTTCATTGAAAAACTTTTATTCAAGTAGGCCTTTACATTTTCCAAGAATTCTATATCATTTCCCATCAGCAATATGTCATCCACATATAATATGAGAAATGCTACAGAGCTCCCACTCACTTTCTTGTAAATACAGGCTTCTCCATAAGTCTGTATAAATCCAAACGCTTTGATCACCTCATCAAAGCGAATATTCCAACTCCGAGATGCTTGCACCAGCCCGTAGATCGAGCGCTGGAGCTTGCATACCTTGTTAGCGTTCTCTGGATCGACAAAACCTTCCGGTTGCATCATATACAACTCTTCCTTGAGGAAGCCGTTAAGGAATGCTGTTTTGACGTCCATTTGACATATCTCATAATCATAGAATGCGGCAATAGCTAACATGATTCTGACTGACTTCAGCATCGCTACGGGAGAGAAAGTCTCGTCGTAGTCAATCCCTTGAACTTGTCGATAACCCTTAGCGACAAGCCGAGACTTATAGATGGTCACATTACCATCTGCGTCTGTCTTCTTCTTAAATATCCATTTATTTTCTATGGCGTGCCTATCATCAGGCAAGTCCACCAAAGTCCATACTTTGTTTTCATACATGGATTCTATCTCGGATTTCATGGCTCCAAGCCATTTATTGGAATCTGGGCCCGCCATCGCTTCTTCATAGTTCGAAGGTTCACCGTTGTCTAACAACATGATTTCCAGGACAGGGTTGCCGTACCACTCTGGTGCGGAACGTGCCCTTGTGGACCTTCGAAGTTCAGTAGTATCTTGATCTATTTCTTCATGATCATTATCATTAACTTCCTCCCTTGTCGGTGCAGGCACCTCAGGAACAGTTTCCTGCGCTGCGCTACTTTCCGGTACAAGAGGGGTGACTGTCACCTCATCAAGTTCTACTTTCCTCCCACTCACTTCTTTCGAGAGAAACTCTTTCTCCAGAAAGCATCCATTCTTGGCAACAAAGACTTTGCCTTCGGATCTGTGGTAGAAGGTGTACCCAATTGTTTCCTTTGGGTATCCTATGAAGACGCATTTCTCCGATTTGGGTTCAAGCTTTTCAGGTTGAAGTTTCTTGACATAAGCATCGCAACCCCAAACTTTTAGAAACGACAGCTTCGGTTTCTTGCCAAACCAAAGTTCATACGGAGTCGTCTCAACGGATTTCGACGGAGCCCTATTTAAAGTGAATGCGGCAGTCTCTAAAGCATAACCCCAAAAAGATAGCGGTAAATCGGTAAGGGACATCATAGATCGCACCATGTCCAACAGAGTACGATTTCGACGTTCGGACACACCGTTACGTTGAGGTGTTCCGGGCGGTGTCAATTGTGAAACAATTCCACAGCTTCTAAGGTGTGTGCCAAATTCATGACTTAAATATTCACCCCCACGATCTGATCGCAAGAACTTTATTTTTCTGTCACGTTGATTGTCAACCTCATTCTGAAATTCCTTGAACTTTTCAAAGGTCTCAGACTTGTGTTTCATCAAATAGATATACCCGTATCTACTCAAGTCATCCGTGAGGGTGAGAACATAACGGTAGCCTCCGCGAGCCTCAACACTCATTGGACCGCATACATCGGTATGTATGATTTCCAACAAGTTGGTTGCTCGCTCCATTGTTCCGGAGAACGGAGTCTTGGTCATCTTGCCCAAGAGGCATGGTTCGCACGTGTCAAATGATTCATAATCAAGAGACTCCAGAAGTCCATCTGAATGGAGCTTCTTCATACGTTTGACACCAATATGACCAAGGCGGCAATGCCACAAGTATGTGGGACTATCATTATCAACTTTACATCTTTTGGCATCTACACTATGAATATGTGTATCACTACATTCGAGATTCATAAAAAATAAACCATTGACCAGCGGGGCATGACCATAAAACATATCTCTCAAATAAATAGAACAACCATTATTCTCCGATTTGAAAGAGTAGCCATCTCGCATAAGACGAGATCCAGAAACAATGTTCATGCTCAAAGCTGGTACTAAATAACAATTATTGAGGTTTAAAACTAATCCCGAGGGTAGATGTAGAGGTAGCGTGCCGACGGCGATCACATCGACCTTGGAACCATTCCCGACGCGCATCGTCACCTCATCCTTCGCCAGTCTCCGTTTATTCCGCAGCTCCTGTTTTGAGTTACAAATGTGAGCAACTGCACCGGTATCGAATACCCAGGAGCTACTACGAGTGCTGGTAAGGTACACATCAATAACATGTATATCATATATACCTTTGACGTTGCCGGCCTTCTTGTCTGCTAAGTATTTGGGGCAGTTCCGCTTCTAGTGACCCGTTCCCTTGCAATAAAAGCACTCTGTCTCAGGCTTGGGTCCATACTTTGGCTTCTTCCCGGCAACAGGCTTGCCAGGCGCGGCAACTCCCTTGCTGTCCTTCTTGAAGTTCTTCTTACCCTTTCCTTTCTTGAACTTAGTGGTTTTATTGACCATCAACACTTGATGTTCTTTCTTGATGTCTACCTCCGCTGATTTCAGCATTGAATACACCTCGGGAATGGACTTCTCCATCCCCTGCATATTGAAATTCAGCACGAAGCTCTTGAAGCTTGGTGGGAGCGACTGGAGGATTCTGTCAACGACCGCTTCATCTGGGAGATTCATTCCCAGCTGAGACAAGCGGTTGTGCAATCCTGAAATCTTGAGGATGTGCTCACTGACAGAACTGTTCTCCTCCATCTTACAGCTGTAGAATGCGTCGGAGACATCATATCTCTCGACTCGGGCATGAGCTTGGAAAACCATTTTCAGCTCTTCGAACATCTCATATGCTCCATGGTGCTCAAAACGCTTTTGGAGCCCCGATTCTAAACTGTAAAGCATGCCGCACTGAACCAGGGAGTAATCATCACTACGCGACTGCCAGACGTTCAAAACGTCTTGGTCCGCATCGGGAGCAGGTGCATCACCTAGCGGTGCTTCTAGGACATATGATCTCTTGGCAGCTATGAGGATAATCCTCAGGTTACGGACCCAATCCGTATAGTTGCTACCATCGTCTTTCAGCTTGGTTTTCTCTAGGAACGCGTTGAAGTTGAGGGAAACCTGAGCGTGGGCCATTTGATCTACAAGAGATATTGTAAAGAATTTAGACTAAGTTCATGATAATTAAGTTCATCTTAATCAAATTATAATGAACTCCCACTCAGAATGACATCTCTCAAGTCATCCAAGTGATACACGATCCGAATCGAGTACTCCGTGTCCGATCATCACGTGAGACGGACTAGTCAAAAACGGTGAACATTTTCATGTTGATCGTATCTTCTATACGACTCGTGTTCGACCTTTCGGTCTTCCGTGTTCCGAGGCCATGTCTGTACATGCTAGGCTCGTCAAGTGAACCCTAAGTGTATCGCGTGTGTAAATCTGTCTTACACCCGTTGTATGTGAACGTTAGAACCTATCACACCCGATCATCACGTGGTGCTTCGGAGCAACAAGCTTTAGCAACGGTGCACAGTTAGGGGAAACACAATACTTGAAATTTTAGTGAGAGATCATCTTATTTACTACCGTCGTTCTAAGTAAAAAAGATGCAAAAACATGATAAACATCACATGCAATCAATTAGAGTGACATGATATGGCCAATATCATCTTGCTCCTTGGATCTCCATCTTCGGGGCACCATGATCATCTTGTCACCGGCTCGACACCATGATCTTCATCATCATGATCTCCATCATCGTGTCTTGAAGAAGTCGTCACGCCAACTATTACTTCTACTACTATAGCTAACGTTTAGCAATGAAGTAAAGTAATTACATGACGTTATTCAGTGACACGCAGGTCATACAATAATAAAGACAACTCCTATGGCTCCTGCCGGTTGTCAAGTTCATCGACATGCAAGTCGTGATTCCCTATTACAAAAACATGATCAATCTCATACATCACATATATCATTCATCACATCTTCGTTCTTGGCCATACCACGTCACAAAACACATGCTGCAAAAACAAGTTAGACGTCCTCTAATTGTTGTTGCAAGTTTTACGTGGCTTCTATAGGATTTCTAGCAAGAACGTTTCTTACCTACGCCAAAACCACAACGTGATTTGTCAACTTCTATTTACCCTTCATAAGGACCCTTTTCATCGAATCCGATCCGACTAAAGTAGGAGAGACAGACACCCGCCAGCCACCTTATGCATCTAGTGCATGTCTGTCGGTGGAACCAGTCTCACGTAAGCGTACGTGTAAGGTCGGTCCGGGCCGCTTCATCCCACAATACCGCCGAATCAAGATTGACTAGTAACGGTAAGAAAGTTGAACAAGATCATACGCCCACAACTGCTTTGTGTTCTACTCGTGCAAGATGCTACGCATAAAACTTAGGCTCAGATGCCACTGTTGGGGAACGTAGCATAATTCAAAAAATTTCTACGTCTTCACCAAGATCCAACTATGGATGCATCTAGCAACGAGAAAGTAAGAGTGCATCTACATACCGTTATGAAGATTGCGTGCGGAAGCTTTCAACGAAGCAAGGATGAAGTAGTCGTACTCTTCACGTTCTTCGTCACCGATGATCTAGCGCCGAACGGACGGCACCTCCGCGTTCAAAACACGTACGGTGCAGCAACGTCACCTCCTTCTTGATCCAGCAAGGGGGGAGGAGAAGTCGTCAGAGATCCGGCAGCACGACGGCGTGATGACGGATGTAGTGGAGATCGCAGCAGGGCTTCGCCGGGAGCCCTGCGTGGGAGTTGGGAGGTGTGACGGGAGGGGGAGAGGCGCCAGGGCTCAGGTGTGGCTGCCCTCTCCCCCCACATATATATAGGGGCCAGGGGGGGGCGCCTGGACCCCCTGCAGATCCAATCTGCAAGGGGGCGGCGGCCAAGGGGGGTTCCTTGCCCCCCAAGGCAAGTGGAGCCCCCCTCCCCTTTAGGGTTTGAACCCTAGGCGCAGGGGAGGTGGGCCTCCCTTAGTGGTGCGCCAGCCCAGAGGGCTGGACACATCCCCTCGTGGCCTAGGGGCCCCACCGGGATGGGTGGCCCCACCCGGTGGACCCCCGGGGCCCCTCCGGTGGTCCCGGGACGCTCCCGGTGACCCCCGGAGATCACCCGTTGGCCGAAACTGGACTTCCCATATATCAATCTTTACCTCCGGACCATTCCGGAACTCCTCGTGACGTCCGGGATCTCATCCGGGACTCCGAACAACTTTCGGGTTTCCACATTCATTTATCTCTACGACCCTAGCGTTACAGAACCTTAAGTGTGTAGACCCTACGGGTTCGGGAGACACGTAGACATGACCGAGACCACTCTCCGGTCAATAACCAACAGCGGGATCTGGATACCCATGTTGGTTCCCACGTGTTCCTCGATGATCTTCATCGGATGAACCACCGTGTCAAGGATTCACTCAATCCCGTATGTTATTCCCTTTGTCCATCGGTACGGTACTTGCCCGAGATTTGATCGTCGGTATTCCCAACACCTTGTTCAATCTCGTCATGGCAAGTCTCTTTACTCGATCCGTAATCCATCATCCCGTGACTAACTACTTAGTCACATTGAGCTCATTATGATGATGTATTACCGAGTGGGCCCAGAGGTACCTCTCCGTCATACGGAGTGACAACATCCCAGTCTCGGTTCGTACCAACTCAACAGACACTTTCGGAGATACCCGATGCGTACCTTTATAGCCACCCAGTTACGTTGTGACGGTTGGCACACCCAAAGTATTCCTACGGCATCCGGGAGTTGTACAACCTCATGGTCTAAGGAATAAATACTTGACACCGAAAAACTTATGCATTACGAACTATACGATCTCGTGTTATGCTCAAGTTTGGGTCTTGTCCATCACATCATTCTCCTAATGATGTGATCCCGTTATCACTGACATCCTATGTCCATGGTCAGGAAACCGTGACCATCTGTTGATCAACGAGCTGGCTACTAGAGGCCTACCTGGGACTCATTGTGATCTATGTATTCACACATGTATCGCTGTTTCCGTACAATACAATTCAAGCATGAATAACAGACAATTATCATGAACAAGGAGATATAATAATAATGCTTTTATTATTGCCTCTAGGGCATATCTCCAACAGTGATTTTGTCCCGATCACGTGACACTTACGTGATTGGGGCACAACCGCATTTCGGGCGCTTAGCAAAATGGATATCATTACATCGTACCATTACATACATACATGGGGGATGCAACAATACATACAAGTCACATGAATACAACAACATCAATACAAGGCATCCGACTATGGATGCAAATATGAAAAGCACATTGATATCCAACTGCTATCCCAGGCTGCCGACCCGGAACCTAACCCAAGACTGAAGAAGAAGAAGAAGAAAGAACTCCAACCCAAAGGACATCGCTCTCGCGTCAAGACATCGGAAACCTGCACCTGCAACTGTTGTTGTAGTATCTGTGAGCCACGAGGACTCAGCAATCCCATAACAATGGGTAACAAGACTAGCAAAGCTTAAATAGGTAGGAAGGGGTAAAGTGGTGAGGTTGCAGCAGCGGCTAAGCAAATATATGGTGGCTAGCTTACGAGTACAAGAATAAGATGAGCATCTACGCAAACGGTCGCAAACTAGTAGTGATCGCTAAAGATCCTGAACTACCTACGAGTCAAACATAACCCCACCGTGTTCTCTTCTCAAAGTGAAAAGAGACAGTCGCTGTTACTCACACAGTTGTGTGTTTTACTTTGGATCCTCTGTCAAGTTTTCTACAACCGGACATTAACAAATTCCAATCTGCCACATAACCGCGGGCACGGCTTTCGAAAGATCATAACCCTGCAGGGGTGTCCCAACTTAGCCCATCACAAGATCTCACGATTGCTCGTCCTCGAGTAGGTAAATGATAACAAGCATAATTTCTGTGGTGACATGCTACCAACCATATAAGAACTTTTTAAGTAAAGCAATCAAGGCATGTAATTCAATTCAAGTCATAACAAGCAAGAGTCTATATTAGCATTGTAACAAGCAACATAAGAACATAAAGGTGCAAGAGCTCTCGCTGTCCGTGACTCGAATGTCTCCAAATGGTGTTTGCGTGCACGAAAGGGGATAGGGATATACGAGAGAGTAAAACATAGTTTTTATATTGTTGAGAACTTAATCTACTAAAGTTTCACACTTGGTATTCTTTGGAATCTTATCTTGACTCATCCCCAGACCAACAGCCAGGTACAAGTCAAAATGATCCACTCCCTTTCGATATTTTGAGCACTCATGCAATGGATGAGCGTAAGCAAGAAAGTCGACACTTAGGATGGCAAAAAGAGAAAAATGATGAAGGGGGAAGACAAAAAAGGTGTGAAAGGCTCACATCAATGAGGACAATCATCGGCGAGAGAAAGCCAAATGATAGATATGATGTGAGGAGTAGGGATTGCCATGCAACAGATGCACATATGAGCTAAGGTAAGCTCTCCAATGGAACTAGTGGGGGTGCATCCAACTTGCTTGCTCAAGAAGACCTAGAGCTCTTTTGAGGAGGCTCATCATTGGAATATACAAGCCAAGTTCTATAGTGTGAAGGTCCCCACATAGCTATATGCATGAATGATAATCTCTATGGAGTACAAGGTATAAGATGGAGTACGAGTGTGGATCTCTCAAAAAGAATAGTAGTGTGCCCCCTTCTCTCTTTTTATTTATTTTTCCCTTTTTTATATATATTTTTTATTTTTTTGTGGCCTCCATTGCTCTTTCTATTTAACTCTCATTTGTCCTCTTTGGGATCTTTTGATTTTGTCATCTTTGGGATCTTTTCCTCACTTTAGGGGCAACACTCTATGTATTACAAGAAGTATAGAAGATCTTTCACACTTTACAAAAGTACTCAACATAAAGAAAATGAAACTATCATGATGTATGCAAATGTATGCCTCTGCCGGTGTAGCAGGATATGCAATGATACTAGCGCGTCATGTAGCAATGATTAGGGCAAGGCCCAACTAGCATGCGGCTCATCGATCAAGATAAAAGCATGTATGACATGAAGATCAAGTCATGAGAAGATGGCTGTTGCATGGCAATGTATCTCGGAAAGGCTATGGAAATGCCTTGATAGGTAGGTATGGTGGCTGTTTTGAGGAAGGATATAATGAGGCTTATGATGACAGAGCGTATCGTGCCAAGGATTTGGATGCACCGGCGAAGTATGCGCCAAGTCTCGAGGTGAGAAAGGGCAATGCATGGTACCGAAGAGGCTAGAAAAATATGGATAGGTGGAAGTGTCAACTCTCGAATACTCACATTAGTCCGAAGAAATCATGCACTTATTATCGGTAACTCTCAATCTAATTAGGAGGTTCACAAAGAGACAAGTACCCCGAGGAGGAGTGTATGGGGGTTTGGTTATCCTTGCGCATCCTCGGCTCATGGTACGTGAGTGTACTCTAATATTCGATCCATCCAAAGATTAGTGATCCATTTAGTAGCTAAAGTTCTGAACTATTTTGTAGGTTTTCGAAAATAAACACGTATTGCCCAAAATACGACATCTATCACTAATAGGCCAAAGCTCTTGACACCAAAAGTTCAGACATTACTCATGGCAATACCTCAAAACTATTGCAAGTTACTACTAAAATTAAATAGCAACCTTAATTACCTACTTTAAGTTAAGACACACAACTCAGTGCAACACGCAAACTCTCTTAACAAGATAAACATGAAAACTCAAGAGAGTTCAGCAACCAACTAAACAAAAGCTCTTTAAAAAGAAAAGCATGAAACTAAGAGCTAAACATGACAGCAGCTATGGAAAGACAAAGAACACACACAACAAAGATAAGCATGAAAATCCTATGTTGTGTTCTAGGTTGAAGTGGAGCGTGTTTCTCTCCCACAGAAAGAAAGCTGGGTTCTAACTTGTTATGAACAGCAAGCAAAGCTAAAGAAAACTAAAAAGGAAACTAAGAGCAAGACGCTCCAAGCGTAGCACATAACGCATGAAGTGATTAAAATATAGTGGAACGAAAGACGAACTGATAATTGTTGATGGAGAAGGGGATGCATGGGGGCATCCCGAAGCTTAGACGCTTGAGTCTTCTTGAATATTTCTTGGGGGTGCACGGGGGCATCCCCAAGCTTGAGCGTTTGACCCTCCTGAATCTTCTTTTATCATCTTCCCTCGCACACTTGAAAACTCCCTTCATACATAACTCATCATAATCTGATTAGCGAGGTTAGTACCCACAATAAAATAAATTTTCCCTACTGGAAATAAAGATAATCTTGAAGAGCTACTGTTTCTCAAGATTGCCAAAAGGTTTTTGCAAAGAAAATGCAAGCTCAAGGTTTGCAAAACGATGAAAAGGCAAAACAGGACAGAATCTGTGAAAAACAGACCAGCAGGTAGTAAACAATTTTTTCAGGGCACTTCTGCAACTCAAATCAAAAAACTCAGAACAGACGCTCGAAAGCCAATTGTATAGAGCACGCTTTCAAAAAAATTCAGATCAAAAAGATGATCTGGTGATTTTATACGAATTTTTCTGTCCAAGGACAGAATCTGTTTTCTGGACAACACGTCACAACTTTTGAACTTTCTTGCTATCGGAGGCTAAACTTGGCACAAAGCTGAAAAGAAAAGATACAATGATGCTACTGTAGTAACAAATATCAAGACACAAAAAAAGCAAAATAAAACCTTATTCGTTGTGGGCTGCCTCCCAAAAGCGCTTTCTTTTATGCCTTTAAGCTAGGCATGATGCAAAAAGGAGGAATCAAGAGTCATCATAATAATCGGAGTTATAAATTTCTTCAAACGGTTCCTCGACAAGTTCATCCTTGTTCCTTCTAGGAAAGGGGTATGTACCTTTTGCCTTCCCGCGTAGGCGGATTTGTCCCTTACCTATATCGATGAAGCCTTTTACGGCTCGGAGGAAGTCCCTTCCAAGCACTATATTTCCTTGGTTTGGCTTCAAGATGAAGTGATGGGCCTCGAACCCCTCGTTGGTTAC
Source organism: Secale cereale (assembly GCA_902687465.1). Taxonomy (NCBI): domain Eukaryota; kingdom Viridiplantae; phylum Streptophyta; class Magnoliopsida; order Poales; family Poaceae; genus Secale; species Secale cereale. The sequence continues at coordinate 891,849,188 of LR738712.1, forward strand.
CCCAAGTGGAAGGTGTAAGATGCAGTAAGTAGAAGTGTTTTCTCCTAGCAAAGATGCCAAGGATCGAATCCCCAGAGACTCCTAGGTTCAACAAGTAGGTGTCAATTGCTAACGGCGCAATTAGCAATCAACGTGGACCTGCACACAGATACAAATAACTTTGCTCCCAACGAGTACAGAGAGATTGTCAATCTCTCCGGCCTTGTAGTTCACAAAGGGTTAAAAGCAATATGATAGTAGTGATAGATAGTGTTTTGCAATAGTAAATAAAATAGCGAAAAGTAAATAGTGGATGTGATCAATGATGGTAATATGGACCGGAGTCTCATGATGTTCACTAGTGATGTCTCTCTCCCAAAAGACGATAAAACAGCTATGCGAGGTAACAAATTACAGCTGGGCAATTGACAGGACCACGAACGCAAACCAATGCTGACTACATTACAAGAAAGGTTGTGGTTCAAAGCATGGGCGGTACGCCAAAGTAAGTAGACCGAAATCCATCAATATCTACTACTAATCATCCACCTTGAGATATCTATCCAGAACATCTCGCTGGTATTAAGTTGCGAGTCCCACCCATAGTGTAAACTCAATGCAACAGACAACTGCATTAAAAGAACTTTGCGTAAAGTAAACAATCCTTGCACCCGTGGGCACAAGCACCGTTGTTTTCCCCCTTGTGGCAATAGCACATCCCCTAGACTCATGTTTCTGTCACTCAAGCTAGTCATCGAGGGGCATGAACCCACAATCGAACATAATGTTCCCTCTTGGAGTCACTACCTATTACTCGGCCAAAGCAATAAATAACAACGGAGAACATGCAAGAATTACTTATGAACTAAAATATAAAAGAGGTGAATCAAATATATTACTCAAGATCAATCTGAACATAATCTCATAATCCATCGGATCCCAGCAAACTCAACATAGCAACAGCATAAGGATTACATAGGTGCCTCGATCATGTAGGGCAGCTCACGAGGACTAATTAGTGAAGCACAAGAACGGGAGGAGAACATCACATAGCTACTGGTCATGGACTCATGGTCCAAGGGAGACTACTCACGAGTCATCCGGGAGGCGTCCATGGTGGTGGAGAAGCTCCCGGTGGTGATCCTCCCCTCCGGCAGGGTGCCGGGAAGAGTTCTCCTGGTAATCCCGATCTTGGAAGCGGCGGCGGCGGCGGAACAGAGATGGGATCGCGAAAAAAAGTCATGTTTCGAGGGTTTCGGAGAGTCCTTTAAATATATGCCAAAGTAGGGCACCGGGGGGCTCTCGGGGGGCCGAGGCGCCCCCCCGGCGCGGCCCAGGGGGGGGCGCCCACAGGGCGCCTGGAGCCCCTGTGCC